>CM052700.1:53816149-53851149 GCA_028551405.1 Uromys caudimaculatus
ATGGATGGATGGATGGATGGATGGATGGATGGATGGATGGATGGATGGATGGATGAGTGGGTGGGTGGATGGATAGATGGATGGACAGATGAATGGATGAATGGATAGATGAGTAGATGAATGGATGGGTGGGTGGGTGGATGGGTAAGTGGTTGGTGTGTGAATCAGTATTCTGTCAGTGTGAGAAGATACCTGAGAAGGCTTATAAGGAGGGAAGGCTTGTATTGGCTCCCATTTAATTTGTCCCACTTTTTAGCAATATGGCAAAGTAGTATGTCTTGATGAAAAAGACAACTGTTAACCTGCAGCAGGCAGAAGAGAAGAAAGAGGAAGAAGAGGAGGAAGAGGAGGAGGAGGAGTCTAGAGATAAAATATCTCCTTTAGTGGCACTCTCCCAATGATCTGTGTGTCACCAGCTGAGAATCATCAGGAGAGATTCTCTGGCAGCCCAGGGGCCCATGGGTGGAGAGGTGTCCTGCCTGGGCTGTGTGGCAGCCTTTTGGCTCACTGGTTCCTTACCTACTCTCTGCTCTGGCACAGGCTGCCTCTCCCTCTGGTCTGCTCCACTCTCATTTTCTCGGTTGCCCCAAGTCTTCTCTGAATCCACTGGGATGCTCCTGTCTCACCTCAGGCCCACCACAGCCAGGATCACAATTAGCACAGAGCACTGGTGGGTGGGGGAGGAAGCCTGGCTGGGAGACCAAGCTGCTCCTCTCTGCCCCTGGGGTCTGTAAGGAGTGACTGCAGTCAAACCTCAGCTGTGACTCCAGGAAGCCAAGCAGACAGGGGATTAGCCTCAACAAAACTCAGAGCCTTGGCAGCTAAATTCAAATCAAATATAGTTTTTGATGTTAATTCAAGGAGTCTAGGCAAAAGAGCCGAGGGATTTGCTTCTGGAAATTGTATCAGGAGATGAAGGAATTGTAACTGCTGTGAGTCAAAAGAACAGAGTGATTTGGGGATCAGGAAGAATCTACTCGGAGCAGCTTCCCTTTCCCACGGTGTAGTTAGCACCAATCTTTGCTGCCATAGTGACAGGCTGGCACCAAATGCCAGTGTGGAGAGGAGTCAGCCCACCTCCCCTCAAAGTGCAGTTACTGGGCCTCCAGAAGCAAGAGCCAGCCACAGTAACTGGACAGACAAATAAGACAGGAGCCCATGTCCCAAACAACACAACATCCAAAGGTGCTCTCGTGAACAGCTGAAACTTTCAGGAACTCGGACATGGCTCTCTAAGCTCGCAGTCTCCTGCCTCAACTTCCCTCCACTCTAGTTTTTTTAAATGGTGGCTTAAAATAACAAACGTCGATTTAGTGACATTGGGTCAGGGGTCAGGCACTCAGGAAGGGTGAGCCAATCAATGGTCTTGAGCCCTGGCTGCTGGTGTAGCTGGTGGCTGAGATGACTGACCAGATATCTGTGTCACTATGGACACTGTGACAAAGTACCTGAGGCTCATGGCCTTTGTACATTTCAGTCCACAATCCATTGGCTCCACTGCCTTTGTTCCCATGGTGAGGCACGTCATAGCAGGAGCTGGTGGCAGAAGAGGCTGTTCACCTCATTGCTGCAGAAAGGCAAAGAGAAAGGGCAGGGTCCCACTCTCCCCCTTTGGAACACACACAGTAACTTTCTTCCAGGAGGTCTTATAGGTCCCATCACCTCCCATCACTGCCCGAGGTTGGGGACCGTCCTTTAACACTCTTGGCCTTTTGGGGGGCACTCATTATGCAAACCCTCACAGCAGCAGAATCTCTCCTCATGTAAGCATAGGGCTTCTCCAGGTAGACCAGCTTTGCTTTCCTCATAAAATGTGGCTCAGAGAAGTCCAAGTGCTGACCCCAGCAATTCAGGAAAGTGCCCCACCTGAGGCAGGAACCATGGGGCTTTCTAGGTCATGATGGTATCACAAAAGAAGCAAGGTCAGCTCTCATCCCTACACAGCGGAGTAGCCATGTTCTGAAGGAACCTAAGGGGTCCAAGGCACAGAAAATGTCTTTGAGGACATACTGCACTCGCCCTGGGGGAGACTGGGGTGGCTGGGAGGGAAATTGCTAATGTCCTTGCTGTGAAGTATGAGGACCTTGGGTTTGATCCCCAGGACTCACAAGGAAGCCGATGTGAGGCTGGAAAGACAGCTCATCGGTTAAGAGTACTGTCTGTTCTCCAAGAGGAGCCAGATTTGACTCCAAGCCCCTGCATGGTAGTTCACAATCACCTGTAACTCCAGTTCCAGGGGATCCAATGCCCTCTTCTGGCCACTGTGGGCACTGCACACACAGTGCACAGACATATAAACAAGCAACGCCCCCATACACATAGAATAAAGTAAATCTTTAAATAAAAGACAATCTATCAAAAGCAATGCTTTATATAAAATATAAAACTAAGGCACTAGAGAAGGGAGGGGCTCACTCTCACCAGCAGCAGAGAATAAAAAGTGCCCAGAAAAAGAAAAGAGCTAAGGCAGCCAGATGCCTCATTTGAGCAGAGCTTTGGACTCAGGAAGAGGCACAGAGTTGGGGAGATGGTGAAGAGTCCAATCCGGAGCTGCAGGAAGATGCAAAGACGTCAATCTGCCAATCAAAATCCAAACTGAATTTTTGATTAAAAAAATTTTTTAAAAGAGAACTTGACAAAAGTATTTAAAATATGAACAGATTCATCAACGAAAATCAGTAGAGGGGCCAGAAATTGGTCCATGAACATCAGTGTTTAATAGCTGGTAAAGATGGCAAGAAACCCGGGAGAAATGGCGGACTGTTTAACAAATGGTGTAGGGAGAAAGTTGGGAAAAATAAAGCTAAATCTCTCTTATACTTAAAAAAAAAAAAAACCAAAGCATTAAAATTCAAATGTCAGAAATGAATCTAAAAATGTAATAGAAGAAAACGTGGGTGATTTTTTTTTTTTTTTTTTTTTTAAATCTCGGTGTGAAAAAAGTCTTTCTAAGCATGACATAAAACCCAGAAGCCAGAATGGAAAAGACTGACAGATTTGACTATGGAAAAGTACAAGGCTCAGGTCAGCAAACACCTATTTAAAAAGATAAAAGACACTGAGGACACAGCCTGACTCAAAGGTCAACTTCCCCTAATGGGGAGACAATAGCAACAACTTAGGAGCCATAGAGGAAGGAAGCCACAATGCATTTGAAAACCAGACAAGGTGGAAGGTCGGGTTGGGGGACTTACTAGAGACAGGCTTGTGCCACCCACAAACAGGCACAGGAGGTGAACCACCACCAAAGGGAGCAAAAGCAAGCAGAGTGGAGATTATATAACATTCACCTCCCATGGGAGAAAAACAACCAAACAGAGTGCTCCTTGCTTCAAAGGTGGAGCGGAAACTGAGAAGGCACTCCTGTGTGCTGTTTGGTGACAACTGTCATGCCGCTTTCAAAGCTTTTCCTGGCAGCTTTGCATCTAGACTTGTATCAACTTCCATCCCCAGTTCCCAAAGCTCAATGTGGAGAGCAGGCTGCCATGACACCCTGCCTTATAATCCATTTGTGCACACATAACCGAAGGTCAGATGGCAGCTACTGGATGACCCACTGAGGTGTGTGAGCCTACAGAAGGTGAGGACGTGCTAGTGAGTAGGCTGTTTGGGGTGGTGTACAAATTTGCTGTCAAGAGAAGCAGGGTGGGGCTGAAGAGATGGCTCAGCGGTTAAGAGCTCCAACTGCTCTTCCAAAGGTCATGAGTTCAGATCCCAGCAACCACATGATGGCTCACAACCATCCGTAATGAGATCTGATGCCATCTTCTGTGGTGTCTGAAGACAGCCAGAGTGAGTGGGTCGGAGCAAGTGGGGCCGGAGCAAGAACTGAAGAATTGGCTCAGTGGTTAAGAGCACTGACTGCTTGCTCTTCTGGAGGTCCTGAGTTCAAATCCCAGCAACTACGAGGTGGCTCACAACCATCTGTAATGAGATCAGATGTCCTCTTCTGGTGTGTCTGAAAAACTGCTACAGTGTACTTACGTATAATAAAGGGGGGGGGCAGAGTGAGCTCCTCTGCATCACTGTCACCTCCTCTTCCATATTATCCTGCTCTTGGGAGCCACTCCCACCCAGGTGGTTTGAATGAGAAATAGCCCCCCATCCTCTTACATATGTGAACACTTGGCCCCTGGTTGGTACTCTTGGGGGAAATTATGAAACCTTTGGGAGATGGAGCATTGTTGGAAGAAGCATGACACTGCTGCCAGGCCTTGGTAGTTTTGAGCAGTGGTTCTCAACCTGCAGGTCTTGATCCCTTTGGGGGTCAAACAACCTTTTCATGGTGGACACCTAAGACCATGGGAAAACACAGGCATTTGCATTACAGTTTATAACAGTAGCAAAATTACAGTTATAAAGTGTTGCGGGAAATATTAAAATGAAAGAATATTCCATGTTCCTGCCATACGCCCTGGTTCTCTCAGCCGCAGCAAGCTGGCCAGCCATGTACTGGAGAGCAATGGCCAACCTGCTTTTAAGTCCCTCCTCCTCGCCCAGTGATTGGCTCCTTTATCCATTAGGGGATTGGTTCACAAGAAGTCACATGAATATGTAACTCACCCTTTGTCTGAAGCCCCTCCCAGGAGGGCAGAATTAGCAGAATACAAACAGTCCCAGGGCTATCCCCAACAATGAAGTAGCAGCAAAACGATTTTACAGTTGGGAGTCACCACAGCTTTAGGAAGGTTGAGAACTGCTGGTTTTGAGCCTCCTTCCACTTCCAGCTCCACCTCTCTACTTTCTGTGTGTGGTTAATTATGTGATCGAACTCTACTGCCATTTTGGACTTTCTCTGGAACTGTAAGACAAAATAAACTTTTCCATAAGTTGCTTTGGTCATGGCCTTCTATCACAGTACTAGAAAGTAACTAATACACTAGCCTTCCTATCCTGTTCTGTATTGTATAATCCTAGTCACCTGTTGGCAATCTTAGGGCTCCCCAGCTCTGAGTACCCCAGGTTTAGGTTGTGCTTCCCCACCGTTGCCGTGCCCAGCCTCTGGTTCTTCCTGCCTGGGGCTGGCTGGCTTTAACACTAACCGGTACTTTGTCCCCTTCTCCTGTAACATCCGGGCATTGTCTTGTTAGGACCCATCATAACTTAGGGGTTTTGTTTTGTTTGTTTGTTTTAATTTTTGGAGATAGGATCCTATGTAGCCCAGGCTGGCTTTGAACTTGCTATACAGCTGAAGATAACCTTGAACTTCTGAACCTGCTCTCTCTACTCCTGGCTACTGGGATTACAGGTATGCATTACCAACTTAGTGAGTTTAGCTGCTCACTTTCTCCTAGTATAACTTCCATGAGGGCTATGTCAGACTTAGCACCCTCAGAGATGACCGTCACTCAAAAAGAGCCGTTTTCTATCTCCTTCTTCTCTGGGACATGCCTCGTCCCTGCTCCCTTTCAGCCTCTGCTCCTGGAGGCCCGCCCGCACACCAGGGAGACAAGAGGATCCCTGACACTTATGGCCCCCAGTCTAATCAAATTATAGAGCTCTGGGTTCAGAGAAAGACACTGTCTCAAAAAGTAAGGTGGACAGCACTTGGGAGGCAGAGGTAGGCAGATTTCTGAGTTCAAGGCCAGCCTGGTCTACAGAGTGAGTTTCAGGACAGCCAGGGCTACACAGAGAAACCCTGTCTCAAAAAAAAAAAAAAAAGGTGGAGAGTCACTCCAGAAGATACCTGATATCAACCATTGATCTCTGGCCCCACACTGAAACACACAGATGTTCCCCACACACACACACAGAACCCTGGAGCATATAGCAAAAAAATCCACACTACAGAGAAACCCTGGCCCTGATGGAGACCATAGGTAACAGTGAAATTACTGACAGCTGTTCGAGAGCCTCTCCACACCAGCCTGGTGCAGCATCAGGACACCTAACTCAAGTAGGATCTGGTATGTGGCAGCTCATCACAGCTGGAGAACGCCTCCCAGTCCTTAGGCCAGAAGACCATGAGATCCGAGAAGATGGCCTGGGTGCCGGATGCATAGGAGCTGGGTGGCCACGACCTCCCTGAACAAAAAGAGGCTTTCTTGGAGCTGCCACACTTCCCTATTGCTTCTCCAGGGCCTAACAGAGGCTGTATCTTATGACAGTTGACTGTGGTAGACCTTCCACATGGCTCACCAGACCGTGGGGGAATGCCCTGCTAGAGTGTGCTAGCCAAGGCCCTGGGTGAGCCTCCTGAGGGATCTCCCCAAAGCAGATCTCCTCAAAGCAATGGCCTTGAACGTGTGGCCCTAGTCCTGTGACTGACCTACACAGACATGTCAGGTCCAGCCCATTCCTTACTAGGGGCAGTTGTGTGCTGCAGCAGTTACAGAGGTTGCCATTGCTCCACCTCAGCTCAGCCCCACCTCCTCAGGTTCTAGTGCCTCCTGACACAAGCCTGCCTCTGGGCTCTGCCACAGCATCCGGGCCTACACCACACCTGAAATGCCAAAAGTTCTTGGCTTCTTGACTCGGAACCCATGGAAATGCTGTTGGAAGACTCCTCCTCTTGGCCTCTCTACGACAGATGAATTGGCTGCATCTTTCCCTCTCCAGTCAGGGCATGAGGAAGCATAGGCCAGGCACAGGGGGCTTGCCTCACTGGCAACCATGCCTGAGCCACTCCCCACCCCGACCCAGAAGGTGTGAGCAGATTTCTCACCGTCTGCCACTGCTCATTGTTGGAGGGAAGCACCAACCCCCGGCATTTGTTTGAAGGAAATTAGATCCTCACCTCCCCACTAATGAAGCTAGGCTGTGCAAACAGGGAGGCGAGGCGGCAGGCTGCCTGTCTCTCTGGCGGGTGGTGGCCCAGAAGTTGGCGCCCCAGGTGTCTCCCGGCATGCACGGCTGACAGAAGCAACCCACGCCAGCTGGCTCACAGCTTCCCCAGGTGACATATCTTAGTGGGTGCATATCCCAGCCCAGAGCTGTGAGCAGCAACCTCCCTGGCAGTGCTCTGGGCAGAGAGCACCCCAGCTTAAGAGAGGCCTATGTCTCTCCCCACCATGGGCACCCAGGCTCTATCCTCATGGCATCAGCCTCCTCCTCCATACCTGGTACAGAGCCACTGTGGGCACATGGATCTTTTAAAGTTTCCGTTTAATTGAGATATAACTCTGTAACATAAGACTTGCCATTTTTAAAATGGACACGCCAACAGTTTCTAGAACTTTCACTTCTTTTAATCCCACCCAAAGAAACTTTGTATCTCTAAGTCGTTCCAGTGCCATTCCTCCAGCTCCCAGGAGTCACTAAGCCACTGTCCCCCTCTGTAGATCTGCTGCCCCACCAACAGACTCACATGATGCCTGATCTCTCCTGACCAGCTTTCCACTCAGCACAGTGTTTTAAAGATCAGTCCTTACAGAAACATGTTCTTCAGTCCTCTGCATGGCTGAATAATATTCCATTAGACGTGTGAGCCATATTTGGCTTGTCCCCACTTCTGGGCTATTACGAATAATACCCCCATGAATATTCATAGACTGATCTGCGAGGTTGTGTCATACCGAGGGCTGTGATGTGGCGCTTCTATAGTTTGCATTTAGAGGAAGCATCCGGCACTTGGGAAAGTGACCCACCTATCTGAGCAGCAATGTGCCTGGCTTTGGCCTCTCCAAATTTGACTGAACCTTGTTACTTCCTGAATCCCATCCTGAGGTTTAGGTTTGCATCCTTTCTCTGATGGCCAACGAGTTAGGCAGGGGTTCTTTCTCCTGCACTTACTGGCCTTGCAGGTGCCATCTTTGGAAAACTGCAGGTATCCATTTTGGATTGGGCAGTTCATCTCCCCCACCCCCTTATGTTGCAGGAGTTCATTATGTACTCTGAAGAGCAGGCTGTAAAATCTGTGTCTGGCCTACGAGGCACCTTCTCACTTCTCTATACAAAATGAGTTTCTGCATTTGATTTTTTTTTTTAATTTTTTGATTCTTTGTGAATTTCCATGCACCCCAATCCCACTCATCCTCCCACCCTTCCCTTGCAGCCCCCCAAAGAAAGCAAAAAATGAAAACATATAAATAAATAAATAAATAAATAAATAAATAAATAAATAAATACAAAAACATCATGCTGCGTGTCCCACAGTATGCCCTTTACCCAACAGCTTTACACGCAGATGTTCACTGCAATGAATCATTGGTCAGGTTCGAGGCCTCTGGCTTCTGCTGCACCATCACTCCTGGATCCTCACCAGGACTGCTCTCAGAGATCCTTTACTGCCCTGGGTCATGGAGACCCTGCACTTTGGTTATGCAGGATGGCCCCTTCACATGCTCCAGCAGTTCATAGATGGGGTAGATGTGGGCGTGAGTCAACTCAAAGCCCTGGATCTGGGCCTGGGTGTTGGCTAAGTTGTTCAGTCTGCTGGCTTTCCTGTACCTGCACCACCAGGGCCAGCTCTCCCACTTAGCCCAGGTGAGGGCCAGGGCCAGTTCTCCTGCTGTGACGCCAGAAAGGGATGATACTGCCTCTCCTGTGCTTACGCCATTGGGGTCAGTTCCACCATTGGTGGCAATTCTCCCACACCCATACCACCAGGGGCAGTTCTCCTACACTGCCCAGATGTGGTGGGGGAGGAGGGGCAAGATGGGAAGGGGGAAGGCAAGGACACAGCTTTCCTGCCTGCCATAGGCAGCAAGGGGTGGGGATGAGGGGGCATTTTTCTTGAGATCACACCCTTAAGCCAGGGCCAGCTCTCCCAGACTGCCTAGGTGAGGGCTGGGGCCAGCTCTCTTATGCTACCCAGGCAAGGGGTGGGGCAGCTCTCTCAAGTTCCATAGCTGGTGAAGGGCAGGACCAACTCTGCACAGCATTCAAACATCAAAATGGCCCAGAAGGCAGTCCAGACTACAGACATCCACATGGCCTTTGGTGGTAACATGGGCCACAGACATCAACACAGACCCCTGCTGCTTCAAGGCCATGGACCCAGACATGGCCCTCAGTGGCATCGCAGGCTAGGACTTCACCATGGCCTCAGGTGGCAGCACAGGCTACTGACAGCAGACTGTTCCTCACCACCCTCGAGCTTCCAGTTCCTCCTCTCTTCACAGAGTACAAACTGTTCTGCTCTTTCTCTCCTAGCTCTCTACCACACACACTTGCTCATCAAAGCGGCACTGGCCCACCCATCTCCACTCAGCAGTGAGTGTGTGTACCTTTGAGTCTCTTCCACATTCTTGCTTGTCACAGCCAGTTTATTCATTCTTAAGCCAGCCATGGTGGTACACATCTTTAACTCAGGAGGTAGAGAAAGCAGATCTCTGTGAGTTCGAGGCCAGCCTGTTCCACAAAGCAAGTCCCAAGACAGCCAGGGCTAAATAGGAAGGAACTTACCTCAAAGAAATTAATTTTTTCTAGGTTGATGTGGTTTGGTGCCCTTCCTAAGAACCCATGGGAACACAGACTCAGCCCAGGACTCACCCAAGGTGACAGGCTTTGTCTCTCAGAGCCTTCTACCTTCAAACCATTCCCATTCACTCTTTGCACATGTCATGAGGTAGGTAGGGTCCAAGTTCATTCTCTCATGTGAAGATGCACAGATCATCGGCATCCTTTGTTCAAAAATCCATTTCTACATCGACTGATGTTGCAAGAATTCCTTCTGTAGGGGAAGATGTAAACAGCGTCAACACCTTCCTCCTAAAGTCAAACCAAAGTATGACCCCACAAGTTCTCCCCTGGGGAAAGAGGCACGCCAGTCTTAACTTACAGAGCCTGGGTGAAGGGTTATAAGCAAGAGTATGGGGACCATACAGAAGTCACAGCGGAAAGTCTTCAATCCCAGCACAGAAATGGCTTTCCTATAGCCACATAGTGAACCGCCTCTCCTAGTCTTCCTCAGCCTATAGACTCTACCACCTCCCTAGACCCCCAGGCCTCGTGCAATCAGGGCAACATTTCTTACACCTGGTTGAGAGGGGCATCTGGATGCTCAGATGACATTCCCTGCCTGCTCCTTCTATGAGGATATGTCAGGCCACCTAGCCAGCTGGGCTTGCCTTTTGCAAACAGCATAGCTGCTTTCATGATGATGTTAGGCTCTGGGGATAGGGCTGTATGAGTAGTCACCCTTGTCAAAAAAAATCAATGGACATTCGATTATTGCTAGACTCTCTATTTTATACGGGAATTGGAACACAGGACCTCGCATGTCTTTGGCAAGCTCTCAACCACTGAACTATACTCCCACCCTCCTTTTGAGTTCTGAAAGTTTCCCGGGAAGTTGCCTAGACTAGCCTAGAAGTTGCAATCCCCCTGCTTCAGCCTCCTAGACACTAGGCCTGGTGCCACAGATCTGCAGTGCCAGCCACTGAATTGCTTGACTATTCTGTGTCCTGTATCACTAGCTCAGTAGCCGCCTAGATCCTGTTGTCTGGAAGCGTAACTTCTGTGCATCCTAAACACTAGGACGGCCTCTGCTTCCATGTGTCCCATCTTCTCTCCCTGGTCCCAGACTCCTTTGTGTTCAGAAATGGCTCTGAGAATGGCCTGAATTCCAGCCAGGGACGTGGTGGACATTGGCGGGGAGCTTCAGGAACAAGGTACAGGTGACAAGAGATTCAAGGGTATCAGAACAAGTCATATGTAAAACAAGGAAATGACTTTGCTATTTTAAAACTGAGTCAAAGACCTCATCAAAACTAGATGCTCCAAGAACAGGTAAAATATATTTACCAACCAGACATGTAACTAAGGATAGATCTGCATCTAGAATATTGAGTCTTGTGACTCAATAAGAAGATTAAATACTCCAATAAAAATAGTCAAAGCTGGGCATGGCAGTGCAGGCCTGTCATGCCAGCTATATCTAGAGGCTAAGGCGGGAGGTTGTGAATTCAAGGCATGCCTGTACTACAGAGGCAGTTTGAGGCCAGCATGGACAACTTAGTAAGACACTGTCGCAAAGTAATAGCTCACAGCTCAGTGACAGAGCATTTGTCTGGTGTTCACCTAGCATACATAGGCCCTGGACTCAATATCCAGTAGTTCAAAAAAAATCAAGAGTTCAAGAAAAGTTCAAAGAAAAGGTGTGGGGGAAGAAGCCTGTGAATGATGCTTTGGTCATTAGTGTCACCAGTCCCTGGGGGGACACATGTTCAGATGTACCGCCTAGCAGATACACTTCAGTGTAAAAACTCAGAGTGCTGCTGAAGACACAGTGCTCATGAAACCTCTTGGGCTGGGATACTGATGTCATAGTGTGGGCACTGGAAGCAGCTGGATGGTCTCTGCTAAAGCCCTCACCACACCAGTAGTGTCCTGATCCTCAGTGAGGAACCAAACCCATGTAGCCTAAGACCCATGTGCAGACACTCAGAGAAATTTGCTACTGACAGGCTCAGGTGAAACGGTACCGTAGGAATTAGTGGCTTGGCCACACAGGAAGGGGGTGGGGGATCTGTGTATAGATCTGTCAGGGCGGCCTCAGTCCTTGGGGGAGGAGGCCGGACTCCAAAGGGCGTTTGGACTCCGCTGCAATGAAACCCTGAGAAGCTGAGCTGACCAGACAGATGTTTCCTCAGTATCCATGGAAAGTTTGGGGTCATGGGTGACAGCAGTGTATCTATCAACTGGTGGCCACCTGACTGTGCCCATTTGTCAAAAAGCAGAAAACCATACAAGCATTGGGGAAAACTCAGCTGTAAGAGGTGGGCCTCACAGCCTGACATTAAAACACCAAGGCAAGGCTGAGGCTGTTGCCTGGCTAGTCACTTCAGGCAAGCACAGCATAGACAAACATGAGCCCTGCAAAGTAAGAGGGGTGCATTGTGGCCTAGGGTTTAAGCTTGACTTTTTAAAAAGACTGTACTGTGCTAAATGGAGGAAGCCAAGCACAGAAGCCACATGCTGCATGGGACAGCATCTGGAGTACTGACCTGGAGGGGGCAGACAGAATCACCGCAAAGGGGTAGGGAGCCAGTTTTGTGCTGGAGTGGGGGATGGGGTTCTTGATTGCTGTGGCAGTTTCCTTGCTGTAGCTATTTGTCAAAACCTACTGAATGGTGTACTTAGAGAGGTAAATCTTACTGTATGTAAATTCTGTCTCCAATTATGCAAATCACACACCCCTGACTTTTGCAAAAGTCAGCTGAGTGGAAGAGAACTGTGAGATAAACAGTCACACAGGTGATGTGCTGAGGTGGCGGAGGAGGGAACAGACAAGGGACAGGGTTAGTGGGTGAGCTTTTCTAAGCCGGAAAAGTCCTTGGAGGTGGCTAGGCAGCTGTTCTCTCCTGCCCCACCTTCGAGGTTGCATGTGTTGGTATCTGGCCTGGATACAATGAGAGCTCCCTTCCCCAGGACGGGCAGGCTTCTGGAAGCAGGCAGCCAGCCTAGAAGGTATTCCTGGCAGGTGCTATGAGGTCAGAAGGTTGGGGATGACAGCCTGCAGCAGTTTGAGGAGGCAAGGACCCTTCCTGTAGTCCGAGGGAAGGATAACTGGGGCTCTGGAAGTTGTGATTGTTCAGGGTATTTGTCCTGGCCCTGAAGTGATCCGGGTGTAAACAGTGTCTCAGAGGGAAAGCACACAGAGGAAGAGTTTAGTTTGCCCTAAAGATATGCTGGCAGGAACATTTCCTGTCTCTGGGACCTGGGAGGGACAGCAAGTCCCCATGACACAAAAGCACTAGAAATAGTAAGCTAAACATAGGCTTCCTTTGGGTTGGGATAAACTCATGCCAGAAGAGGAACTAAGCAGAGACAGAGACTTAAAGAAAGCTGTCACAGGGGCTGCGGAGGGACTCTGTAATAAACCATAAATGAGGTCTATTGCACAAATGAGGCTCCAGGGTCCATCCCACAGACTGGAAAAAGCAAAGACTCTGTCACTCTGGAATGCATACAGTGTTGAGCTGGAGTGAGTCTCTAGCCAAGCCTGCAGCAGGTCACAGGGTAGTTGGTGATGGAGTGAAGAGACATCATTGCCAAAGACACACATGGCATTCATCACATAGGCTCCGCCAGCTGCTGAAGGGTCTAGCTCCCTCACCTCTGCAAGGCCTCTAGTGGTCATTGCCATTTCTCCCTCCAGAGTACAACTCTGTGTCTGTGGTGCTCCCCACCTCTGTTGATAACCCTAACCCTAGCCTGTCGAATTCATTTGGGAACCAAGTTCCAGGTGCACTTCCCACAGCTCAGGGAATCCACTGAACGCAAGGCCAATACCATGGCACATTTAGACCTCTAGGGCCCCAGCATCACTTGCTGTGATAGACAGTTTCACATGTCAGGAGCCAGTGGGGGATAGGACTGGCTAGGAGAGAAGATGAGACCACACAGAGTCAAGCCAGACATACAAGACATGGCCACTGTCCTCCATTAGGACCCAGACTCGCTGGGCATTTGCTGGAGGAATATAAAATGATAATGGGACAGATGGGTAAAACCAGACAGGAGACAAGCTTCTAGCTGCCTAGGATGGTGACAGGCATCGAATGACACAAGAAAAATGCACCTGGGAGTACTAGGCTTCTACACTGGGCCCTCCTGGCACCCTTACAGGTGTGGGTTCTGCAGGGTTGACATCAGGGAGAAGACTAAGGCTCTTAGGTGTCATGTTTCAGAATGGAGCAGCTTCTCCCTGGTGGCTGGGGAACGGGAAAGTCCTTAAGGCCTCTCTCTTAATCTTTAGGGCATCCTCAGCATGAAACCCTTTCCTGACCTTTCTCTTCTACCCAATGCTCACAACCCCCCCTCTCTCTGAACCTGCTTGCTACACACCAGCTCATGCATCAGCTGGGATCCTGTCCATTCTAATGTGGTGGAGTGGGGCTCGTTCCCCGAGACCCTGTGGTTTCCCTAGTTTCTATCCAGTTGAAGTTGGTAACTGATAGGACTGTACAAGCTGAGTCTGTACCCAGAACTCTCCCTTCTGTGCGACCCCCACAATCCCAGAAGTGTATATAGCCTGGTTCATTCTATTCATAGGATTTGCTGACTCGGGTAGCAGAGACTGGGGTGCAGGTGGTGAGGCCAGCATGGGCTCTACACCAGCGTCAGTTCTGTCTGTGCCCATAATGATGAAATCAGGTTGAGCAGAGGAGACCAAGACCATTTCTTTGAAGCTACTGGAGAATGTTCAGGGCTTGCAATAGCCTAGAAAAGCCTTTGTGCCTACCCCTTCTCACTTGAAAGTAGCAGGTCGCCTAAACTCTTGTGTGTGGTCACTTCGATGCCTCTCCTTCTTGGTGGGGGTTGTGGAGACTTCTGGGCTTCAAATCCTAAACTCTCAGCAAGGACTAAGGAGGGTGGCCTTGGGCAATGCCAGTCAGGGACCTAACACAGCAGCTTCTAGCCCTCAAGTGGCTCCACTCTCTGAGTCTGGCCATTAGCTCTCTCTGGGAACCAGGAAGCTGCCACTCTCCCTGCCTGGCTTTTAGTCCAGCACAATTAGGACCCATTATTTCTGCCGTGTTGATTCTTGAAAAATCATTTTAAATTGCCGTTCTTTCTCTATGCTTTGGAAAAGGAACGCACCAAAGAAGATGAAAACAGAAAAGCGTGCCCACACCCCCCGCCTGGCTCCCTATGCCCCCCTCGGTTCCCCCATTTCTCCCGACCCGTTCCCTTGGCAACCAGCAACCGGCTGCAGCAGTATTCAAAGGGAATCTCACAACTACACATCAATGAATGCAGGGGATGCTTCCAGCTGCCTGAGATGAGAGGATGGACAGACAGCCACCCAGCCACCCCACGGAGACATGCAGACAGACAGCCATGAAGAGCAGAGAGAGAAAGACAGAGGGGGAAAAAACCAGCATGCTGCAGGGAAAGAAGCAGAGACCCCAGTGATGCCAGGGCGGCGAGGCAGAATAAAGCAAAGACATACAGGCAAGATGGGAAGAGAGACCCAGAAGGTAGCACAGACAGACAGACAGACAGACAGACAGGGCATGAGGAGAAAGAGCCTGGGACAAGGCATACTTGGAGTAGATGCTGATGATATAAGCCACCTGCTCTCCTCTCCCCTCTTTTCTTCCCTCCCTTCCTCCCTCCCCTCCTCCCTCCCCTCCTCCCTCCTTCTCCCTCCTGTTCTCAAGCAGACTTCTCTTGTCAGGCTGCACCTTCCTCTCTTCCTTCTGCCTCTCTGCCTCTCTAACCATGATTAGCTTTCTTCCAAAATGGACATGGTCCAAGTCAGACACATTGTCCTGACACCGTCTTATCCCTTCCTAAAAGTAGGAATAACTCTACTACAGTTTCTGAGGTGTTATTTCTAAATTTCCAGCAGGGTTCATAAAGTACACACACAGTGAGATCTGTCTACACAAAGCAGCTCTGGGGAGGCCAGTGGTCCCTTAAGGGTGAGCCCAAGCCCAAAGTATCTATATGACCCCACATGAGACAGAAAGAGCCACAGCAAAGATCTCAGCACTGGTTACACACCCTGGCTCTGTTCCTGGCCCCTGCCTAGCCCCACCCCAACCTGTCCTCGGGGCCCTGGGCTCCTTACAGGTGCCTGAAGAGTCCTGGAGAAGAAACCCAAGGGGGGAAAAATGCTGAGGTCAGAGGTTGGAGTCAGGGCAAAGGCCATGGGTCAGTCTCAGAGACAGAATGACAGGACAACTTGGAAACCTCCAGTAACTCTGCTGCAGACCACCATGTACAGCATAGAGCCTCCCCAGGCCTGTATTCAAGCAGAGAGCTGCAGCACAGAATGGCCACTCCAACAGGGAGTGTTGGCTCTCAGGACAGTGATGATACAAAGGACCAGAATCAATCCCAACCTCCCAGTAAGGGGGTCACACACCCAAGAGGGAACAAGGAGGCAATGTAGTCTGCTGAGGAGCCTGGGACATGGCTGGAATGGCAGAACCTCCTAGGTGCTGGGGGAACCTAAGGAATGCCCTCCTCCTGGGTACTGGAAGAGCCTGGAGGACAACTCCCCTGCTGCTTCACCGAGGAGCCTGGGGTCCATTCACCTGGATGCACAGGAAGCCTGTGGGATGCCTCCTACATGTGGGTAGATGCAGGCTCAGCAGGACAAACCGTGCCAGGCTTTCAAGAGGAGCTGAAACACGGACTTTTAATGCCCACTCTTAGTTTAATTATTGATGACCAGTTCCATTTTTAAACAGCTGAAGGCAGAATGAGATTCCAGAAGCTAAACTGCAGCCCGCAGTGCTTGCCTATGTCAGTAAAGAGTGAGGTGCATGGTCTCAATCTCAAAAGGGGTGCTGTTGTCAGGGTTATGGGTATAGAGGGAGGGACTCCTCAGAGGCCAAGATGCAAAGTTTCACCCATCCCTGCCTGGGAGGGGCCAGTGTACTGCAAACCCAGGCTGTGAGTGGAAGACCTTAGTTGGGAAGGGGGGATGGGCAGGGGAGGAGCTCAGGTGGACAAGAGAGGGCCTCAGTGAGGCCCTGTGTGGTGTCTCACAGGAAGTGACTGTGCAGGCCTTGTGACCTCTGCTCATAGCCAGCAAAGTAACTCACAGAGGGTCACCACCGGCCTACAGCCTCTGAGGCACTCACAATCCTGGACAGCAGACTGGAGCCTCTCCCAGAGGATATCCAGGGGCTGCCCTGTTCAGCTGTGATCTGTTGAGTGGTTGTAGAGTGGGGACCTCAGGCAGGCTTTCCGAAGCACAGCCTTTGGGCTCAGACCTGGGAACACCAGCAGGTGTCCTACTAGGTTAGCAGAGCCTAAGCTCTGTCATTACAGCCCCAGCCCATGGCCTCAGCAGTTAGGCCAGGACTCAGGAAGATCATGGTGGAGGTGGTCCAGGTGGCCAGGCCTGCAGAACTGAGGGAGGTACCCACCATCCTGCCCAGCCTCTTTGCAGCTTCAGCCTACCCCCAGCAAGCCTGCCTTTGTATGAATTCCCCATGGGCTTAGGTAGTTGGTGTTCTGTCACGTGTAACCAGATATATATCACCCTGAACTTACCGGCTTAGTTCTGGAATCTTAACAAGGTCCCCAGGTGATCCATGCCAAGCCTCACTTATGAACAACTGATGTTCAGGGCTGCCAATTAAAGGGTTGTGTCACTGGACCCAGCTCTTCATGAGGAATCTCATTCTGAATTCCCACAGGCCTCCCCCACACCTGTGTGAGCATCTCACGTGTTCTCCTACCCCTGTGGCTCCACCCATTCCAGATCAGTCCCTAATCCTTTCCAGAAAAGAGAGTGACATAGAATGGAGGACAGGTCTGTGTCACAGGGACAGCATGGAGAACAAGGGGCGGGATCCTATTCCAGCTGCTCTGCCAAGTGCCAGGCCTCAGGTTTAGGTGCCACGCCTGTGGTGCGGTCACATCTGGAAGGTTCAGCATATAGATATGGGAAGGACAAAGCCACAAAGATCAGGTCAGCTTCCTCTCAGATATGTTTGAAAACATGAGCTATTCCTTGATCTTCCTTCCTCCTTGTTAGAAATGGAGATGTGATGGCAGGAGCTGGAGCAGCCTTTCTGGGTCTGTGACGATTATACCATATACCGAGAAACACAGAGCTGGAGGACTGTGAGGAATCAAAGAACCAGAGCTAATTATTTCTGGGCTTTGTCTACAAAAGAGAGGATGGGTGGTAGGTGAGGGTGCTAAATAGTAAACAAACATGTAAGCAAATAATAACTCCACATATAACAGTAAAGTGGATGGTGGCCATCCATTAAGTACTAAAATGGAATTACGGGGAAAGTGCATTTCCAGATAGGGTCTGGGAAGAACTCCATGCAGAAGTAACATCTAAATGCAGCCCTAAATGAATGAAGACAGTGAAGGGGACTTAAGAGGGCTGCCTCATTAGGATGTGGAGAGACATGTCGGCCATAAACATGGTGAGTTGGAGCCCAGGAAGGACTTGCTGGTGTCAGAAGACCCCACTAGGAAATGGACACCCAGGGCATAGAATAGGGGGGATATTTACAATATGCACACCTGAGAAAGGGCTTCCATGTGAGGAGAAAGATCAAAGCAGTGAGGAAAGACGCTGCTTGGCGTGAGTGGATAGGACCAGGTGTGCACACAGCTTGCTAAGTCCATTTAGTGATGTGCCTATGTGCATGTGCTTAGTTAGGGCTGACCATGTGGGATTGGATAACCTCTCAGGAACGTGCCTGGGGAAGATGGATTCTCCTGCTCTCCACAGCCACCCACTAATGTGGCTCTTCATCTGCAGGTGGAGCGTTGTGAGATTTCCCCATCTTCACACAGTTGGGGGAAAGTAAATTGGTTGGCCATTTTGGAAAAGAGACTTGCATGTCTAAAGCTAAGCACACACACCCCCAAGTGAGCCCTCTTTTAGGTCTGCGCCCCCTTTGAGAGCCTGGGCACAGCTGCAAGAGGCGGCATACTCTCAAGCTCACCAAGGCCCTGTGGACACCCCAAATGCAGGCACACCCCACTACTAGTGACACAGTGACACCAGGAGAGGTAGAATTGCACCCTGGAAGACAGAGCCTTCTGAGTACCATTGGCATGCAGGCCTCAGCCCCTCTCATGCCCCTCCCAGCCTCTGGCTTTATGGGCAGAGTAACCTGGCCAGGAGTGGATGGTGAGACCAGTCAGTAGTGGGATGAGGGCAGTGTTGTGGGACTCTTTCAAGGAGGTCAAAGAAGTCCTGAGGGAGATGACTGTGGCATACCAGTCCTTAGTCATAAATCTAACCAATTTTATGACATCCACCTGCCTAGAATCAGTGTGTCCTAAATGCGGAGTATGCAAGGCAGAACAGAAAGGCCAGGTGGCTGAGAAACAATCCCAGCTGGAATCACTCCCTTCTACACAAAAGCTCTCAGTGGGGTGGGGAAGCGTTCACCATTGCCTCTCTGCACCCAGCCATAGGTGCTGGCCTTCCAAGGCTGAGGCACCCATGCTGAAGCTGATGCCCATAACACCCTTCCAAGTAAGCTGTGTGCTGCCTTGTTGTCTGTCAATGTGACCTAAGGCAGAGTCATCTGGGAAGAGGGAACCTTAGTTGAGACCATGCCTCTATCAGATTGGTCTGTGGGGACATTTTCTTGATTAATTGATATAATAGGGTCCAGTCCATTGTGAGTAGTGCCACCTCTGAGGGAGTGGTCCTAAGTTGTATAAGAAAGCAGACTGAGCAAGCCATGAAGAGCAAGCCAGTAAGCAGTGCTCCTCCCTGCTCTCCACAGCAGCTCCTGCCTCCAGGTCCCTCCCTGGATGATGCACTGACTAGAGCTGTAAGGTACAATAAACCCGAGCCTCCTGAGTTGTTCTTGGTCATAGTGTTTATCACAGCAGTGGAAGGCAGACCAATGCCAGCTGCTTCAGAGTAGAAGGGAAAGATGGCTATTTCAAGCCTCGTTACATCCAACCCAAGATCTAGTCTTGATTTTTTTTTCATGAAAAGATAACTTTCAGTAATCAAAATATTAAAATAAATTTCTTTCTTTTTGAAATAGTAGAGTGTTATTGAGTTCTCCATTGCTGTGATTAAATACCTGAGATAATCACTTTATGATGAGGAAAGGTCTATTTGGGCTCACGGTTTCAGAGGCTTCAGCTGATGGTTGCTTGGCTCTATTGCTTTAAGCCTGTGGCAGCACAATGTGCCATGGTAGAGGAAGCCTGTTTACCTCATAGAGACTAGAGGCTAAGATAGAAGAAGGGTTTAGGGTCTCAGGATCCCTGTGGTAGTTTAAATATGCTTGACCCAGGGACTGACACTATTTGGAGGTGTGGTCTTGTTGGAGTAGGTGTGGCCTTGTTGGAGGAAGTGTGTCACTGTGGGGGTGGGCAATGAGATCCTCCTCATAACTACCTGGGAGCCATTCTTTTCCTAGCAGCCTTCAGATGAAGATGTAGAACTCTCAGCTCCTCCTGCACCATGCCTGCCTGGAGACTGCCATGCTTCTGCCTTGATGATAATGGACTGAACCTCTGAACCTGTAAGCCAGCCCCAATTAAACTTTGCCCTTATAAGAGTTGCCTTGGTCATGGTGTCTGTTTACAGCAGTAAACCCTAAGACAGTCCCCTTCAAAGGCACACCTAAATGACCTCACTTCCTTCCTCCCGCTGGACCCCACCCCTTAGAGGCTCCATCACCTCTTACTAGTGACATGGCTGAAACCATATCTTCAGTACTTGGGCCTCTGCAGTGTCAGCTTCCTTCATACACTAGCTACCCTGCCTTCCAAACTGGATTCCAGTAGTTTCCATTCTGAGATCTAGAATGCGCTCCTTCTTTCCTCTCCTTCCCCTGACAACACTGATTCTCTCCCTTCTATGCTCTGGGAGTTGCCATACCTCCTTGGTGGTCATCTCTCATTGAGTGCTGGCCCTGTCACAGCCAGTGCTCTATACTGGTTTGGTGATCCACACACAGACCCTTATGTTGGTGTCTGAACTTTGCCCAGGGACAAGACCAGAGTATCCCAAGAAATTTCTCCAAAAGCTTGCTTTCTGGACCCTGGGCCCTTCGTGACCCTAAATCTACCCATCACCAAGGCCACTCAACTGCTTCTGCCCCCAGAAAAGTGCCACGCCTCTCCCTTACCACGAGAAAGATGTCTGCTGATGGCCCCACCCACTCCCCTACAGTGATCTCAGCCCTGCTCTATGTTCAAGAGCCTGGGGCTCCTCACACTGTTTACCAGGCCAGTCCCCTCTGCAGACCAGGGCTCAGAAGCTGGGCTTTGCTTAGAACGCATGGTTTGACAATTTTGCAAAGCTGTTCAAGATTCATGAAAGAGAGAAGACAGAACAAGAGAGACAAAGAGAAAAGAGGCCTGCCCATGCCATTCCTAGGGATCCAGAGTACGGGAGGAGGGAGTACACGTAATCTGCCATCTGTGTCTTTTTTAAATTTAAATATAAAAATAGATTGTGACAGTTGATAATAAATGATAAGCAAAGAATAAGCTTAACACAAAATCCAGAAAAGTAAGACTCGCAAAAAGAAGGGCAGAGACGTGGTCGCAGTCAGCTGTAAGCTTCCTGGTGGCCAGGGTGAAGAGTGTAGCTGTGAGTCCGTGAACACTGAAATCTCACAGGCGTGGTGCTCCCTCAGCGACTCAGCCTGCTGAAGGAAAGCAGAAGGCATCAGATTTCACAAGTGCAGCTGGTATTACTGTCCTTTATAAGAGTTACCTTGGTCATAGTGTCTCTTCACAGTAATAAAACCCTAAGACACCATAGATATTGCTTTCCAATATGGCAGGGCTTGCACAGTTAATTTCATCTGCAGGCACTAAGGCTGTGGGTAGGACAAGTTACAAATCCCATTGTGGCCCCCAGGGGGGTGCTGCATAAGAGGCTAGGTGGCAGCCTCTCCTGCAGGCATTTTCTGTTATCTCCCCATGGATCTGCCAGCTCTGGGGACAGAGTCGTCATCTTCATGGTACAAGCGTAGAAATGGAGAGGGTTAGTGATGTGTCCTGGGTTTCTGGCTAGAGAGCCGAGGGGTCAAGCTCTGTGACCTATGCCAGCCACTTGGGCTCTGCACCCATAGCTCCCTGGACCTTCTCAGAGCAGGAATGACTGTGCAGGAGGGAGGCTAAGCAGGCACAGTGGATCTGCTCCCTGGAGAGTGGAGCTTTAAGGACACTGTGGCCCTGAGGTACTCTATGGAAGTGGGATTTGTAGCTTCTAGGATGGAGGATGGATGCCCCTGGTTTAGCTAGCCTTCAGCTGGCTTATTCAGGCACCTGGACTTCATCTTCCTCCTCCCCTTAAAACTGCTTGCCGTACACAGCTGTTATGTTCACCTATGACACCTGACACCTGCTCCCCTTACAAATGATGGTAATAAGGAGCAGCGGAGGACTGTCACTTGACAGGTCCCTCAGGAAAGAAGAAAAGGAACAGATGTGGGGGAGGGATTCTACAAGAAGCTGGGATGAGGAGTGGGGAGCAGAGGGGCCAAGATGGAGGAGGAGAGTCAGTTAAGGAGACACCTTTTCTGACAAAGCCCCAAGTGAATCTAGAAAGTCAGGCTCAGAACCAGCCTGTGTCCTGGAGCAACCCAGGGGCCTGGAACAATCAGGTTCACCTTTGAGCAAGAACGTCTGCTGCTGAGGACATAGTAAGGTATCAGGAGAGATCTTTAGTCGCTGAGGGAAACAGAGCTAGTGTGGAACTTCCCAGGACCCAGGACCTTTCTAGAAAGAATGCTTTGCCAGGATCTGTCAGAGGGAGCCAGAAGTGAGCAGGACCTGTCTATAGCATGGAGGTTCTATGGCTCAAGCCTCATCCAGTCCCCAGGGCAATGTGGTAACGTCAGTCCACCTTGCTCTCCCCAGCTGATCTAGGAGACCTGACTCCAGTGACTACAACACCAAGGAGAGGCAGCCCTGGGGAGGAGGTCTGCAGGCAGAGGGTACCACAAAGGACCCCTGGACCACAAATACCTTGCTGTTCACAATCACCTGGAGGGCAGGTCCCTTTGGAGATGGGGCTAGACATCCAGAGTGGGTCCTGCAAGTTGAGCAGGAGCTAAATTGTTGCCACAGAGATACTAGAACAAACTTCCATCCTTCTCAGGGTAGCTAGGGTAGGTGAAGCCATCTTCCAGGTGGGTATAAGGCCAGACCTGGGCATTCAATGATCCAATCAGAATTATTGATCCATAATGAGCCAACCAGGATCATCTCTGGGGGATTTGATCAGCACTGTTGGGAAGGAGTTGACTCTTTGGGAGGAGACAGCCAACCTTGGGAAGAAGATGTAGGGCCCTGGGGGACCTTTTGGCCACTGCTTTGGGAAGCAGTATCCTGAGTTGTATGAAATCCAGCAGAGAGAAGAGAGTGCTGGTAGCATTGCCAGGGCACCTGGATCCAGCCATGCCAGAAGTCTATGTTGGATCTTTTAGTTTTATGAGCCAATAAATCCTTACATCTTGCAAAGCCAAAGAGAGAGCCGAGAAATTACACCGGAAAAGCAATGGGAAATCTCTTGGCCCTTGGCGTTTCTCCTGGGGATGCCCTGTCTCTATTTAAAAGAAATATTGAGGAGTGTTGGAACTTGAAGGTGAGACTCTAAAGTACCTGGCTATGGGGAAATGCTAGAGAAATAAAAAAACAAAAACAGGATACTCCTGATTTCATCCAGAGAGGACAGAGTAATGCTCACCCAGGGGTGGACATGTAGGGCCTGATGCCCCCCATTTCTGAGTGCAGGCTGCTGGTATGTGACTCAGTCAGTGTGCCCATTGTGTGAGGACAGGACGGCAAGGCAGCTGTCCTTGATGGAGACACAGGTGAAAAAGGAATTTCCAGGCCCTCCTTCTGCCATAGATGGGAAGTTCACAGCCCTCTCAGGCTCCTCGAATCCCCCTTAGCCTCCAATATCCCCCTTAAGCCTGTGAAGCATCCACACTGCCAACCCCATCCTTCCCCCAGGCACACACCCCTGTCATGTTTCCAATATTCCCCTCAGGTCCACGCAGCTTATCCAGGTCTCTCTACAGTCCCCACTGCCTCTCAAAACTCTCAGCATCCCAGTGCTGACCTGCGATGTCAGCCAGGACTCAGAATCCTGTGAACTATGAGCTCTTGTAATGCAGAGATGCCCAGGTCAGAGACACCCGTGATGAGAACCTGCTAGCCCTCTGAACATTTGGTGCTACGGAGGTAAATATGCATGGACCAATTGAGATGCTATGAGGTTGCAGAAACAATGTGCTGCATGAGTGAGTAATGAAGCCCAGGCAGCAAGGGAAAGTCAGACCCCAAAGCCAGGTTGGGAGCCATGTGTCACCCTGAAACAGGTAGTTCCACCTTCAGAGTGACCAGACAGACTGTTCAAAGCAAGAATAAATGCAAAGTCCGCAGAGATCCCAAAATTCAGTTGTGTAACCAAAGGATGCAGAAGACCCAGCCACATAGCCACCTGCTTAAATCAAACTAAGAATATCCAAGCTCTAGCCAGCTACAGGTTGGTGGTAAAAACCCAACACCAGGACAACATCATAAGAAGCAGAGACAGGAGGGAGGTGACAGTTCCAGCCAGGCTGCTTCTAGGACTCAGGTTGGTGTGAAGGCTCACCACTTCTTAGCATCCCACCAGGGCCTCAAAGTGGGCTCAAAGGGGGTCTGTGAGGTTCTTTTCTTAGCCCACCCCATGTGGTATCAGGAGAGTGGACCCTGTAAAAGGAGGCTCAGAGGAAAGCTGGCCGGGAGCCAGGAAACTTCTCCCCCGCCTCGTCAGCTGTGTAATTGGGCTAATTCCGCAGTATTTGGGCTCCAAGGCCTTTGTTTCCCTTTGCGGGTAACTCCTGCTTGGAACAGTGCTACTCCTTTTGTGAGCACTAAACCCAGTCCTCTCTGATAATGTACATGAATGTGTTTCTGATGGATGTGTTCCAGGGCCTTTGTTGCCTCAATTAAGGGATAATGAACAAGAATTGTTTGTATTTGTAAAACAACCCAGCCATTTCCCGCTTTCCCATTGGCGGGACCATGCGTCTTAATTAAGCACAAAGACTTCTCACTCCATCCAAAGGCTGCAATGGAGGATGGAGGTGCTAGGGAGGAGAGGGAGTCTGGTGTGGTTTGGGGTTCCCCTGGAGTCTCTTGGCCACCAGGAGGAGCCAAGGGTCAGTGTGGCCATGGGCAGAATGACAACCTGATCTTACTCACAAGCTATGAGATGCCAGCCTGAGTCTCACCAGAAACCTAAGAACATGTGATTCCCGTGATGGTGGCAGCCACTTCCCCTGCAAAAAGGCAGCAGGACCGAGGTTAGAGCAGTGCTGGACAGGTCACTCAGCCCAACTGTCAAATGGCATCCAGGTTTCCTTGGGAGATGTATTCACCACCCATTAGAAGATAGGTCAGGCGAAAAGGTCTTGTGAGCCTCCACTGACCAGTCCTCCAGAAGCTGATCCAACCAAAGGGCCCCAGCCAGGCCCCTGGGTGGCCCACTGTGTGACTGGATGTCCCAAAATGAATGATGTCACAAGGGCCCCTGGAGGAATGCCCCAGTCTGGTTCTATGTTGACTTCATAGTAGGCTTTTTTGAGTTGAATAGGAATTCTCTGAACCTGTGAACTCCAAGTTCACAAGATGGCCTGCCTCATGCCTTGGGGCTCATACAGAATCCATCAAAGCTGCCTTTCAAACGGCTTTCCTAAATGTGGTCTTCTCATTCACCCACAGGGGACCCTCACCCACCTGCCTCTCCTGCCTTTCTTACCCAACAGCCAGGAGCTTTATTTCCTGCCTCGTCTATGTGCTAGGGCAGCCAAGGGTCATTTATTAGGGATCAATTCTCATGATGGCAAGGGAATGGGCAGGAATGAGCAGAAAGACAACAGCAAAGGGAAACTGAGGTACCTCAGTCAGCACAGATTAAGTACAGGAAACACTGCCCACCCGAGTCCTGAATTTATAAAGACTCTCCACCTTTCTCCTGAAAGGCATTAGCCATGGCCCAGCCTGAAGGGGTTAATGGCTGCAGGTGCTCACCAGCTCCTCACCTGCTGCCAAGCATAGTACAAACCAGAAGACACCTGACACTCTCACTATGTGACATTCCCTGCTGGCTCAAAGCCTCTGGGAGCACCCCACAGAGTAAAGCCCAGCTAAGCACAGGCTGTCTGACCCCCATACTGCTCTTCTATTAGATGGGATACCTTTGTGGCACTGGAACCACAGGGTGCAAATATGTCAGATGATGAGGGAGCCAGAATAAGGGGTCTCCTGGCCCCTGACCCTTAGTAGATTAACCTCACGCACACTCTAACCCAAGGTGGTGCAGGTCTGCCTGTTGCCACTACCACCTCCAGCCCTTCCATGAGAAGTTATGGTTTTCAAGTGACAGGTGCAGAAGGTGCCTGGGTTGTCATGACAACAAATAAGGTCAGCACTCAAACTGTACCTAGACCCCTTCTGCCAAGACCTCAGGGTATGAAGGTGGGCTCTGCTCCTCTGGGTCAGGCCCCCAGCCACTGGTTAACATGGTGACTGGGACTTGTTAGGAGGCATGCCAGCGGTCCCTTGACACAGCTCCGTGATTAGCAGGTGAGTTTCCTGACAGGCTGCTGTGTGGCTTGTGCTGTCTTCTAACTTCTGGGCACTGAGCCCTGGATCTCTGGAGGATCCAAGGACCAACTTGTTGAATGACCCTGGGGAAGGATGCTTAACCTCTCTTGGCCCTTCTTTTTGTAATGCTTTCTTGATACAAGATCTCACTGTGCAACTCAGTCTGTCCTCAAACTTGCAGCAATCCTCATGCCTCAGCCTCCCAAAGCTGAGATTATAATAAGTATGATGCTAGCTCCTCTCAATCCCTCTTAAAGCAGCTTGCAAGTCAATCTTGAACCTTGGCTGCTGTCCTGCCCACTATTGCTCCCCTAGCCTCCTGTCTGGTCCTGATGAACCCCTTCCTACCCCCATAGAGGGCATTGTGATTTGTCCCATGTTACCATGCCCTCAAACCTGGGGACAATGCTTATCTACCATCACAAGCTCTTCTCAGGCCTGGGAAGGGTACTTGGGGTCTCCAATCCAAGGAATCTCTAGAAACCAGCAAGCATGGCTCGCTGCTAGCTCTGTCAAGCCACAAGCTTACCTGCCCTGCCTACACGGCCTCAGCCTGCCTCTTCCCCACCAGCCTCCCCAGCTTCCCTCTGGGTCCCAGAGCAACGAATGATAGATAGGCTTGTAGCTCTCATCTCCCCACCTATAGTGGCTGCCTCAGAGGTTGGCACAGGCCCTGTTGCAGGGACAGGTTGAGCTGAGAAGTCCCTAGTGCTCCTCGACTGGCTGTACACCCTCCTTCCCTGGACAGACACTTAGCACTCGGAGCCACCACTGGAGAGGGAGGGAGCAGGGCTTGGACATTTCACATGGGGTCCGCACATACTTCAGACTGCACACATACACTCACAGAGACCACTGTCCCCACCTAAGACAGAAACATTGGAGCTTACACAAATATCAGGTAATCTCTGTGACAATCCAGGCCCCATAACAAAGCACCAAGAGTGCTGCATGAGGGGTCTACGGGGGGGAGTGGTATCCTCTGGACCCTACTGAGGGCCTCTAGGTGTGACGAGGTCTAACTCAGTGCCTAGAACAAAGTCATTAGGGCCAGTGTTGTTGCCTTGACCAAGCAGAGGAGCCACCAAGCTGAGATTGGCACCAGCACCAGGCTAACCCTGGATTCTGCCTTCTCAGGCCGTCTGACTTGCCTTCCTGACTATTCCTTCCTCTACCTTTCCTTCCCCCACCTGACAGATGCTGCATTTCCCAGGATGCCTTGCCCCTCCACCCACCTGCCATGTCTGTCCAAATGGAGGCTCTGATGAAGGCTGAAAGCAGAACCAGGGCACCCTTAGCCCTGCGGGCTTCCAGCAGCTATATGGGCCATAGCCCCCATAACTCCAGCTCCTACTAAATTGAACTCCCTTCCACAGTCCGAGCTTTCTCCAAGAAGCCTTTATCTTGATATGGGACTGCCAGATGCCCTGGTCTCTGCACTCTGGTGACACCATGCTGGATTGGGAGCTAACCTTGCCATGCTTCCTTGTTCATCCAGCGCCAGCTGGTGAGCAGTCCCTGGTGTTAATCCCTGCTGTTGGTCAGACATAGAGTGAATTCTATGTGGGAGAACTCTAGACCATGCCCCTATAGCAGAAAGCAAGAGGAGGGGCAGGGAGTACAGATGTGCCCCACTCCACCATGTCAATGTGAATGACCTCCAGCCCACACTGGGACCGCTATCTTCCCACTGGCCACAGTCTGTGACTTTCCTGTATGATCTCTCGTCAGGGCTCATCAAGGCACAGGGCTGGTTGGTGGTCAGGAACGACAGGGTAGACTTCTCTAGCTCATGCTGGCTCCTCAGGCTGTCCAGAACTTCCCAAGAGACCCTGGGGAACATTCAGCCAAGCTCCATCCAGCCCCTGGGAGAGGCAGCAGTTGGCAGTCAGAAATGAGCTTTCAAGAAGCCTCTGCAAAGGCAGCCATGTGCACAGAGACCCTGGAGATCTTTTTGGTGATGTCCTCGGCAGATGCAACCATGTCACCCTAGGGATGTGCCACTGGCACTCTGCAGCAGAGGAGGGGAGACTACCAATGAGCCAGAGGACCCTGAGTGGCACAGACTCAAAGGAATCTTGAAGGATCCAGCAAAGCAGGCCCAGGAGGACAGTGTCCCTAGTGACGGCAGCTTCCACTCTGGTCTCCCGGGTCTTACTGAATTGCTCTAATGGTCCAGTGTGAAATAACATCCCTGAGGCAAACACACACATGGGAAACAAGGGCAAATGGATATCAAGTTCCACTTTATGTTTAGGATTCAGAGCTTCCTGCTGACATTTCTCAAGTCTCTCTGAGTGGGGCATAGACCAAGCAACAGGGCTTCCTAGTGAAGACTCCTGGCAGCTGCCTGCCTCTCCCAACATGCTGCCCTGCTTGAGTTACCAGTGAATGGGTCTGGGCCAGGTATTTCCAGGTTCTTCATCTCTTAGTCAAAGTATTGAAATAAAGTTTCACACAGTTTGTAAACGTAACAAGGATACTCTTTATTCAAGTCAAAGCAAGAGGGCAGGTCAGAAAGACTGGCAGCAGGTCACATGACTGAGGGTGCTCCAGTGCCCTGGTTATTATTTGGGGCTTCCTTTTATGGGGTCCAAGAGAAGAAAGAATTGGGCTAATATGGGGATAATTGGGTGGTTCTCTATTTTGATTGACGGATTTAAGTTACATAATCATTTCCTCTGCTGAGAGTGTCCTTTCCCATAATATATCTGATTGTAATCTTATATGTGCCTAGTTGTGTATAGCCATCAGGTGGTAAATAAGTGACTTGTAGGCTGGAGAGATAGCTCAGTGCTTAAGAGCACAAATTTCTCTTCCAGAGGACCCAAGGTCAGTTCCAGCCCTCATGTTAGGCAGCTCACAACTACTCATAACTCTGGCTCCAGGGGATCTGCTCCTCTCCTGGCCTCTATGGGCACTGCACGGTGTGCTTATAGACAGACACACACAGAATTTTAATAATAATAATAATAAATACAATGCTTTTTTAGACAGGGGATGTGACCTAAAATTTTACTTTTATCTTATTGCTCATGAACCTAAAACAAGTCTAGAACAAATCAACCTATGGCCCATAGATCCCAGTGTGTAGCCATGGTCAGGGGTCACTTGCTTGTCCCTGGGAAGTGACCTTGGGCCCCATCACCTCAATAAGGAGAATAATAGCTGCATTGACAGACTAATAGCTCTGTCATTTAGCCCCTGGCATGTGGGCCAATCCTCCTGCAGCCACCTAGGGTGGACACCAGTGGTCCATCCTGTACCATACAGCAACATGCTCACAGCCAGTATGGACAGAGATAGGTGTTTACCCAAACACTCAGGTAAGGTACCAGCCTTTAGCCCTGGTTGGGGGGCTCTAACACCTCAGAGATGAGCCCTGTGGAACAGCTCCAATCCCTGTCCGGTTTGAACAAGCCTCCTCTTTCTTGGCTTTTCACTCCAAGTTGGGCAATGACTTCCAGCCAGTCTGTGGGTTTCAGGTGGCCCCCTCTATTCGAACCACAACACACTGAATCTTCTCCCTCTCCCTGGTATCCCACCATACCACAGCCACGCTCAGGCCCTGGCCTACAACACCTATGCAGAAAGAACCTACTGTGCTCCAGGCACAGGGCACATGGAACTTAAAGCAGTGACCAGCAGACATCCCACCCTCAAATGTGTGTGGCAACATGGAAGAGCTCCGAGACACACGGGACAGCACACTTCAGCTCCCCTAAGCCTTAAAACTGTATTACTCAAAATCCCTCTCCTTCTCTCTGCAAGTGGGGAATCCCAGAATTGGCTAGCTCAGTTAGCCAGTGAGGAGAAGGAAGCAAGGCCTCAGGTCTCCCTCTGCTGTCCACAGTGCATTGACTTTCTCCTCTGTCTAACTCTGCTCTTGGTGGCAAAATGGCTGCCTCTGTTCCAGACCTCATATCCAGAAATAAAAGGGACATGTTTTGTTCTGGCACCTTTAGTTTAATTTTTTTTTATTTTGAGATAGGCTCTCACTAAGTTGCCCTGGCTAGCCTTGGACTCACTCTCTTGTAGCCCAGGTAGATCTTGAATTTTCACTCCTCCCTCCCAGGCCTCTGAGTAGCTCAGACAATAGGTCTGCACCACCAGGCTGGTCTAAGTCCTTTAGAGATGTCCATCTGTGGAAGGCTAAAACCTTCCTCTGAGCCAGGCATGGTGCTGCATGCCTTTCATCACAGCACTCAGGAATTGCTGCAATGGATCTCTGTGAGTTTGAATCCAGCCTGGTCTACATAGTAAGTTCCAGGTTAGCCAAGGCTTGCTACACAGAGTGTCTTAGGGTTTTTATTGCTGTGATGAAACACCACGACCAAAAAAAATGAGTTGGGGAGGAAAGGGTTAATTTGTCTTCTGTTCTACAGCACTGTTCACCATCAAAGGAAGTCAGGACAGACACTCAAACAGGGCAGGAGCCTGGAGACAGATGCTTATGTCCTGATGTCGGTGCCAGGTGCCACGGAGAGGTGCTGCTGGCTTGCTTCCCATGGCTTGCTCAGTCTGCTTTCTTACAGAACTAAGGACCACCAACCCAGAGATGACACCGCCCATCACAGATGGGGCCCTCCCTTATCAATCACTAATTAAGAGAATGTCTTATAAATGGATCTAATGAAGGCATTTTCTCAATTGAAGTTTTCTCCTTTCAGATGACTCTAGCTTATATCAAGTTGACATAAGACTAACCTGAGATCCAGTCTCAAAAAATAAACAAACAAAACCCTCTCCCTCCACCTGATACAGCACCCCTGTGAAAACCTCACTGACGTCACAGCTCTGACAACCGGTGTCACCAGTGCTTTCTTGCAAGGACATCCCCTCTCAATATTCTTTCAAATACTGTCCTAGAAGCCTCACCCAGGTGATAAAACAGAAACCAGATGAGTGTGGTGGCTCACAAGGAGGCCGAGGCAGGAGTACTGCCACCAGTTTGTGGCTAGCCTTGGCTACATGGTGAGCTTCAGGCCCACAGAGCACTTTCTACCCAACAGAAGATCAATAATAAAAAAGCAAAGCAGCCATCAGTGGTGGGCATACCTGTGATGTCAACACTGGATGGCCTGACCAGGAGAATCCTGAGGGTGAGGCTGGCCTGGCCTACATAGCACAACCGTGTGTGTGTGTGTGTGTGTGTGTGTGTGTGTGTGTGTGTGTGTGTGTGTGTGTGTGTAAGAGAGAGACAGAGAGACAGGACAGACAAAGATGGTTAAACAAAGACACAAATATACACAGAGAGAAGGTAACATGAAAAAGAGTGGCAGAGACAAAGACAGAGACAGGACAAGGAAGAAAGGCCAGCTGGTGCCAAGTAGGGTGTTTGTAACTGATAGGAATGGACAATTTGAAGTTAGTATCACTTGGAGGCTGAGCTTCCTGGCATGGTGGCGCATGCCTCTGATGCCAGCAACTCAAGAGGCAGACATAGGTTGATCTCTGTGAGTCTGAGGACAGCTTGATGAGTTCCAGGCCAGCCAGATGGCATAGTAAGACTCTGTCACAGAAAACAGAAGCACTACTTGGTGTTTCGATAGTTTAGTGGGTAAAGGCGCTTGCCAAAAGCCTGATTAGTTCATTCTCTGGGACCTATACGGAGGAAGGAGGGAACCAACTCTTACAAGTTGTCCTTTGGCCCCCACACCTGTGCCACAGCACAGTACACCATGTGTATACGTGTGAATGAATGAATGATTGGAGAGAAATGAAGGAAGGGGGAGGGAGGAAAGGAGGGAAGGAGAGAGAGAGAGAGAGAGAGAGAGAGAGAGAGAGAGAGAGAGAGATTTAGAAGTAGAATTTACAGATTAGAGACAGGACTCAGAGATTCAGAGTCCTGGCTGCTCTTGAAGAAGACCCGGCTGGGCTCAGGACACACATGGAAGTTCACTGTAACTGTCTGTAACACCAGTTCGAGAAGATCTGACATCTTCCTCTGACTTCTACCTGTACCAGGCTCACATGTGGGGTGCACACACAAATGCATGCAAATATTTATACACATGAAGTAAAAAATAGATAAATCTGTAAAGAAAATTAGCACCTCGGCATGGTGGCACATGATTGTATTCCCAGCACTGGAGAGGCAGTGTCAGGAGAACCATGGCAAGTCCAAGGCCAGCCTGAGCCACACTGTGAAACCTCGAGTCAAAACAAACAAACAAAAGCACCACTTATAATAATATCATGTTATGAAATACAATAAAAATCAGCATGCTGAAAAGCTCACAGCTACTAAAAGAAATCAAAGACCTAAATGAACAGAAAGTTGCATTACAACCTTGGACTGGAAGATTGGGAATAATTAAAACATCCATCCTCCCCTAAGCGATCGATGCTAACCAGGCTGCTCTAACCAGGGCCCTGATGTGCTCTTGGTAGGAACTGGCACCCCGATTCTAAAATTGACATGTGAGGGTAACAGCAATGGGACAGCTGAAGGGAGCCTGCAGAAGGAGGAACAAAGAGGACCCCAGCTGAGACTCCCCGGCTTTCCATAAAGCCTGTGGTGATAGGTAGCCTAGGATAGAGGCTCATTGATCTGGGGGCCAGAACAGAGCTCAAAATAGACCGGAGCATTTATGGGCCATCGATCCTTTACCAAAGTGCAAAGGAAATTCAATGGAGAAAGGCGTCTTCCAGAAAATGGGGCTAGAACAATGAGCAGCCACAAGCTTGAGGAGGAGGGAGAGGGAGGAGAGGAGGGAGAGGGAGGGGAGGAGGGAGAGGGAGGGGAGGAGGGAGAGGGAGGGGAGGAGGGAGAGGGAGGGGAGGAGGGAGAGGGAAGAGATAGGCAAGGAAGGAGAATAAATTTAAGCTGTGTTTTTTGTTTGGTTTGGTTTGGTTTTGTCTTGTCTTGCATTATACCCACCCAGGCTGACCTCAAACAAACTTATAGCAATCCTCCTGCCTCCATCTTAAAACACAAGCATGACCCGCCATGCCTGGCTACAAGCTGTATCTTAAGTCACATGAGAAAACTAACACAAAGTCTAACTCACTCATAGAGTACATCCCAAAGAGTTAAACCTCCCAAAGAAAATGTAAGAAAACGTCTCAGACCCCCAGGTCCAGAATGTCTAAAGAACTCTCAAAGCTTGGGTATAAGAAAACAAAACCTGGGCTGGAGAGATGGCTCGGCAGCCAAGAGCACTGGTTGCTCTTCCAAAGGTCCTGAGTTCAATTCCCAGCCCCCACATGATGACTCACAACCATCTGTCATGGGATCTGACACTCTCTTCTGTCATGTAAATTGAGCACTCATATATACATAAATAAATTTTTTAAAAAATTTTTAAAACTTTTTTTAAAAAGAAAGAAAACAAAACTGAATTCACAAGGGAAAAAAATGGATGAAAACAAGCCAGGTTTGGTGGTGTACTGTAACCCCAGCATTTGGGAGCTAGAAACAGGAAGATCAGGAGTTCAAGGACAATCCCAGCCACATAAGAACTTGTTTTAAAAAAAAAAAAAAAGAGCAAATTACAAGCAAACAGAAATTAACTGATATAGGCACAAGATTGAAAGAGACACTTCATCAAAGCAAGTATAAAAATAAGACACTGCAGATAAGACACTCCTGAGACAGGACATCCAGGTTATAATGGCTGACCGTTAAAACCAGCTGTGGAGCCCCAAAGGAGCAACTAAGCTTCTACATGTCACCAGGAGGTGCAGGAGGACTCTGCTTAGGAAAATAACTTGGCAGTGCTCGTCAAGTTGGGCATACATGGTGGCCAGGCAATTCTGCTCTAGCTACTCTAGTACCCAGCAGGGGGGAGACTGTGATGACCCAGGGAGTCTAGGGTGACGGTGCTGCCCAGTGTCTCCAGTGTCCTGGTGACAGGCAGTTGAGTGCCCCTGTCAAAACTCACTGAGCTGTGCTCCAGGAGGTGAAACTAGACAGACAGGAAAACTAAGATGAGGGCATGCCCCAGCTGCACTCCAGTGGCACTACCTCACAACTGGACCTGGGTCTGGTGTGCTCGCCAAAGCATTCTTGGTAGGAGTAGTTGGGATGTCTGGCTTGGTTTAGACCATCAGAACTTGCTGGAGTAGGAGGTGAGCATTGATTCTTGTACGTGTGCACACACGTGCGCACAGACACACACATCTTATTTGGAGGACGGGTAGCAGAGGCCCACTCAAGCCAGGTTGGTGGGTCTGGGTGTGACAGAGGACACAGATTGGTCACCTGAGATGCTCAGGTGCAAGTGCATTGCAGCAAAGCAGCAGCAATGTCAGGGTCAGACCTGGGAGCACAAAGGGCTGGGGAACCTTCTCTCAGGAGGTGACGTAGATCATGGACGCCAGTGTCTGACATGTCCGTCTACAAAGAGCAGACAGAATGTGGAGAGCAGGAAGAGGGTTCCACAGCTTGCCAGCAGTCCTGTGGGCAGAATGGAGTAGAGCCCCAGTGCTGCTGGGTAGCTCTTGCTGCAGGAGCGAGGCTGGCCACTGGAGGCTCCACATCCGGACAACAGGGTTCCAGCCCCCAGAAGAGGACCCAAACTGCATAGAGGATGGAGAGGAGGCAAAACAGGGGCTGAGAGGGCTGAAGGCTTGGATGGGAAGAGAAGCCTTAGGTTCCCTACCTGGGGGTACTGGGGAATCGAGTTCCATGGACGGTCTACGGCACACTTAAATCCGGAACAGGAAGATGCTCACTATCCTGAGGCTCTGAATACCCAGGATATGAACATCCTCCCTTTACAGGACCTGCCATAAGCCTGCAGCTTCTGGGGCATCCTGAGGACAACTGGCTCAGCCCCCGGAGGATCCACTTCATCTTACAGGTGTATGAATGGACTCGGAGAGGTGACAGCATTTCCCCGGAGTCATCCAGTGAGTGAGTGGCAGAGATTGAGCCCAGGTCTATAGCCTGACAGAGCTGAGTGCTTGACAAATGTGAAGGGTTTGAGGTTTGTTGGTTAGTTTTTGATGTTTTTCCCCCTTGTTATCATTTTTATTTCCACTCTGCAAAGGCTCCGTAGACACAGATCCCCAGTACCCCCCCTCCCACC
>CM052700.1:53856149-54068589 GCA_028551405.1 Uromys caudimaculatus
GTGAGTTGTCAGATGATTCTTCTGGCTTCCTGTGGTTCGGCTGGTTCTTCTGCGGAGCCGTCCAGCTCGGGTCAGAGTTCACACCCACTCCACTCCCTCTCTCTGACTTCAGGCTAAAATCCTACCCAGGTCAGGCTCTCCAGGGCTACACTCTGGTGGGCGGGGACAGCTGGGCAGGGCTTCTCCATCTTCCAAGCATGCTGGAGCGGCAGCTGCCTTACATTCTCAGTCCCAGTCTCTGCAGCTGTATTTCCTCTGTCGACAGGAGGATGGGAAGCCAGGGAAGAGAAATAACACACAATTTAATCTCCCCAAATCAACCCATCCTAAAAGGGAAAAATAAAACAAAGAGTCTCCGCCAAGGATGACCTTCTGTTTACATTTTCCTTGGCAACTGAGAAATAATTGCTGGTCTGCAGGGCCCTCCCCTCCCCCACCCTGCCTCATCCTATTCAAGCGCGACCAGGGATGACACTGGAATCTTGAATCACACTAAGTGGTTACTATGGTGTCAGGCTGAAATTGTGAATCTCAGAGGCTGCCACGGCATGGAGGCGTGGAGCCAGGGCAGAGTCTCAGCTAAGGCTAGTGACTGGGGGGCCTAGCCAGTTAATGGCAGAAAAACTGTACTCACAAGAGCTGAAAGATACGATTGTCAGAGCAGGGGCAGAGTGGGGGCGGGACCAAACCCAAGTCGGAGGCCTGTCACATCCCCTGAGCCTTACACTGTCCTGGCTGCTCTTTCTCCCTCCACCTTGTGGTCACCGGGATTGAATTCCAGCCCAGCCGCACAGAAGAAATGCACAGACCTAGGCTAGCCCTTTCTTATCTCTCCACAGAAATCTAGAGCCTTGGTTCCCCCAAGGGGCCTGCACAGGTGCTCTGGATATCACCTTCCATTTCTTCTCCAGCTCCTCAGAGAACTACAGGCCAATCCTGCCAGACTCACACTGACATGTGCCAGTGTAAGACCCCTCCTACCTCCACAGCCACATCCTGGTTCCATCCCCACCTCCAGACAGTGACCCTAGTCCCTGCTCTGATCTTGAGCCTCATCTTCTTCTCATGCTGGTACCTGAGGGAAATAATCTTCTAAAGAGCAGATCAGACCTTGTCCCTGTCCATATCCCTGAAAGCGCTTGAGTGGTCACAGTGCCTGCCTGGCTCTGACTTCATTTGTGCCACCAACCATATCACTCCAGCTCTCCTGGCCTCCGAATTGCTCCCTGAGATGACCAGCTTGCTCCTGCCCCAGGACCTTTGAACTGGCAGGTCTTTGTTTCTGTGACCCCTTCCCAAACCACCACTGAGGACGTAGGGATTACCTGTTTGCTCACTGCTATGGTGAGCTTCATGCTTCAAACAGGGACTGCTGTTTGACAAGCACAGGGACTGCTGAATGAATGAATGAAAGAATGAACTAACCACTTCCTGGCTTCTGGTCCCCATCTTCTCTGTCTCTACTATAAGGACCTAACCCATCAGAAGAGGGAATCAGAGGCCTTCTAAGAAAGCCCCAGCCCACAAACCTGTGGTGTTCCGCCCACTCCCTGCTGGACCCATGACTCATGAACTTACATTCACTAAGAGATAACAGTGGGAAAATGAACACAGGGTCCAGGGTACTCAGCCTGGTTTGTTTGTTTTTTTTAAGATGTTGTACAAATTTCCCATGAAATTGCCCACCTGAGTCTTTTTCTTCTCATTTTTTTCTCTCTTCCTTTCTTTATTAGGCTGCCCTCTTAGCTCTCTTTGGGGGATGGATTTGTTCTTTATTTTTCCTGTCTCATCATGATTTGGTGTGGACTATCAGGCACTGTCCCTGGCTGTGGACTGAGGCAGGAAACTACTCAACATGGTTTACAGCGCTCCGAGGTCTACCCTCCCCCGAGACTATCCAGCAGAACCCCACGGCCGGCCACCCACAGCGGTCCACAGGACCAGCCCACCGGAGCCATGCAGTCCTCCCTCTCAGCCCTCAGGGAACGAGGCTATGAGGACAGCGAGGGGGAAGCACACTTCTCCAGTCCAAGGGCATCCTGACTGGCAGGGCCGGGGTGGAGCTTGGGAAGACTTCTGCCTTACGCAGACCCATTTCTTCCTTTAAACCCGCCTTGATTGCTTTTGATAATCAGATTTATTGGTAAAATTTGATCTTTGTGCTTCCCTGTGTTTCAACAAATGGCGCAACCGGAAGGCCCCCTCATGCCCGTGGATAGTGTCTGGCTCCTTGCTCAAATGTAGTTCGGTTTAGTTTATCAGCTGTTTTCAAAGCGTTATCTTTCATTTTTATAGCGAGAGCCCACCATTGTTTTATTCTATTTCATTAATTCGTGCTCCTTTTCTACATTAATTTCTTCCATCGGCTTTCTTTGGATTTATTTTGATGTTCATTTCCGCGCTTATTGAGGTGAAAGCTGAATTCTTTTCAATCGCTCCTTCTAATGACTGCATTTACAGCTATTCATTTTCCTCTAAGCACTGTGGCTTGGGCGGTATCCTGGGGGCTTTTATGGAGAGCCTTTATTGTAGCTCATTTCTAAATTGTTGATAATTCAGTTTTGATTTATTGTTTCACTCATGTTATTTAGATTTGTTTTTAAATTTCTAAGTGGCTAGATTTAGGGATGCCGTCCTCTTGTTCATTTCCTGTTTTATTTCCATTGTCCAAAAAAATGTGACTGGCGTGATCTTTTTAATTTTTAAAAGAATCGGTTTTAAGAATCAAGGTAGTATAAAAATATTTTTTCCCTGTAAAAATAGTCAATCAGTTCCGACTTGCAAAGAATCAAACATGAGAGTTCGTCTGCAATCACGCTCATTCTCCAGCTCCATTGTCCTGTTAGTTTGGAGCTAGCCTTTGTGAACAGTTCAGAAGGGTTCTTTCAATTTTATTTTTTACATTTACGTATACATTTATACATTCAACCTTAGAGCTTTTTTTTAATTGCCTCTATTTCACACTCTTGTTGGAGAACTCTTTCTTGGTTATTTGTAGCCTTTCTTTTTTCCAAATAAACACGCTTCTGTATGTCCAGACAGATGCATGCACCGATTTGTCAGCTGCCCATAACTAATCTCTCATTTATAGTTATCAGTTTTTCCTTGCTAGAACAGAAGACCCATGGCCATCGGCTTCATAAAGAAAATGGTTTCATCTCATTGACGGTGCTAGTGGCTGGAAGTTCAAACAAAGGTCTCTGCAGCTACAAATAGCGATGAGAAGGAGTGCAGGGTCCGCCCTGAGGGATCTCCATCTCTCTACAAAGCCACTGGGATTTGATCCTGGAGCCCCACACTGTTGATCTAGTCTTACCATACCTCTAAACCCCATAGCCAGGTCAGCTCCCAGCCAGTCACACCATTCACTGTAAGATTCTGGACAGTCAAACCCCTCATGGACTCCTGAAGACAAAGCATATTGCTGATCATTTTTAAGCCATTTTTTTTTAACTAGGCCTAAATTTATTTTATATAGGTGAGTATACCAGAAGAGGGAATCAGATCCCATTTACAGACGATTGTGAGCCACCATGTGGTGCTAGGAATTGAACTCAGGACCTCTGGAAGAGCAGCAGTGCTCTTAACCACTGAGCCATCTCTCCAGCCCACTTTTAGACCATTTTAATTTTGATGTATTTTTTTAAATTTATTTTTGTTTATGTGTATGTCTGTGTATATGTCACATTGTTCAGTCCCAGCAGGGCCAGAAGAGTGCGTTGAATCCCCTGGAGCTAGAGTTACAGGTGGAGTTAACTGTTGAGCCTCCTCTCCCACCGTCCACATCCTCAACTTAGAGTTGTATAAATTGAGAAGTGGGAAATGAAAATGATTCCCTTCTTCCTTGGCAAATGAGGCAAAGGTACTTAAAAATGAAGAAACCCAGCACTATTTCAAGTTAAGCATTTCCAAAAGCTTAAACAAAGTATCAACCAATTACATCCACAGTCAAATCAAAAGATTAGCAGGTTGCAATGAAAGAGCATGTAACCCAGAGCTTAAAGAAAGGCTCACCTTATGAATTTACTCTATTCACTACATGAACAAACTAAGAAAACTCACATAATTGTTTACATGGATACGCCCAAAGAGATGGTTGATAAAATTTGACATTCATTAGTGACTTGTAAATCTCTTCTAGTATAGAAGGGGGATTTCTTAATTCAATAGATTTGCCTGTAGAAAACTCAACAGTGAAACTTGAGATATGTCCCCAAGATTGTCAGGAAGAAATTGAACAAGAGCTAACCTCCTCCCACTGCTCTGCCTGGAAGATGCTAGGAAAAGCCAGCAGGAATCCCTTACCCCTCCTCCCCAATCTGTGGTTTCAGAATCTTGCTATCAACTGTGATCTGAAATCATCCATGAAAATTATCCAGAAATAAACAATTCATCATTTCCTATTGACACTACTAAGAAGCAGGATGAAATCTCACACTGCCTGAACATGAATCAGCACTCTGTGTCCACGCTGTGTACACTACCCTCCTGTTAGCTATCTCAGCTACCAGGTCATGCTGTGTACACTACCCTCCTGTTAGCTGTCTCAGCTATCAGGTAGACAGTTTCTGTATCACTGTTGGTATTCAAATAGCCCTTGTTCACTTAATAATGACTCCTGAGCTCAAAAGTCATGATGCTGACAATTTTTTTTTTTTTTTTTTTTTTTTTTTTTTTTTTTTGGTAAATGGAATTTTTATGGTAAGATTCTGAAATTTCCCCCAAGGCCATGTGTCCCCAGCCTATGGCAATATTGGAAGTGTTGAAGCCTAGTAGAAGGAAGTAAGGTAGATGAGGGCTGCCATTGATCAGGGTGTAGGAGCCCAGCCCCTCTTTTCTTTTGTTTGCTTCCTGGCTCCCATGAGTGAGCAGTGTTCTCTGCCACAGGTTCCCTCCATGAGGCACAACCAGCAGAGCCACGGACAGAGATCAGGGACCAATGAGAGAAAGCTGTGAGCCAAACGAGATTTTCCTCCTTTCATTTGCCTGCCTCAGGTGTGTTGTCACAGGATGGAGTGCAGACTCCATCATGTGTGGCTGAAACTGTTCTGATTCTGAGGAGCCCCTGTTAATCTTCTGCTTGGTTTGCCAACCAAAATGTCACACTTTGCACACCGAGAACAGACGTGTACATGCTCAGTACTGTGTTAGTGTTAGGTATCAACTCAGGACTTAGAACGCAGCCCCCAGGGGCTGGGGAGGTGTGGCTATAAGGAGGGGCCAATCCCTCGGAATGAGGGCTGGCCTGGTGACTTGATGTTATACCCTGGTCTGCAAGGCTGTCTTCAGACTACAGTGACTCTCCAGAAAAGAAGAAATGGTAACAAACTGTCAGTGTTTGCAAAGATATAGCTGCCTCCTAGACAGTCTAGAATAAGTCAGAATTCAGCACATGACCAAACAGGAAATGCTGGGGGATGGGGATGGGGGGGGTCCTGTCCCAGTCGCAGTAGTTACTAAAGCTAGGAAATGATTAGTAACAATGGAAGCTCTATTCCCAACAAAGTGTCCCAACCCAACACATACAAAACCTTGAGCAGAGAAACACAGAGGGCTCTTGGACCAAGGATTGGTTTTCCCCCTGAGGAGTCCATAATTCAGTGCAAACAAGATGGGATGCAGTTTGCTGGCTCACTGCCGAAAACCCAGCTCCAGGTTCCGCAGCACGGAAGGGGAGGCTGATAGAGCTGAGGAACTGCTGGAAGCTGTAAGACAGAAGTCATCTCATTCTGGTATGGTGTGAGTGTGGGCAGTGCACAGGTATGCAAGCACTGTGTGCACACATACATATATCTATATGTGTGCACTACATGTGTGTATGCCTATATGTGAGTGAAAATATGTGCTTTTGATGCATGTGTGCCTGTGTGCTACACGTGTATACATCTATGTGCATGCATATGCATATGTGTGCCTGTGTATGTATCTTATATGCATATGTATAAATGTGCATGTGCCTATGTGGTCATGTATTGTTTCTATTCATGTGTGTTCATGTGTATATATGTATGTGCACATGTGATGCATGCATCTATATGTGTGTTACATGTGTGAGCATACATGTAGATGTAAATATGTTCATACATTTGTCTCTGCAGATGTTCACAAGGGTATGCATATATATGTATGCAGTTTATGCAATTTTGTGTGTTCATATGTGTGTGTGCATTCGTGTACATGTTATGTGTGTGTACATGAAGGAAAGGAGGAGGTTGGCCACTCAAAGAGAGGGGCAGCTTGCCTGTAAGTAGTTGGAAGAACATTGTTTAGCAAGCTCCTTTCTCTGGGGGTGGGGGGTGGGGTGCTGTCAATCAGTTACCTCTAAGAGGTAGGAATAAAGCCACTGAGCTAGTCCAGGAAGAACAACCTGGCTTCTGGCCAAGCAGGTCACCAGAGGCAGTTCTGGTCCTCCTGACTTGTAGTCACAGCTGAGGGGCCAGACACTGTAGTAGAAGATGACGTGGAGTGTAAACCTCAGTTTTTCAGTGGCTTTTATTAAAACTTTGTGGGTCACCTGATGCTGTGTAACACACCACCCAAGACCTGGGGTCTTAAATGAACAATTTTCTGGGTTGATGGGTACAGTTCAGAGGTACACCATGCATCTGGCATCTTCAACGCTTGGGTACCATCCCCACCAGCCAGGTCCATTAATCCCTTAGTAAATACTAATGACTTACCCCAGCCCCTGTTGCTCTGTGGGCCTTCAGCTTGACTAGGGGAGCTCAGCAGGATTCCCCATGCAGTCACATTTGGAAGATGGCCACAGGTGGCACCTATAGCTGCAGCTTTGCTGTTCACAGCACCTATACATGGACTCTGTAGCAGACTGTTTTACCAATCAGAGAGGCTCTGATTGAGGCCATCTTGGGCCTTGAGGCCCTAGAACACAGGAGACACTAAGTTTCCTGTGTCCTAGCAGAAGTGTCACCCTGCGAAACCTGTGGACCAAAATGTGGAAGCAAAAGAAACCAGCCCAGCCTCAGGTGCCCAGCTCAGCTTCTGAGTGTGAATCAGCAGAAAACAGAGGCCTCCTCAGTCCTCTACCTCTGCAGCTCCAAGCTCCAGGCTCCCCAGAACTGCTCTTTCTCCTCCAGAGTACACATTCCTGTGGAAGAACTCGCTGCCTCAGGTGACACCGTACTGAACAGGCGTGTCCATTGGCACGCATGTAAGCATGGCAGGGTGAAATATCCCAGTTCCAGGTCAGAGGGAATCCTGACCTGTCTGTCCTCAATGATGGACAGAGGTAGCTCCAGCCTGTCTGGCTTCACATCTTGCTGACATCCTGTTCCTACATATGCCCTGGCATGATGGCATCTGCCATCAGTGGTCCCCAAAGTCCAAGCCTGGTCTGAACTTGAGACTTTTCAAAACTATGAGCTGACTCAAACATTTTCCTTTATAAAGTTAGCTTGTCTGTGATGTTATAGTGATGAAAAATATAGTAAGAACTTTTTTTTAATGCAGGCTTTCTCTATGTAATCCTTTCTAACCTGGAACTCCACTAAATAGACCATGCTGGACTTGAACTCACAGAGATCCACCATCCTCAGCCTCCTGAGTGCTAGGATTAAAGGTATATACCACCATACCTGGCTTTTTAAAAGTAAAGACAATATGATTAATAGAAAATGAAAGACTAGGCCGATGGGCTGGCCCGATGGATGAGCAGATATGGATACTTACAGATCTGGTTTGGCAGCCTGAGTTCAATTCCCAGAAACCAGGTAAGGACAAAGAAAAGAACTGATATCACTGAGTTGTCCTCTGACCTCCACACACACTGTGTCAAAAGCACCCCCAGTCCCACAAATGTGCATAGACACAATAATAAATAAACGTATTAAAAGTTTATTTATTGTGATATATGATTATATAAAAAGTGATATAATGCAGATTAAGTATAAATGAGACAATTTAAGCAAAAGACAGGCCATCTTCGAAAGGTTCAAAACAGAAAGAAATCTAGCAGTCTGGATTCCAGAGATGAAACAAAAGAAATTGGGGGCTGGGGGGAGGCAAATCAGGAACAAAAGAAAGTCCAACGACTTGGATGTCAGAAGAGAAAAGATGAGATTCAGAGCAAATCTGTTGTAAGGAACAAAAATGAGTCATTTTAGGTGCCAAAAAGAACATTTAGTGGAGAATACATCTTGTTAATAGCGAGCTTAAGTTCCCGAGCAGAGCTGTGGGATGCAGGGCAGCTGAGGAATCGGGGAGGAAAATGGGGAACGCAGAGGGTGTGCTGAAGATTGCTGCTCATCTCGCAAGAGCTGAAGCTCCCACGGCAAACAGAAGCACCCTGTGCGGTATTTATATTCATGAGACTGTCCGTCTGACAGGCTCGGGAGTGTCTTCTCTGCACTCACATGAGACTTCACAAGACCGCCCGTGTGTGAAAGCGCAGGGGAAGTCCAGCCAGAATTAAACAGAGTCAGCAGGGCAGAAACCCACATCTACCTCACGAGACCCAGTCAGAGCCATGAGCGAGCGAGCGGGGAGATTTTCAAGCATCCTCAGCGGTCTGGAAAAGACCGGAAGTTACATTAGTGAAGACAGAACATAAGGGGGGAAATAAGCACTTGTGGAAATGATGAACGAGCTCAAGCTAAACTGAGATTACCAACAAATATGAATGTTAGGTGAGCATATAAATTCCAGGCAAAAATTAAAGCTAGAGCAGTCTGAATTAGAAACCTGAATGAATCAGTAACTACTGAAGATGTGGAGAGAGAGGTCAAAGATGTTTCCAGATACTTTGGGCTGAGTGAGTTTAACCAAATTCTCAAAGAAAGTGTCTAAATACATTGTTTCAAAAACTAAGGAAAGAGAACCTGCGGAGGAGGTTAGAGGGGAATGGGAGATAGGGGTGGGGGATGAGGGTGGGGGTGTTTATGAAGCAAGAATAAAGCTGAAAGCTCCCCATGTCACATGGCTCATGAATACAGAGCTGGAGAAGAATGGGTGGAGACTAAGATGGAAAGTCTCCATTTCAATGGGTCTGGAATTGGAATTACCTAGGTGACATACTTCTGGTTGAGTCTGTCAGGGCTTGTCCAGAGGGGTTTAACAGAGAAGGAAAGATCCAGCCTAAAACCAAGTGTCAGCACCCTATAGGTGGGGATCCTGGAACAGAGAGCATCAGCACCCTATAGGCTGGGGTCTCGGAATGAACTAAGAGGAAAAATGGCGGAAGTCAGCTGAACAGCAGCACTCCTGTCTTTCTGCTTCCTAGGTGTGCATGCAGTGTGACCAGCTGCCCCATACTTCTGCCACCATGATTTCGCCGCCATGATGGACCGAACACTCAAACCATGAGCCAAAGTAAACTCTCTCTTGCTTAAGTTGATTTTGCCAGGTATTTTTAAATTTAATTTTTAAAAATTTTATGTGTGTGGGTGTTTTGTCTACATGTATGTCTATACACTACGTACATGCCTGGTGTTTGCAGAGGCCAGAAGAGGGTGTCAGATGCCCTGTGATTGCAATTAATTACAGAGGTGGTGGTCCACCATGCTAGGAATCAAACCCAGGTTTACTGTTGATTTTTAACCACTGAATCACCTCTCCATCTCTTCCTATTAGATGTATTTATGTGTATATACGTTTGTGCAAGTGTCATGGAGAGCAGAGAACAGCTTGAAGGACTGGGTTCTCTCCTTCTACCATATGGGTCCTAGGGACTAAACTCAAGTCATCACCCTTGGTGGCAAGTGCCTTTACCCACAGAGCCATCTCACTAGCTGATTGTCAAGTGCCTTGTCACAACAAAGAGAAAAATAACAAACACGGTGTGGTGAAACCTCACTTACCTCAAGAGTCGATTAATAGAAGTTAAGAGTAGGCTGGTGTGTGGTGTAAGGAACCAGTGGAGAAGCCTCCTCCTGAATGAGCAGAAGGGTTGAAGGTTTCCGGTCCTGGGTGCCTCCCGAAGGGCATGTACCTGTCTCATCCCAACTCTCATGTGTGCAAGTAGCACCCCCTTAACTCCCTGTACATATAATGTGCCCAATAGTTGGTGAGAAATAAAAAGTGAAAGAATGGGTAAATAAGAAATTTACCACCACCACCACCCCCAAAAAAATCTACCAATGGGAAAATCCAGGAAATGTCTTACCCAGCCCAGAACGTCATTTACTAATGTTCAACATGGTAGAAGTAACTCTCCTCACTATGTGTCCAAGCCACAGCCTTGTTCCTCCTATGTCAGACAGTGTCTGTATCAACTAGGAGCACGGTTCCACGCACATCTGCTCAACATAATCCCAGAGACAGAATGAGGAAACAGGGTAGGATGCTTGCCTAACACACACAAGGCCTGGGTTCCATTATCAGCACAATAAAAATATATAGATAGAGCTACAGTGTGACAAAGGAAACAGGTTCATTACATGCAGCAAAACAAGCTAAATCCTTACTTTCAGCCTGGCACAAGGGGGTCTTCATGTTGAAGTGACCGAACTCTAACCTATGAAAAGATCAAGAGACCAGTGAAATGGTTCAATGTGGATATTAGTCGGGGTTTCCTAAAAGAATAAATCAACAGAATGAATATATATGAAAAGGGAGTTTATTAGCTTGTCTTACATTTAAGGTCAGGGGAGTCCAACAGTGGCTGTGTCACACTGGAGAGGTCAAGAACCCCAGTAGTCGCTCAGTCTGTGAAGAAACTTGGCAGTCCCAATCTGGTGGCCCAGGCCTGGAAAGACTGTTTTTTGTCCCATGTGCTAGTCAATTTTATGTCAACTTGACAGAAGCTGAGGGTTATCTGGGACTAGGAAGTCTTAACTGAGGAAATGCCTCCATCAGATTATCCTGTAGGCAAATCTGTGAGGAATTTTCCTCATTATTGACTGATGTGCAAGAGTCCATAGGCTGGGCAGGTGGTCCTGAATAGCAAAAGAAAATGGACTGAACATGGCATAGTGGTGCATGACTTTAATCCCAGCACTCAGGAGGCAGAGGTAGACAGATCTCTTTGAGTTTGAGGCCAGTCTGGTCTACACAAAGCATTCCAAGCTAGCAAGAACTATACAATGAGGCCTTGTGTCACAGAAAAAAAGAAAAGAAGCAGACTGAGCAAGCCATGGGGAGCAAGCTAGTAAACAGCACCCCTCCATGTCTCTGCTTCAGTCCCCACTGAACGGCCAGTGTTCTTCTTAGACAGATGTTCACACACTGCAGACATACATTCATTGCTGAATGTAAGGACATTTACTTGTGACCTCAGGGTAGGGAAGATGTCTTAAGCAAGACAGAAAAGCAGAAACCATAAATGGGAAGTAGATGGATTTTAAAATGAAGGAGAGCTAGTCCATGAAGGCATGGTAGCCTGTGACCCTGGTCCTAGCTACTCAAGCCACGGGGGGAGGGGGGGGAGAATAAGTGGGAGGAGTTTGAGCCCAGCCTGGTCAACAGAGTGGAAATCCTGTCTCAAAAAATGTTTTCTTAGTAATTAAAATGTACACCCAGTCAAGCTGCAGCCAGAGGTCCTGTGGGATGAGCTAACTTCATGCAACTGGGATGAGCTAACTTCAGCAAACTGACCACAAAGTGATCTCTTGAGAAGCAAAAGGATGGAGCAAGGCAGCCGAGACAGAGCCCAGAGAGTACCTGAGAGACACAGGGATCAGTCATCAGAAATCCACATGTAAATACCCTCCACAGCAGTGGCAATTAGATAGATGATAGACAGACAGATAGACAGACAAACACACACACCCCAAACAGGCAAAGATGCAGGAGCCCTTGTCTTCAGTGGGGTTTAAAATTGGTGCTGTAGTTCCCAGGAGGTGAGCTGAAGCCCACAGGAGAGCAAGGGCTGAGGCACTCACTCAGCATGGTCGTCTGGAGACTCTGAAGCAATGCTGAAGCAAAGCTGCCAGGAGCCACGAGGCTGAGCATGAGAAGCTCTCTGGGCCAACCTTACAGCACTGGGTGATTGAGATGAACTCTATTGCACTTGACACAAAACAAGGCTGAATATTTTATAAAGATAAATAGCTATGCAAAGACGCTTATCAAGCCAATGAATAGGTGCCCAGTCCATGGGGAGTCTAGGGAGAGAGAGAATTACTACAAAACAGGACAAGGAAAGAATGACGGCAGCAGCCAAGATGTGGAGGGAGATCGTCAGCTCAACGCTCGCCTATGGGGCCCCATAAATAAATAATTAACTCAGTGTGAGTCCCTTGTGTCCAATAAATAAACAGCATCGTTAATGAGTTAATTCAGTATAAGAGCAATCCACACCCCAGTGGGACCTCACTGAAGACCTGTACGCACAGGTCTCTTACATTTGTGTGGGCCACAAAATGGTTTTTGGGGGTGCAAAAAACTCAAGGTTTAAAGTGATAATACGGAAGATAGCAAGCACCACAGAGAACATGCAGTGTGGTGGACTCAGCGGAGCCTTGAACATGGGCGAGCTGGCCATCCCCTCACAGTGGGCACAGCTGTAACCTCTGCTAATGATTCCATAAACGTGGGTGTGTAGCTCAGAGGGAGCACACTGGTCTGGCACGCATGAAACCCGAGGCTCTATCCCCAGCAGAATCAATCAACCAACCAGCCAATCAATATAATAAAGTTGGCACAAACTGAGAAAATCCAGAGTGGGAGAGGTCCTTTTCCTTTTTGGTGACTTCAAATGAAAATTTCAAAAATTTCAAAGTCAGGCATTGTGGTACTGGCTAGGAATTCCAGCATTTGGCAGGTGGAGGTGGGAAGAGTTTAAGGCCAGCCTGAGCTACATAAGACTTTAATGACAGTGATGATGATCTTTAAAATCAATTTAAAAGGAAAAGAAAGAAATTCTGCAAAGGGAAATATGCCATCAATTTTCCAGCACAAATGGCAGATAGGGAAGAACTCAGATATCTCTTGCAGGATTGACATGCCGTGGAGGGAAGGAACAGGTGCCGCGCTGGGGGCAGAGAGGAGAGACGCCTTTAAACCCAGCACTTGGGAGGCAGAGGCAGGCTGATCTCTGAGTTCAAGGCCAACCAGGTCTACAGAACAAGTTCCAGAACAGCCAGGGCTACACAGAAAAAAACCCTGTCTTGAGAGAGAGAGAGATTGAGAAGAGACAAATAGCTTGAAACAGAAACACACAGACAACTCAAAACACGAAAACCAGTTCTAACTAACCACAAACCACAGTTAGGACAAAACACCTAATTCCAGGAGATTCCTGGTTCTGACCTTTGGATCAACACAATTGCTGGTTCCACCTTGGAACGGCCAAGGAAAGCCTTGGCTCTCCGAAGGGAGAGCCGAGTATATCTGCTGGGAAATTCTACACATTCTTACAATATTTTACACTTGAGGCTAATTTTCAAACATATGATGAATATGTATATTTTTTTCTATTTACAAAAATAAAGTCTGCTCACTTTAGAAAGTCCAGAAATTCAGAAAAATAGTCTACAAGCAAATGTTTTAGCACCAGGACTGGAGAGATGGCTCAGTGGTTTAAAGCACTGGCTGCTCTTGCAGAGGACCCAAGTCATGCCAAGCACCTCATTTCAGTTCACAATTGTCCGTGACTCCAGTTCCAGGAGAGCCAACACCCTCTTCTGATCTCCAAGGACACTGCACAGGTACAGTACACATATAAAATGCAGACATGCTCCCCTCATACTACCCATAGTAAACAGCTGCCAGGCCCCTCTCTGGCATCTATGGGTGCTCACTCATTCTCTACAGGCAACTGTGAATAGGCATAGGTTGCCACACACATGGGGCAGATGACAAAGACAGTGCCACCTGGGAGGTCTCTGTAGGCTTGCCCACTTCCTGCATCCGGTCCAGCTCAAGGTTGAAGTAAAGGCTAGTTCTTCCACCAAGGGTGGGATGGGCCAGCCTCTGGGGTGAGAAGCCCAGTCCAAAGGAGAATGGCAGAACCGGTTGAACTGCCACAGAGGACACAGCAGGGTTACCCCTTGCCCTGTCTGCCTCTCCACAGCATGTAGTCCCAGACTCAGGCTATCCTAACCAGGAACAGAGGTGCTTCCTCTGTTCTACCAAAGCCCTGGAATGGCATTGTGGTCACTGGGGTCAGGTTGGCATCTTCATCCTTTCCAATCACATCTCAGCAGCAAAGGGTGAGGTGCCTGAACCACCCGGGCTGGGATCCGGAGAGCCGTGCCTTTGCGGAGCAGTGGACCCTGACTCCAGGCCTGGGAGTGCCACGGCCTGCTAACCTGCCAACCTTCCAGCCCGGCTTTCATAGCTCCAAGTAGAGGCCCAAGGTTCCTTGTAAGGGAGGAGTGGAGACACAAAGGCAGGACATGGGGACAGGCCCTGGCTTACAGTGGCCCCTTCTATGTGGCACTGTAACTTCCTTTGCCGCCTCCTACTCATCTACCCTACCATTCCCAGGCCATGTCTCTCCAGAAGATGGCTCTTCTCAGCAGCCACAGCCCTGTTTCAGAGGAAGATACCAAGATCAAGGAACATGTTCAGAAAATGGAAATATTTGGCCAAGCTTTCAGAGATTTAATTAAAATTAATATTATGTCTTATCGAAGCAGAAAGCTCAGCACTGCACATGTAGGAGAATCTATTTAAGCAATTAGCTGAGCCTAACATGAAGTCCAGCGGTCCACAAGACCCTCCACGCTCCATCTGCAGCCCGAACTGCTGCTGATACCACAGGAGACAGACCAGTGGCCCTCTCAAACCAACCACCAAGAATGCGACAAGAGGGAGCTTCAGACCCCAGAGAGGGAGGATAGGAGTGTGGATCCTGGAGGCCCTTCTACATACACACTTCAGCATGAGTGCAGAGCACACAGGGGAGCGACACATACCAGTTCCAGCAGCCCCAGCTGTGTGTCCTTAAGCAAATTGCTAAACATCTCTGGACTGTAGTGAAGGGAAATGACAATTCACAAACCTGGGCTCTGATGGTTTTTATCACAGCCTAGTAGGAACAAGTATTTTCTTTTCTTCTTTCCCCAGTGCCAGGGGTTCAACCAAGGGCATCATGCATGCTAGGTAAGAATGCACCACTGACCTATGTCTTCTGCCATTTATTGATTGATTGATTGATTGCTTTAACTCATTCATTCTTTTTTTTTTTTTTTTCTGAGACAGAGTTTTTCTGTATAGCCCTGACTGTCCTGGAACTCACTCTGTAATCAGGCTGGCCTCGAACTCAGAAATCTGCCTGCCTCTGCCTCCCAAGTGCTGGGATTAAAGGCGTGAGCCACCACTGCCCGGCTTCATTCATTCATTTTAATGTGTTTTGCCTGCATGTATGCCTGTGCACCACATGCATGTCTTGTGTCCACAGAGACCAGAAGAGAGTGGCAGGTCCCCTGGAACTGGAGTTATAGATGGTTATGAGCCACCACATGGGAGCTAAGAATCGAACCCAGGTCCTCTACAAGTACAGCCAGTGCTCTTAACCTCTGAGCCATCTCTCTAACCCTTATTTTTTTAATCAAGTTCTCTTAGCATGGAACTTAAGCCCACGTAAGCTAGGCTTTCTGGCCAGCAAAGACCTTTCTGCCTACACCTTCTCCATGAATTACAAGTGCATGTGTATGCCCATTTAAAAAATAAAACAAAAAAAAAACACGGGTTTTGGGAACCAAACTCAGGTCCTCATGCTTGCAAGAGAATGAACTGAGAGTGAGATGTGACCTTTGAAACCCTCAGTGACATACTTCATCCAATGAAATCCTCCACAAACAGAATTACTAACTGGGGACTGCCAGTCTGTGTACTGGGCGCTGTAGAATTCTCTCCAGCTTTCACCGCTGGAAGCTAGGCTTGAGCGCTTCCAGCAATGAACGCTTTGGGAGAGAATTCTCTTCCCCAAGGTGTTACAGCTCTACAAGACAGACACGCTCAGATGGTCTTAGATGAAATATCTCGTGCACTTCATTCCTTGTGGACAGGGTCTTATATACATTCTGGGGTGGGTTGGGGTGTAAAGGCAGATGCTTTCTATTGACTTGATCTGAGATGTTACGGATGCCTCGTGTGCATGTGAAGGGGCTTTGGGTGTTGCCCCTCCATAACTGATTGTCACAGTCCTCTCCATGGGGTGGCATGGCCACGTGTTCTAAGACAGGAACCTACTAGGGAGTAGATTTAAATGCCTACCAGTTATGAGAATCGCTGGGGTTTCTGAATCTGCCCGACCTTTCCAAGTTTTCTGTCTGGTGGCACAGTTCACTCCCCATGGGGGACCAAGTATGCAGTGTCCAAAACTGTGGGCAAGCGTTCTCATTCAGATCACCACACTTCATTCCTGGCCTCCATGGTGCCATGGCCACATCATAATGAAAAACACATTTAGTCCAACTTCAAATGTCCCCATAGTCTTCAACATTTTTTAAAACACTGTTTAAAAGTCCAGTCTCTTTTGAGATCCAAGGCAATCTCTTAACTGTGACTCCCTAGAAAATCCAAAACAAATTACACACTTCCAACATGCACAGAACATGCATTATCATTCCAAAAGGAAGGAATGGGGGTGTAGTGAGAAAATACTGGACTAAAGTAGGGGGAACTCCACATTCTCTAGCCCCATGTCCACTATCAAAGAGCCCAGATGGCTTCAGTCTTCCAGCTTTGCTGCGGTTTCAGCTCAGTGGAACCACTGACTTGGATTCGCCACTCCATGGCTAGAAAGAAAGGATTTTGGAGATGACGCTGCCAAGGCTGTCTCTCAGGGGTGGGGAGCAGAGAGATGCAAAATGGTAGAAAAGCCAGAGGATTTTATGACAGACAGCAGGGTTGGGGTCTTTGAATTGTATGCCATTGCCTGAGGGGGTTGGCCTTTGGGGTGAGTCAGGGAGGCTCCTGGTAAGGGGGGTCCTGAGCAATGCTGGACGTGGGCCTCTTTTTACCCAGTAACAATCCTACTGTTTCTCCCCATCAGTGGCCTTCTCTTTAGGACATTGTCATCAGCACTGCCATTTTGGTGGCCTACTTTGGACCTAATAGCTGTCTGCAACATATTTCTCTCTCTTGTACTGGCTCCACTCCCTGTATTCAGCTCTCACCTTGACAGTATTCCACAGCTCTGGTATCTCCAATGCCTTGAGGTCTGCGCCACAAGCTAGGCCTCTCCAAAGGCCTCTTAGGGCCTCTATGTAAGCACTTACTTGCCACATGTCACCTGGCCTCAGCATCTCTCTGACTAGTGGCTGAAGACTCTACTACAGACCCTTCATTCACATGTCCTTCTGACTCTAACCCAGCTCCATGTGGACAACAACTGGACAACACTGCCAGGTTTGGCTGCCAGCTTTGGATGGATCTTTGACCCCTCAAGTCACGTTTACAGCAGCTTTTGTCTGTGGTTCCTTCCAAGGAACAGAAAACACCTTATGCTCTTTCTCAAGCTGTCAATGTAGCTGGTTGGGGTCTTCCCCTGAGGGCACCTCCCTTTTCCTGCTGCAGAGTAGGCCTTCCCCGCTTTAATCTCCTTATCTCTTTCAGTACCAGACACCAGCTGCAGCGGTAAGTTCCTGGTTCTCTTTTTTCTTCAAACTGTACAATTTGTATTTCTTTTCACCCAAATCATTATTTTTCACTGTAGACCTGCACAAGAATGATTACTAATAGCCACATGACAGAGTCAATCAGGCTGTCTTGAAATCTCCACCAAAGAAATTAGTCCATTACTTTTCAATTTAGCCACAGGAAAGTTTTTGGAGCACAGCAGAAAGCAGCCCGAATTTTTGTGAAAATATCACAAGAACTGTCTCCAGCTCAGCTGATAACATCACTCCCCTTTGAAATCTCTCAAGCTGAGTCCTCCTGGCTCTCAGCATTACTGTATCCCAGGCTTTCGTGAAGATGGCCTATTAAGGTCTACGTACAACATCAACAATTTTTCTAGTCAAAAGTTTCAGGTCTGTCACAGCAATAACCTACTCCCTGACTTCCTGGTACTAACCTCTGTCCTCTGTCTTAGTTACTTTCCTACTGTTATGATAAAGCACCATGACAACAGCAGCTTATAGAATGAAGGGTTTTGGCTTATGGCTCCGTAGAGATAAGCATCCACCATAATGGAGATGCACAGCAGGAAGCAGCAGGCATGGTGGTTGGAGCTGGGAGCTGAGAACTCACATCTTAAACCAGAAAGCGAGTCAAGAATGAAGAATGGCTTTTGAAACCTCGAAGCCCTCTCCCCTCAGTTATATATCTTCCACCAAGGCCGCACCTCCTAATCCCACATCAGCCACCAACTGGGGGCCAAAGGCTCTGATCAGCTCCTATGGGGGGGGCATTTTCATTCAAACTGCCCCACAAATAAATCTCTATTCTCCATAACTATCCAGTCTGCCATACTCTGTTGAAGCAACAGAATGTGGACTAAGACCTTTGTTAATGTGATTTCACATTAGAAATCCCATCTCAGCGTTGTTCTGAAGAGTTGGGACACATCCACTGGGAGTTAGCTGGCTAGGGTGAGAAGCAGTGTCCCCTGCAATGGGCATGCTAACCATTCAACAGGCAATGACCTGTGTATCCAAGGACATCTGCAGAGTGGGAAGTCAGGAGCCCACATACAGCAGCCTCTCAGGAAGGCCACGTGAGTCACAGAGGAGCTTCTGCATCTGAGTCACACAGAACCACTTGAGGTGTTCAGATCCCATATAGGGGGTTGGTCTGGGGCTACTTTTATTCAAATACTAAATTCCGTACTACAAGATCTGGTTGTTTCAAGATGAGTGACTCTTCGTGCATACCAGCTTTTGTTGTGTAAATCTTACCCCCAAGTTATCCCTAATAGCTTAATAAAGTTGTCTACAGCCTGGGCTGGGCAGAAGAAAGCGGGAGGGGGGTATGAAGCAAAGATTCCTGGGCTTGTGGTCTCAGTCAGGGACCACAAGGAAGAGAAGGAGGCAAGAAAGAAGCCACCATGGGGTAGGCGGATCATGAGTGAACGGAGCCGATATTTGGAGTAGGAGCTTCCCAGGTGGAACATGGCAAGTGATATCTCAGGGTTATTGACTGGGAAGTAGAGAAAATAGCATAGAGGATTGATATCTGCCCAGCTCTAATGCCTTAAGGCTTATTATAAATATAAAGGTTCTTGTGTCTTTTGTTTGGGAACTAAATGATCTAAGTGGGGTAGAAACCTTAAAGATAGGTAGATAGATAGATAGATAGATAGATAGATAGATAGATAGATAGATAGATAGATAGATAGATATAAAAAAAACCAAGGGATGTGTTTTAGTTAGAGTTTACTGCTGTGAACAGACACTATGACCAAGGCAACTCATAGACAACATTTAATTGGGGCTGGCTTACAGGTTCAGAGGTTCAGTCCATTATCATCAAGGTGGAAGCACAGCAGCCTGCAAGTAGGCATGGTGCAGGCAGAGCTGAGAGTTCTACATCTTCATCTGAAGCCTGCTAGTGGAAGACTGACTTCTGGGGAGCTAGGATGAGGGTCTTAAAGCCCACACCCACCGTGACACACCTACTCCAACAAGGCCACACCTCCTAATAGTGCCACTCCCTGGGACAAGCATATTCAAAGCATCACAGGGTATAACAAACCCCCAATATAATATTTACTATGACAATCCTTCTTCACTGGGATAGAACATCTCTATTGCAGAAAGAACATGGATGGCAAGACCAGGCCTGGTCCTCACCTGGCTGTTTTGTGACATCCTCTTTGGTACTCAAGGCCAGTGTTCATCATATGACCTTTTACTATGGCAGGAGACTGTGTGGCTGGAGAGTCCCTGCTCTAACTGCTAGCCCTAGGACAGGAGGGAGAGCAGGCAAGCAATGTTCACAACTGTCTCTTAGTCTCTCAGAGGTGTCTTTTGAAGACTGTCAAAGACATTAGCCTTTTAAACATCATATAGATAGATATTCACTCAGACACTGATTGTAATAGCTAGGGAGGGGAAGAAGTGAGGGCCCATAGACAGTTCATATGGAGTGAGCTTAGAAGGAGAATTACCACCCAGATGTAAGTTACACTCTTGAAAACCACAAAGACAGCACATTGCCATAGTGTCAGTGAAGGTCAGCTAACCATGACCCTAACTGGTTAAATACACCCATTTTAAGCCCAGCCATGATTTGCTTACATTACATTTCTTCTTTATCCCATGGCTCAGGAGAGTCCTTTTGTCCCCATCATCTGTCCATCTGTCTGTGCGCCTCAGCTATACAATGGGGAGGGTGCTAATGAAGCTGCTGGCCATCCCAGCAGAGAAGTCAAACGAAGCCACAGGGACAACCCCATAAAGACTGTCCCTGATGTCCATCAGGGTTCTGGGGCAGGAGGGAGAAGCAGAAGGATTGCCATAGGGCTGTCAGGGCAGTGCCTGGGTCATCTTACCCATTCTGGATCTCTCACCTCAATCACAAGGAAGCAGTCTCTCTCAATGCTACCCAAGACAAAGTGTGAGGGTTACCAGGATAATCCCAGAAGGCCCAGTAGAGAGGGACAGAAATGTAAGGGTAGGATTTGGCCATGGCTTCATCAAAGGCTACTGTGTAGGCAGTGGCCACAGGCAGCCACTCCCCAGAGATCACAGGGCTGGGCTTTGAATCAGTGCCCAGCCGACACAGTATAGGACCCTCTATGCTCAGGCCCTTGGCCTCTCCCTACATCTCCTGCCCACTGCTGCCTTCCGACTCCACTTCCCATGTGGTCAGTAACATAATGCCCACCAAAGATGTCCACATCCTAATCCTTGGACCTGGGTACTTGCCAGTTTAAGCTGCAAAGAGGCTTTGCAGGTGTGACTGGGTTTGAGGTCTTGAGCCACAAAGACCATCCATGCCTTTCCACATGATCAAGGTCATCTTAAGGTGCTTCTCGGAGACCAGAATCAGAAAGGAGAGATCCAGAGATAGAAGCCAAGGTTGGAGTCACAAGCCTGAAGAAAGTGACAGGAACCAAGCAGGCTGCACACAGCTAGGGCTTCTGTACAGAAAGTCCCTCAGTTGACAGCTTGATTGAGTCTCTGTGCCTACTTCAGCCCTGGCCTCTCTGGGTTTGAGGTGATCTGTCACAGCAGGGGTCTGAAACTAACATAACTTGCCTGACCACCCACACTCACCCATGGAACTTCTGTCCCCAATAGCAAGTCTCCTTCCTCTACTGCCCTAGGACCTTTCCAAAGCCCAGACCGGCCATGTTTGCACCACCTTATAAGCAAGGATTCCGCTCACCCAGAGCCGCTCACTGAGATTATAGGCCCTTTGGCCTGGTGTCTGCTACCCTCTCTGCCCTCTGGTCTAATGAGGCCTCTTTCCAATGCAAAAGACATGATCCCAGACCTCATGAACACGAGTGAACTAAGAAGATACATTGTGCCAGGAAATCCTTGGGCTTTGGGGTAGACCCAGGAGCACATCCAAGATCATTTGCCACTTTTCTCTCTGTGGTAGCTTTGTTCCCAGGAGGGAACACTGAGGCTTCAGGCTTCAGATTGCCCAGCTTTTTCACTCCTGCCAAAGAGGTTTCCAGGTCACTCATAAAAGACAAGAGCTATTGACCAATGGGCCTGTGACCATCTCCCAACCAATCACAACAGCTGGAATAATGTGAGTCTCTCCTTGGCTGAGACTGGTTTGTGTGCCCATTCATAGACTTAGTGGGGTGTGCCAACCCCCACTTGAGGACAGTTTGAGAGTTTGAGGTCGGGAAGAAGCTGTGGAAGCAGTGTGGATACTGTGTGGGCAGGGATGACACATGCCACGTGTACTGGCTAGTTTTGTGTGTCAACTTGACACAAGCTGAAGTTATCACAGAGAAAGGAGTTTCAGTTGAGAAAATGCCTCCATGAGATCCAGCGGTAAGGCATTTTCTCAATTAGTGATCAAGGGGGGAGGGCCCCTTGTGGGTGGTACCATCTTTGGGCTGGTAGTCTTGGTCTCTATAAGAAAGCCAGCTGAGCAAGCCAGGAGAAGCAAGCAAGCCAGTAAGTAACATCCCTCCATGGCCTCTGCATCAGCTCCTGCTTCCTGACCTGCTTGAGTTCCAGTCCTGACTTCCTCTGATGATGAACAGCAACATGGAAGTGTAAGCTCAATAAACCCTTTCCTCCCCAATTTGCTTCTTGGTCATGATGTTTGTGCAGGAATAGAAACCCTGACTAAGACACCACTCAATATGCCCGAACCCCAGCCCACCCCACACTCCCCTAACAGATATCCAAAACTCACTCCTTCCCTCTCAGTCTCTGCCTCAAGTACCTTCTGTCCTGGCTGCCCCATGCCTTCTCCAGAAAGCCCCCTGAACCCCATATCTTACAGCTGGACCCTAGATCTTACAGCTGCCTCTTCTGGGCTCCCACAGCTGGTGCCTCTTAGAGCACCTACCACACACAGCAGGGCATGTGTGAGCAGGTGACTGGCTCCTGATGGGCACCCCCTAGCCCAGTGCCCAGTGGGACAAGCACCAATACTGAGATCTGCTGCACCCCAGTGCCTGAGGGCTTTGCACCTTCACAGTGGACATTGTTCACTCAAATCGGTACTCAGCTAAGGAAGTGTGATTCAGATGACATGCACTCAGACTGCAAAGGGCTGCAGACATAGGCTTTCAGCCTTGTCTAATCCACAGAACTGGAGAAGCAGGAAGTGAGTCTGCATCTCTGGATTACCTGTAGCATGGAATCCTACACTCCCATTGTGACCACAGGGTCCAGTCCCAGGCTCTCTTCTGCAGGATGTTGACTCTGAGTCATGGTGCAAGGTTAGTATTTCCAGGACTTGCTTTCCCCGTGGGATAACGTGTAGGTTAACAATAATGCCTCCCAGCTGGGTATAGTAGCACATGCCTTTGGTCCCATCTTTGTGAGTTCGAGGCCAGCTTGGTCTACAAAGTGAGTTCCAGGACAGCCAGAGCTACACAGAGAAACTCTGTCTTGAAAAAACAAAACAAAACAAAATATAACAAATAAACAAAATGATAATAATGCCTTCCTCTAACAATTGAAATAAAAATAAATAAATAAACCCTTCCAGCACTTAGCACAGTGCCCACCTGAACCCAGAGGGAGAGAAGGCACCACTCTGGTCAACTAAAGACAATGGTTCCTGAAACTTGTTCTCCTGAGCTACTGGGGAGGGAGGACACCTCTCCCTCATGCTCAGAGCCAGAAGAGGGGGCTGGGAGTGGGGCTCAATCTCAGTTCTGTTTAAACCCCACCCCATTCTCAAGCTGTGGACTTCTGATACCTGCTTTCTCTCAGGAAGAACATGCCCCCAAGAGCAGGAGAAAGCAGCCCAGCACCCTGGTTGCCGTGGAAACCATTGAGTGTAAATTTCATTTTCTGCCTTGCCCAGCTAAGCTATCGATTCAGAAAGAGGGAGAGAAATTGGGAGATGTTTCCCTCCCAAAGTGAGGCAGAAAGCAAAATCTGGGACATGCAGAGCAGGGATCAAAAGCAAGTTAGAGAAAGACGGAAGTGGGCTGGGCTGGGCTGGGCGGGGGTAGGGTGAACTGGAGGGTACCTTCATCCTCATCTTGCTAGCACAGGTGAGCACCACTGTTACTTCAACCCAGCTCCAGGACAGGCTCTAAAGGGGGCCTGGCCCGGGTCTGTGCAATGGCGCCTTCCAGCTGTTTGATATGGACCAAGGGGTCAAAGCCCCGTCGACTTGTTTCCTAGTGTGTGCAAAAGCAGAGCGCAGTTGGTTTGTCTTGGGGACATCACTCCTCTGTCTCCTGTCCTCTCTACAATGTTCTTTTTTTCCTCTCTGTACTTAAATTCCCTCCAGTCATTGGTGCCTTCAACACTTTCTGGGACAAAAGTTGTCCACGGAAGCTGCAGTGGACAACCTCAGGCCGCCCATACGGAAGAGGAAGACTACCAGGAGGGACATGAAACAGGTAAGGTTTTAAAAAAGATTTTTAAATTCCTTTTTTATGTGTATGAGTGTTTGGCTTACATGCATACCTGATGCCCACAGAGGCCAGCAGGGAGTGTCAGACCCTGTGGCACTCAAGTTACACAGGGTTGTGAGCTGCCATGTGTGTACTGGGAACATACACAGGTCCTCTGTGAGAGCATCAAGTGCTTTTAACCACTGAACCATCTCTCCAGCCACTACAGTTGAATTTTGACAACATGATCTGGAGTGGAATTCCAGAGCTAAAAACACCACAGGGACAGGCCAGAATACAGGTCAATGGAGGCACAAACTGTCAACGACACTTTAATCTGAGCCACCCTCACAAATTGCCTGAGCCACTGGCCTTCCCCATGGTGGACACTTGTGCCTAAGCTTCTTAGTGCTTGCAGATGGCCACCTAGGATTCTGATGGGAGGGTGGTAGAGGGTTTTCTCTACAGTCTGCAGCCTCCCTGGTGATCCCCCTGGAAGGCCCATGCCATGCTAAGGTGCCCTGTCACAGGCAGCTTTGGCAGCTGCTTGCAGAAACACTAATTGGGAAGTGAAGCAACGATGTGGCTTTAATGAGCTACCTTGTTGTAACTCTAACTCTTTGGTGATATTTACAGATACTCTGTTAATGAGGTGCCTATCAGAGGGGAAGCTGGGGTGGGGCAGGAGAGGGAGGGCAGCAGCCCAGAGGGGAAGAGGAAGACCCCCACATCCACTGAGGCCTTCATCACAGCAAGACATCAGCCTAGGGCTGGGGCAGTCCATGTGATGCATGCAGGTGATGAGAGTCCAACCCAGCTGCCTGCCCCAAACAGGTCATTGATTCCCCCAGGCAGTGGCTAAGAGCACTCAGCCCCTGTGCCCCAACCTGGACAGAGTCCCTAAAGAGCAGTGCCTCTAGTCTGCTGAGAGCCCATATGCCCTGGTCTCTTTGTCCCTCCAGCCACCCTTTTGGCCTTCTTTCCCCAGTTGCTGGCACAGTTCAGAGCCTATGCTTAGGAAGGTTTGTCCTGGTCACACAGCCATCCGTCTTGGGTCCAGTGTAATGGTTTTGTCTTTGGGTCAACTGGGAAAGCCTGACCTAGGGTCAGGGACAGCCTGAAGCTAGTCTTGTTTGGGAAGGAGATTAACATAGGTCAGAGGTGAGACTCCCCAGGGTTAGGAGTGAGATTTAGTGTGGGACAGGAGCTAGGCTCAGCCTAGTTGGGAGCAGGGTTTTAGGCTGGGTTGAGGGAAGAGGTCTTTGGGGGCTTAGCTCAGGTTGGAGCTGGGAAAAAAAAGTCTGTTGCATTATATATGAATTTGTGGTTAAAATCAGAGCAACGATCAGTACTCTGTGATACAGGTAATAAAGCCTGCTGCTGCAGAGCTATGGTGCAGGGGCCTTGCAGGGTCTAAGGCGGTGTGCTGTGCTGTTCTGTTGTGTCTGGGCCTCCTCTTCTGCCAGTCCTGCCCCACTGGACTCAGAGCATCCTTCTCCCCTCTCCATTCTCGCCATTAAGTCCCCTCTCCTCTCGACTACCTGTCAAGATTGGCATCTCTTTAATTATAACGTCTGTGTGTTTCTTTGGGAGCCATGTAATTCCTCCTGACAGCCACCTATTTGAAATCAAAGTCAAACATTCAGAACTTTGTTTAAGAGTTGAGTCTTGGGGAAAAAACCGCATTAATTGACAAATGATGCTAATTTCATTCTTTGGGTCGTAAAAAGATTTCTCTCCTCCTCTTCTTCTTCTTCTTCTTCTTCTTCTTCTTCTTCTTCTTCTTCTTCTTCTTCTTCTTCTCTTTCTTTCTTTTAAAATCTTCCAAGGACACCAGGGAAACAGTGGCTGACATCAAATGTCAAGAGCTGGTCCAGCCAGACCCCACCCTTGGGTCTCAAATGGGGGAACTGGGCCCAGAGAGGTAAGGAAACCTGCCACAGTCTACCCAGCCCCAGCAGCTGTGTGGCTGCACTTGTGCAAGCGGCAGCTGGTGATCCAAGAACAAAAGCAAAGCTTCCTTCTGCAGTCAGCAGCCAAGCCAGCTGGACCGCAGCCGCCCTGCAGGGCTGCTGTGCTTGCTAGTGTTGCCTGCAGGGAGCCTTGTCTGGGACAAGGGGCCTGGGGAGATCCTCTTCTGAGGTTGGGGATCTGCCCCTCTGTAAGCAGTGACACAGGGGCACAGCCTCACTGAGCAGCCATATGTGCTGTCTCAGCTGCCAGGCCCAAGTACGGAGGTAATTGTAACTGTCAGGAGGGGTAGAGTTGTGGAGCCTGCACCTGGACCGGGCCTGTGGATATGTGGTCGCCACTGGAAGCCAGTTGAAAGGTTCATTATCTGACCTCAGTTAAGATCCCAGAGAGTCCACTTCCTTGCTGGGCAGCCTTGAGGAGCCCTTACAAGGTGTCTGATTCTACCCTGGTCAACTGGTTCAACGTGGATATCACTTAGAGTTGGTTGTGGGTGGAAAGAGGAATGTGAGCAGGGACCCAGCAATGCAATGGTATAAAAATGTAATCTGGGGCCAGCCACGTGGCTCAGAGGGCAAAGGCAATTGCTGCACAAGCCTGCATTTGATCCCTGGATTCTTGTAAAGATGGAAAGAAAAAAAAAACTGACTCCATACATTTTTTTCCTGACCTCCACATTCCATATGTGCACTGATACACACACACACACACACACACACACACACACACACACACACACACCATACATGCACATGCAATAATGACAAATAATTAACTTTTAAATGTAATTTGGGGGCTGATCTATAGGGCTTAGTGAGTAAAGGTGCTTGCCACCAAGTTGGATGATCTAAGTTCAATCCCCAGAACCCACTTGGTGGAAGGAGAGAGCCAACTCCCACAAGTTGTCCTCTGACTTCTACCTGTGCCTGCATATGTGCACATACATGCTAAATGAATAAGTAAATAGAAAAAAAAACTAATGTAATTGGGGTTGAGTATATAGTTCAATAGAGAGCATTTGCCTGGGATGTGAGGAGCTCTGGGTTAGGTCCTCATAACAAAAAAATTCTTACAACGTGAAGGCCTCTTGCACAGGGAGAGAAGTCCCAGCATGCTTCAACTTGCTGATCCTGGTAGGCTCATACTGGCCACTCCATTCAAGGCTATTTATTGACCCTGAGCCCCTGGACTAAATCCTTTTGTACAAAAAGAGGAAGACAGAAGGATGATCCAAGACAGAGAGGACGGAGAGATGCATACAGCCAGGGCACTGATGAGGCAGGACCAAGAGAAAGGACCAAGGTAATACCGGGCAAGAACCAATTCTGAGCTGCTGTGTGCCCCAGCTTGGAGCCCAGGCAGTCCTCCCATACCCCAGCTTTTGTCCTGTGGCTGGAATGAGTTCTCATGGGCCAGGAGCGCCCCCTGCCGCCCCTAAAGGGTAAGGCAGCAGAGAGGTTCCACCATCAGGTCCCAGCCCTGGGTGGGGGGATGGGGAGGAATAGATCATTGTGAGGCCCAGAGAAAGGACCGGAGGGACAGAATGAAACCTCAACCAACCACTGTGGTGTCGCCGCTGAAAAGCAGGCAGCTGGTCAGATTCCTCTGTGTGGTGTGTGGCACAGTGCCTGGACTGCACTCCTCTCTGCGGTGGTGGGGGTGAGGGTGGTGGGGGGTTTGGGGTGGGGGGGGTGTAGGGATAATTGAGCTTCAGAAGGCCTCCCTGCCTGAGGCCTCCACTCTGGGAAGACACCCTGTGTCACAGCCCTACCCTGCAGTGTTTTACTGAGTGAAATGACTGGAGAAGACAATGACAAGAGATAGCTTGGAGCCAGTGTAGCTCCTGTGATGAAGAGAGTAAGCCAGCCTCACACACCCTTGCTGAGTTCTCCTTTTTTTTTTTTTTTTTTTTTTTTAAGGATCCAGATAACTCAGGTTTGTTTCATGGAAATATTTCACAACTCAATAGCTTTTCAAAAAACAAAAAATCAGAATGGAAAGGGTGTGGTCTAATCCCCAGCTGTAATCTGCCAGATTTGTAGTCAGTAGCCCCTAACCCTCTCATCCACAGACCTGACACCTGTGTGGACACTTTGTCCCCTCATCTACATTACATAGGTTCTCTGACAATGAAATGATTTCCCAGTCATGTGAGAAACTCACTGTCTTACACATAAAAGCCAGATCACCCTAAAAGTAAAGCAAAGCTGACAGCTCAAGGCATGGCCCTGTCTACCTCCTGCTACTGGACTCATGGGACACCGTTATCTGTAGCTGATGGGGACTGAGATCTCTGATCTGAGGGTGTAGAGGGTACCCTAAAACAAGCAGTTCTAGGAGGGTCTAAGGAGTGGCCTCTGGGAACCTGGGGACCCAGCAAGGCCACACTATGTGTCTCAGAACTGCTGTCTCCAGAATGGAAGCAAAGATTGAGGGCTGGGTGGAGTGGGTTTGAGGGACTGGGGTCTATCCCAGAATTCAAAGCATGGAAGCATTTCCAACGTCCACAGCAAGACACCCCCCCACCCACCCACGCACACATCCCCCCACCTCCCACCCCCTCCACACCCACACATCCCCCCACTCCCCACCCCCACACACACCCTGCACACCCCCCACTCCCCACCCCTACATTCCCCCCACCCCCACACACACACACAGAGCAGAGACTTGGCCCTAGGGCAAACCGGAAACCATTGCTGTGGCTGATGCCTTTGTTTCTCCCTAGCTGCTTCCAGAAGGACCCAGCTGTGGAGCCTCCAGGCTCCAGAGGCTTGGAGGGGGGGGGAAGGGAAATGGATAGCCCAGAAATAGGGGCGTGGTGATACTGATCCTAGATGGCTACATCAGGGGGGCTCTCTAGTGGGAAAAGAAAAGCCCAAGGTTGGGGCTTGGGATCAAGAGGGGTGAGGGAGGGCTAAGCAAAGAACTTGCTCTGTGAGTATGAGGACCTGAAGAACCCAAATGCCCTGAAACATCCAGAATCCACAAGAAAAATAAAGTAAAATGCCTGGTATAGTCATGGGTCTATACACTCAGCACGGGAGAAGCCCAGACAAGGGGATTCCTGAAGGTCACTGGCAATAGACTAGCTCCCGGACAATGAGAAATCCTGTTGGGGAGTGGGCTGAAAAAGGTTAACAGAGCCCAAGAAACTCCACCAAGGATTGTCCTCTGACTTCCACAAGCATGTGCACACATGTATGTTCACATATATGAACCCACCACACAAAAGACAGGGAAAGGCTCTGGGGACAGGGTCTGTACTTCATACACTCATCTCCACAGAGCGCGGGTCCCTAGCCCGCTCAAGGTGCCTACCACAGGGCGCTGCCACAAGCCTTCCTACAGCCCCTTACTGTACGGCTTGCCCTGCTCCTCAACTCAGCCCCAGGTCCCTCAAGTCCCACAGACAGACCTGTGAAGAGTCTGGGGTCCAGCTGGGTGAAGAGGCTGAATTTCCAGTGATATGGGACAAGTTGTGAGAGATGCTGAGGCGACATTGGAAGGGGACTGATGGGCAAGACAGGGAAGGCAGGTGATATCACAGCCATGAGTGGAATCTCTGAGCCTGCAGAGTTTAATTAACCCTCCTCCTGTAGCTTCAGGAGATTTCCACAAGGTATTGTGGAATATGAAAAGCAATTTGGAGATAAGTGTGCAACAGTCACTCAACACCATCTTTGTAAAACAAACACTCCGTGTATCTATATATGCCTGCACACTTCCCAGGGAGGAGAGGATGCATGCTGGGTTCACAAAGGTTTCCTTCGTGGGGACCCAGCACAAAGGGTATGATGGGCATTTCCTTGCCCACAGCACCAAGCTAGCTGTGTGGGAGGGGCCTAGCATCTGCTCCTGCCTGAGTATCCACCCCTAACCACTCCTCAAAGCACAGGTACAACACCTCCATTTCAGCTCTGACACACACACACACACACACACACACACACACACACATGCACGCACGCACGCACACACACACACACACACGTTCTCTGCATAGTCACCCTCAGAGGACCGGATCACATCAAGCAAGTCATCCTCCAAGATCCTTCTTCTCTTCAGAGGCTTCTCCCCTGGAGACTCTGCTCCAGCCATCTCCCTTTCCCTAGCCCTGTCAGAGAGCCCTGTGGTGGTGACATTTGCTGCATTCCAACCTCTATTCTGTGCACCAGACCTTTATTGAAAACATTTGCTCCTCAGCACAGTCCTCCGAGAGCATCTGATATTCTTAGCTACAGAATATTCTGTAAATGGAATCACAGAGAGGGGGTCATTTGCGTAGGATCACACCGCCAGTGAGGATACAAATGATCTCAGGGCCAGTGTGTTTGACTGTGGAGAGCAACCCTTACTTGTTTTTGCCTTTGGACGCAGGGTCCCTCATTCTAAAACTCTCCATTTCTCTTCATACATGCTCAAGTCCTCACACTGCTAGCTGTCACTTAGAACACCCCTTCTCTCAGAAGGCATTTTATGGGCTAGCCTATTTCTCAGTGCTCTCTCCAACAGCCTAGTTGCTCCCCCACAGGACCCTTCTTGTGCTGTGTCCTAGTGATAGTGTGAGCTGAACATGCAGGATGTCTCTGTTTGCAAGATATGTCTCTAATACCCATCTCAGATAAGGTCTGTGTTGAGAGCCTCTGATCTCTTGCTGAGCACAAGGGGGGGGGAGGTTGGGGATGGGGTAGAGGGTCATCATTAGGTCCGTTCAGGACCATGGAGAGCGACCCAGCGTTTGGGCGGGATCTCTGCAATTGCCTCTTTGTTCCCTGGCCTGGGTAAGACACAAGGATGATAGCTCTCTAGACTGAATGCAAAATTCAGGTCAGAGTGGGAGGGGTCACAGTGCACCCAAGCAAAGCTGCCGTCTGCCCCCCCCCCGCCCCAAGCTCTCACTGTAGATCGATTCCCTTTTCCTATGTACTTTTTAACCAACACAAAGTTTTTAAAGTAGTTAGAGAGCCTGTTGGAACCAGCACCGAATCCATGTGTTTTCTCGAATTATTGAACTAGAAAGAAATGAAAACATCAAAATACTCCCTTTGTAGCAGGCTCGAATTGAGCGGCTGCTTCATTCAGTCCGTGTCTCAGCCAGACTACAATGCTGCAGCTACGGAGCAAAGAGTGGATTGAAAGGGAGCGTGGCTCAGCGGGGTTCTTCAGATTGCCATTCGCAGACCACAGGCAGCTCAGAACGTCCCTGCTCTGGAGGACAGTGGAGGCCCAAGATTGACAGGTGCAGATGGGGGAGGGGAGAGAGGCCAGGAAAGGAGGGAGCTGAAACAAAGCCATGCATGCAGGACAACTGGGCAACAAGATAACACCGTACCACGCCATATTATCTTTGTATCCTTGGGAGTGGGAACCTATGGCCTGAGGTAAAGAGGAACCACAAGCCAGAAATCCACTCCCAGAAGGCTCTGGGGTAACCCCTCCTCCCTGGCCAGACTCAATGGGAGCCTGTATAACAGGGGATTTGAGAGGTTTTTGCATCAGATCCAGACTGGGAGGGACAGAGGGACTCCTGCATTTGTCTGAGTAAACCCTGGTCTGAGGTTTTTGTTTTTGTTTTTGTTTTTCAATGCATGCAGATTGCATCTGTATGCATGCTGGATTCTCTCAACAGCCTCCAGAGGTACACACAGGTCTCCACTGAAGGACTCAGACAGCCAAAGCCACCTTCCCACAGCACCAAGCTACAGAGTCAGGGCTTGATCTGGGAACTAGATTACAGAAGTGACATACATTCATGGCTCTCCTATGTTCTGAGTACTCTCTGCTCCTCCCAGCTCTGGTTCATGGTTTTCAACCTTTACTAGTTTCCCTGGCATGGGTCTTACTCCAGAACTGTCTCCACAGCGATCCAGCCAATCCTGTTATCTCAGGAGACTGGAGCCTCGTACCTGGGGTCTCAGCCATAGTTTTGTAGGGAATCAAGCAGAGAGATTTTGTCCCACTCAGTTCTTCTGAAAGTGGCAGGTCAGTCCCAGGCACATGCCCATTAGAGCCCTCTTTCTCCATATCACCTCCCTCTGGGTCACCCTGTGACCACTCCTCCCAGGCCTGAGCCGCACCTGTCAGACCCAGCTCCTGCACAGTGTGCCTAACTCCAGTGCTCACTCTGCACCTGATTCCACCACAAAATCCTGATGTCTGCTAGTTGGTTTAATCCTTACACTCCCAATGAGGCAGGAAGCAAACACAGAGCTTGAGGGTGGTGTGACCTTGAGCCCTTACTCCTAACACCCTCCTATATACTGATAGCATGTCATTCTGAGCATGCTCAGAATAAATGACTGTTAGCATAAGTCACTATTTCTGTGAGCTCACTCATGTGTGAATGTGTATGAGTGCGTGTGAGTGTGTGTATGAGTGTGTGTGAGTGTGTATATGAGTGTGAGTGTGTGTGTATGAGTGTGTAAGAGTGTATGTATGAGTGTGAGTGTGTGTGTATATGAGTGTGTGTGAGTATGTGTGTGTATAAGTGTGTGTGTATATGTGTGAGTGTGTGTAAGTGTGTATGAGTGTGTAAGAGTGTATGTATGGGTGTGAGTGTGTGTGAGTGTGTGTGTGTGTGTGTGTATATGAGTGAGTGTGTATGTGTGTGTGTGTGTGTGTGTGTGTGTGTGTGTGTGTGTGTGTGATATGTATAGTGAATATATACCTGTGGATGGCAGAGGTCAACCTTGAGGGTTTTTACTCTCTTTATGTTTTGAGAGGAGGACCCTCATTGGCATGAGACTCACTGATTAGGCTGGACTGGATGACTGGTGAGTTCCAGAGATCCCCTGTCCCCTCTTCCCCAGATCTGGGACTACAAGAATATAGTGCCACTCCCGGATTTTTTTTATTTTTATTTTCTAATGTTGGTTTCCAGAATTCAGCTCAGGTCCTCACGCTTGGGCAGTAAGCTCTTTAGAAACTACGCTGGTTAAATTTTTTTATCAACTGACACAAGCTAGGGTCATCTGGGAAGAGGGAATCTCAATGAGAAAATGCTTCCTACACACTGGCCTATGAGTACATTTGCAGAGGATTTTCTTGATTGATGTGGGAGCTCCAGCCCTCTGTGGCCAATGCCACCCCTGGACAGATGACCCTGGGTGCTATAAGGAAGCAGGCTGAGCAACTGGGGAGGAAGCCGGTTAGCAGTGTTCCTCCTTAGCTTCTGCTTCAGTTCCTGCCTCAGGTGTCTACCTTGAGTTGCTGCCCTGGCTCCCCTCAGCCATGGACTGTGACCTGTAAGTCAAATAAGCCCTTTCCTCCTCAGGTTGCCTCTGCTCATGGTGCTGTATCACAGCAGCAAAAACCTAATGAAAACACCAACTGGGTCATCTCCGAGGCTGCCCACCAGTGCTTCTTAAACAGATGCTTACGCTTCTCAGTGTCATTCCCTCATGTTAGTGCTGAGTGGGGTACAGTGGAAGATCAGTTATAACCGTGACCCTCAAATCCTCACTGGCGATGGCACCAAATGAGGCAGAAAATCCCTGGGATCTTTATTCTAAGTAGCCAGTGCCATGGGGACAGATATCCCTCCTGGGGACCAGGGCTGGTGGGTGGGGGTTGTCTAGGGCTGTGACCCAGGCTCCACCTGTCCAGCACTGAGCCTGCACTGAGGTATGGTCCTGCACTGAGGCTGTGGCTTCTGGCGCCAGCTGTGGCACTGCACGCTCACACAATGAAAGCTAATTCCTCGTTGTAATGACTGGAACAATTGCTGGCTTTTGACTCTTGGCATAATTACCGTGAGACCTCCGTAGAGTAATTCACCAGATAATTACATGGTAGCAGGTGGGGGGTGGGAGTCTTCTCTGGAAGGTAAGAGGTAGCATTTAATTTCGAGGGGGATGTCTAATCCTATAATTACTCAGTAAAGTCCTGATTCTCGCCAACCTGATTCCATAGAATCGGCCTGACCTGCAGAGGTAAGGCAAGCAAAGTGGAAATAAGGGGTGGGGAGACCATGGGTCTCCTCAGAGCATCTTCCCCAGAGCCCTGGGATGCATGTGGAGACAATAGCCATGCAAGATGTGGACCCTCAAACCCTGTGCCAGAGGCCTGGAGGAGAGGAGAAACCACAGCATGGTGCAGCACATGGTCAGTGTGTAGCTATCCGTGTGGTACTAGCTTCTGCAGTCAGCTGCTCCTCCAAGTGACAGGTGATGTCTTGACCAGTGTCTCTTCCACTCCTGCAAACCAGCTAAGCTGTTCTCACAGGAGTCTGACAGACCCATGAGGCAATGGGAACAGACTGGGTCTCTGCAGATCAAGGCTAGTCCCCAAGTGTCACTTGGTCACATTCTGCAGGTGACAGGCCAGGCCTGAGCCAGGGAGGGGACCGGTGGAGCCGCCCCTTCACGGAAGGCCACGCATCGCATGACGAAGAGGCGAGGGTGTCCAGGGGAATGAGGCATTGATTGGATCTATTTCTGCAATCAATCTAGCGTGACCTGGCTCATGGGGTTATTGCAAGATTAATGAGATGCGGCTGGTAAGTGTTGGGTAAAGCTCGGCTCTGCTTGTTATCGAGAATAAAAATGATCAAAGGAAGTCAGTGGCAGAGACAGACATGGACTCTGCTGCCCAGCATCCAAGCCACTAATGCTGCCCTCTGCCCACTGGGGTGTGGAGGAGATGGGGCACAGCCTGGGGTTCAGCGTGTGCTGTCCATAGCCGTGCAGATGAGCAGCATAGCTCCCCTCCTTCAGCCTCCATGAGCTCATGAGAAAAGGGGGGACAGAGTTGAAGTGACCGTGTAGTGTCCAGAGGATCTTCAATTCTGCCCCTGAGGTCTCTGTTATAAGAAAAACAGCACATTTTCTTCAATTTCCCAAATTGAAGAATTTCCCAGTTTCTAATAATTCTTTCTTGATGAGATGCTTTTGCAAACTAGTGAAATTTTTTTCATTTTACATTTCCATTTGAATGTAATGTGCGTGTTTGTATGTTTGCATGTGTGGGAGCACACACATATGGACGCATGCACACATGTGTGTGCCTGTGTGTGGAGGCCTGAGGCTGATGTCAGGAGTCATTTTTGAGAGCTCTTCCACCTTAATCATTGAGGTAGGGGCTCTCAATCAAACTCAGAGATCATAGATATGGCTAAGCTCTCAAGCCAGCTTGCTCTGGGTATTGATTACTGCCACCTTCCCAGATTGGAATTATAGAAGCTGCCTTGCTGCCCAGCTTTTACTTGGGTTCTAGGGATCCAAACTCCAATTCTCATGCTTGAGAGGCAAGTGCTTAACCACTGAGCCATCCTCCAGCTCCTCAAACCAGAAAATTCTTTATGGAGACTTTGTGTCTTCCCAGCCCACCTACCCAGGCAAGACCACACCTTGCTGCCCTGTGGTTGTTATAATTAAAGGCTATGATTGCATCCTCCCTTTCCATGAGAAAATGCAGGTATGGTTAAGCCCCCTTGCTGACCAGCATCAAATCCTGGTCCTAGGCTCTGCCTCTCATTGATGTCATCTTCATCTCCCCAAACTGTGGCAAATATCAGCCCCCAAACATAGGTGTCCCCAGTTCCTCCTCTGTTAATTTACATGCACGTGCTGGAAGGTATCACTGAAAACACGTGGCCCCGTCTGTGGTTCTTTGTGAATGGTACACCTGTAACTTGCCATTGTTTGATTCTTTGTCCCTAAACCATGGTGTAATGGTGTTGGAAGGTTGAGGCAAGGTAGTGCTGGGGATTGAACCTAAGAGCTCAGTGAACCAGGTAAAGCCAGCTCTGCCACCCCATATTCCCAGCCCAGTAAGTAAGACATGAAATGGAAATGCAGATGAGAACAGGGAGAGGGTGCTGCTGCTCCCCAGACATCAGGTGGATTCTCTCAGGACCAGTGAGTGTGGCTTCAGAGTCCCTGCTCTCAATACAACGCTGGCTCTATTGCTTCTTATAGCACAGAGGGCGGGTGCTTTCATTGATTGGTTTGCCTTGCTATTTTAATAATTGGTTGCCAATTTCTTCTCTTGATCTTTCCTTTGTTTGTCTGTGTTTTTGAACTTGTGTCCACTTGCCAACAGAAGTCTCACATCTTTGGATCACAAGAGTCCGTAAGCAGGCAGGTAGAAGCCCTGACTCAGGCTCTGTCCCCTGCTCAGACCAGGCTTTATACAGAGAGAGGACTAGCCTCTCCTTCCCCTAATCTTTTTGTGTGAGCACTGGGCCCAGGGCCAGTCCCAAGGGGGGTTAGCTCAGAGGAACTTGCCTTTACAGAGAATTGAGGATGGTCAGCAGGTCCAGTCCTGAACATCACGTTGAGGCCATTTCTGATTCTAAGTAGGGCTGCCTCTGAGGGAGCAAGTCCAGCTCCCTGGAGAGCCCAAAGTGCCTTAAATGCAGAAGGCACAGAGGGAGGTGTTCTGGAAATCACAATGACTCAGTGTTTGGGAACCAGAGCAGGGAGCAGGCAGCATGTGACAGGCGGATGGCACAGCCTGAGTCAGGAGGGCTGTGGGCGGCAGGCTGAGGAAAGGTCATGGATGAGGTCAGACAACAGTGGGAGTGCTGAGAGGGGAACAGCTTCCCGAAGAAGAGAGTGTGGAGCAGCCTGCAGGGACCCTGACTGGAGGGGGGCGCACACGCCAGTAAAGCAGCCTGAGGATCCACCAAAGGATGGTTTTCCAGAGGTGGATATTTCTGAGGGGTTCATTTCACCTCAATGGGTCAAGACCTGTGCCAGGGGTGGCAAGAAAACAGCAGCTGGCCAAGGCTACTGTGGAGGATGCCACTGAACAGATGGACATAATCATACCTCATTTCTTAAGCCCCTAACCCATCTAGCTTGTCCTAGGGCCCAAGGGCCAGTGGGCAAGAATCTACCAGAAGCAAATGGGGGTGAAGCAGGCTCTTTAACAAAGGGCCAGGGGACAGAGCCAGCCATCAGTCAGGAGCTGGAGCCTGTTGCTGCAGCTTGTTACTCTGCTGATTTTCAATTATCAGAGAGAGAATATCCCCATCACTCCCTGTCAATCAGCCAGTGCTGTCCCAGCACACAGAAGAGCCCAAACAAACAGGCTGCACATTGCAATCAACTCATCTAGTCTTGAGAGGTTGCTGAGCCTGGACACTGCAGGCACAGGGGACAGTGATCAAGGCCCAGCTCTCAGCATCTTTCCAGAATCTATGCCAATGTCATAAAAGCACCAGCAGGGGCCCTTGGGGGTCCATACAAGCTGTCTCTAATTAACCCCCACTCCCAAAATGGAAGCTCTTGAATGGGGTATCAAGCCCAAATTACTTGTTTGGGGGGGGGGGGGAAACAATGCTGTGCAGCCCCATCCCTGTTCCCAACCTCTCTGAGCTCAGTCTCTGACATGTGACAGAAATCTCCCCTTAAGAGGGCTTGTAAAACTAAAGGGAGGTGCCTGGAAAAAAACAGGTGGGCTGAATGTTTGGGGTACAGTGGGTTCCTTTGAGAGTTCAGGACTGACTGGAACCCCACAGAGAAAGGCCTCCCTTGGGATTCATCCTGCCCCCAAGACTATTTCCAGGCTGTCTCTAGTCTCATGTCTCTAGCATCTAGAACTTGACAGGAAGTCTGTCAGTTCCACCCCAAAGACTGTCCTCCCTGGCCCACATGTCCCAAGCAGTGGCTTTGCAGGCCCCATGAGGCCCACTCAATGGCTAGTTGGGGGGGACAAGCCTTTCATGTCTGTTGGCCTTTAAGGACCCCACTTGGTGTTGATTAGCCAGTTACTTCACCCCAAACTAGAAGCACCCAGCAGGCAATGCTGACTGCCATGCTGACAAACAGGAGACCACCACATGGCAGAGACACAGTCTGGGGGATCTTGGACTCCAGAGTCCAGCTGGGATATGTTGAGTCTGATGGGAAGTTCATCTCTGACAAGCTACTCATGGCTCTAGGAACTTCTCCAGCCCTCTGGCCTCCATTCCAACTTCTGGATGTCAGATCTATTGTCTACCGTTTGGGTGCCACCATGGCAACTGAGTTCCCCAAGAAAAGGGCCTGGACTGACGGTTAGTACTCACTGAAGGTGGCATTAAGCTGAAAGGGTGGAAGGGTTGATGGCACGAGGGTGCCAGAGGTGTTCAGAGACAGCAGGACCATCCCTGAAACTGGCTTTCTCAAAGGCTCCAACTATCCCTCCTCAGGGATACCCAGAAGGGTCATTGTAACATGACAGCCAAACTGTCACAGCAAAGCCAGGTGTCAGAGAGAGTGACAAGCCTCCCAGGACCCTAACTAAGCCTGACTACGAGTATATTCTTTTAACCTCCAACACAGAGGTTGGCATGTGCCTGGCATATCTCACCAAACCAGCTCCATCTTTCAGATGAAGAAATGGAAGATCAGGGGGGCCTTTGACCTTGACCAGGTGGCAGTGAGTAGGGTACCCCACAAGTTGGCGGGTATGTGTGGTTGACCCACTCTTGCAGTACCCTGTCCTTGGGACACTGACGCAGGCATGGGGTGGAGGGGAGTCTGGCCAGCCAGAGCAGCTGGGACTCTGGCTGCATCAGGAACCCCGCCAGCTCCTCAGAAGCTGCCCCTCCGTCCGTGCAGAGCCTCATCCATTGGCCCTCGCTTGAGGCCTTATTCACCTTAGCCCTCCCCTGACCTGCAGCAACTCCTCCTCTGCCTCCTGGGGTCCCTGGACCTGGTCACTGGGCATGGGGTCTTGACCAGAGAGTGTGGAGCTGGCGTGGGAGTACCACCCAGGCAGAGAGGCGTCTGGGGAGTGCTTCCTTCATCTCAACGCCTATCAAACCTCTGCTCATTAGGAAACACAGCATGTATACCAGGGTGACATCTTCATCTGTGTGCCCAGAGACTTCAAAGCCTGCAGGAGATCTCCTTGGTGGATTAGACATGAAAAATATTGGGATGAGATGGAAAGAAGAAACAGCTGGCTGCTCCAGGGGAGTTAATTAAGCAGGGACTAGGGACCAAGCAGGATGGGACAGGCACTCAGGGACAGGTAGGGGACTCCCAGGCAGCTTCCCGGCAGGCCAGTGGGCTACTAGCTAACATGACCATAGGTCCTAGGTCATCTGGTGGCTAGAGACCTCCCACCCTGCTAGCCAAGGCCACAGGATCAAGGCAGGCCTTGCTGAATAGGACAGCTTGACTAGGTGAACTCTCGAGCCTGACAGGGACCTGACTAGAGCTACACTGCAGCCCATAACACAGGTCAAGCCCAAGAGACAATGTGCAGGGCAGAGCAGGGAGCTAGGTCAAACCCTCACCACCAACCCCCAGGTCCTGGTCTGCTTAGCTGGTCAGAGGCAGAATCAGCCCCTGGGGTTAGTTCAGCAGGTCCAGGAAGCTGAGTATACACTTCAGACAGCCAAGGATGCTGGGAAGCTGAGGAACAGTCAGAACAGAGAACAGCTTCCAGCATAGAGACAGTGTGGAGCACTGGGGGTGGAAACAGCCTCTCCAGCTATGGAAGACAGGTGACAGGGAGGCAGGGATTGCCAGGACTGACCAGGGACTTCCCTGTGGACTAGAACACATGGAGAGAGAAGCCCAAGCAGTGGAATGCAGGAGTGGTGGCTATCATGCAGACAGAAAGTGAAGACTGGACATATGGGGCAGCCATAAGGGACAGAAGACAGAAGAAGAAACCAGCCTGGGGAGGGGTCACTACACCCAGGTTCCCAGATCCATGGCTAGATAAAATCTGGGGCTGTTTTCAGGGCATGGGGGAGCAGGAAATGTGGGGAGGAGGCTGAGCTGGGCTGTGGTTTCCTGGAACTGATGAGACAGTCAGAGGTAGAGTCAGGGGGAGAGGGCAAGAGGGAGAGGTAGGGCGAGGTGGCTCCTCATAGGTGTCCTGCCTCAAAAGAAGAGAGAGGTGGGCTAGCATGGGAACAAGGGGTAGACTGGCCATTCAGAAGCAAGAAGAGGCCTGGAGAGGGGAACCCCTTTGTCTTCAGAGGATATGTGGAACACCTCCCCCTTTAGAGGCAGAGGTAACATGGACCTCCACTCCCACTCTCTTCCAGGTTAGCCTTACTCTGCAGCTGTGGATGACCTTGAACTTCCGACCCTTCTACCTCTACCTCCAACTTCTGGAATTAAAGGTGTGTATCACGCCCAGTTTAAGAGGTGCTAGGGATCAAACTCAGGCCTTTGTGCATGGTAGGCAAGCACTCTACCAAGGAAGCATCTTTACCTGGTGCCCAGGCACTGGGGCACTCAGACTGCCCCACAGGTGCTCTCTAAAACATCCCAAGGCATAGCTGGGGGGAAGAGAACCTGTTGGTACCAAAGATGGGAGAGAGAGAGAGAGAGAGAGAGAGAGAGAGAGAGAGAGAGAGAGAGAGAGAGAGAGGCTGACTTCATGAGTTAGCATTCTTTCCCCACCCAGGCAGCAAGGGAAAATGGAGCTATTGATTGGCTCATTTGGAGTGTCCACTTTGATTTGGAGTGTGTCACCCTGGTGACTAATTGGAAAAGCTGTGGCCTCTGGCAGGTGGTACAGAATCTGCCTCCAGTGGGATGGACGGCTGCCCTCTTGACTATTGGTCATGCTTACAATCTGTGAAAACACATGGTTCATGTACACATGCATACACACGCGCGCGCGTGCACATACACACACACACACACACACACACACACGTAAGCTGAGAGTTTCCTAACTCTGGAGTGACTGGAGCCTAGGAATCAGCCAATAAGATTCCTGACTCTTCCTCTCCTCAGGGGTTGTTTTCATGGAGTGGTTACCTAAGTCAAACAGAGCTAGTCAGAAGTGAGGCTGATCACCCACCCCTGAGATCTGGGCACCTTTGAGACAGATCTTTCTTTCCTTTGAGATCATTGAATAATGAACACTGGCAAAAGCCCAACAACATCCATAGCAGGCCTTGGTCCCCACAAGGAGCTCTGTGGTGAGGTGTGCGTGAAAGGGGACCTTGAGTCACCCTGTGGGAGTCAGGAGGAACATGTGGAAGGACAAAGAGAGAAGTGATAGCCTTGGCCACCAGAGTACTTTGTGGCTGGAGTGTCCCAACGCAGGCTGTGGTGACCAAGTCTCTGTCTCACAACCATTGTCATAGAGTCGGGGCCACCAAGGAAAGGTGGTGTCCTCAGCAAGGCAGTTTCTCCTGATGTAGTGATCCTGGGGAACTGTTGACGCCCCTCCCTGTGATGGACAGTGCGTCCCTCACCCAGAGTCTATGCATTGTATCCTGGGTCTGTCATCTTCATAACTCCTGTGGATGGGTGGAAGGATGATGGATGGATGGATGGATGGATGGATGGATGGATGGATGGATGGATGGATGGATGGATGGTGTAAGATATTGGTAAATTGTTAGATGTTGTTTAAGCTCACTAAGAACTGTCTCTGGAAGCAGGATTGGTCTCTTCCCACTTCAGGCCCAAACATGTTTATGTCACATACCCTCCAAGACTACCTGTCAGCCTGGGCCAGACTGGCCCCTGTCTCTGTAACAAACAGAGAAATTAGCAAGCAGCTACAAGTATTAAAAACACGGTGTCTTTGAGACCAGCTAGATGGTCAACCATTTCCATCCAAGGTGTTACTACCATTGTTTATCCCACAGTATAAAAGTGCCTGTGGTGGAACCCAGAAGCTACAAGCTCAGCTACAGAGCGGACCCTCCACCAAGATTCTCAATCAGGAATTCCAACTGACTGCTTCGAGTTCCCAACCAGATCTTCTGAGCACCACGTCCGATGCCATTTTGTTATCCATCTGCTGCTCTGTGTTCTTTTACTTTTCCTTGCTCTACAACTGGACTCACTCATCCCCACGATATCACAGCCATTGTGAGTCAGTCTCTACATGGCACTGAGCAGCCAGATGGAGGGCTGGATACGATGGAGCCCAGGGAAGGTAGAGCTACAGAAGAGATTTGTGCGATTCCTAGAGTCCTGTTTGAGCCATGGAGTCTGCAGTACCTGCCCCTTCCCCCAAAAATCCCCTAGGCGACAGATGGCACCTTTCTTAGGAGTGTATATTTGGGGAACAAATGAAATGGGAGATTGAGAGAATTCTACAAGAAACAGGGTAGGGGCTGAAGAGATAGCTACATGGTCAAGAACACTTAGTGTTCTTCCGGAAGACCCAGGTTCAGTTCCCACCACCTACATGGCAGTTCACACCCTTCTGTAACTCCAGTTCCAGGGGATCTGATATCCTCTTCTGGCCTCCCTGATTATCAGGCACATATGTGATGAACCGACATATATGCAGGCAAAACATTCATAAAATAAAACAAAATAAAATTTAAATTGAAGAAAAAGAGATGAGGTGTTTCCCAACCCCAGTGCCTGTGGTTATTGGAGCTGCCGCTGGGCAGTGCCACAGACCTGGCCCCATCTCCCAGTGCAAACATTCCCATGCAGCCCCCAGTCACCAGTAAGGGCAGGACTCAGACCTCATCTCCTGTCTGCTAGCTGGAAGCTCCAAGAACCCTTAGATTCCCTGCTTCCCACACTTTGCCAGCTCCTGCTCAGCCCTGCTGACTGTGCTAGAGGCTGTCTTTCTTTTGTTCAGGCCCATCGTCTTTCGTAATTAGAAAATAAATTACTTTTTCTCAAAGAAGCAGCCCTAGCGCTAGCGACGTGGATAAGAGGGATAAGCGGTAGCAAGCGGCCGCAGTCTGACAGGTACAGAACTGGGGCCCTATCAGCCTGTCCAGGCGTCGGAGTTCCACAGACAAGAGAGAGGAGTGGAGGGGGGCTGGCAGTAGAGGGGGTCCAAAGCATAGGCATACCCTTTGTGTTAGCAGCGCCATCCAGAGACAAGAAAACAATCCACACATCTCTGAGTGAGCCGCTCTGGATTCCCATTCCGTGGGAGAAGGGTTTAACTGTCTCCCCCTCAACCCAAACCTCTTGTGTGCTCAAAACAGCCTTTGAGATCAAGGCCCTCCCTGAGGCTGCTGCTCTCATTGTGTTCCCACACCTCCTTGTTCAGGTTCAGTGACCCTGCACTGGCCTTTGCCCGGCCATCCCTACTGCCTGGAGGCACCCTCAGCATAACTTCATTCACCCCACCATTTGTTGGCCACCCTTCCCACTCCACTCTCTTACATGCCTCCCCCATCTGATTTTTCTCTAGCCCTTCCTTTAGGGAGCTCCTCACCCTCCCCATCTCAGAGAACAGCCCCTCTGTTCAGATGGACGAGGTTCCTGGAGAGCCCTTGTGAAGGGGGCACCTTCAGGCTGCACACCTAGCTCCCAAGAAAGGAGAAAAACCTCAGAGATGGGAAGACACAGCAGGGCAGTCACTGTGCAGCTCCCTGCTCCAAACCCAAGAAGGCAAGCATCCTGCATCCAGAGGGACAGTGAGAAGGGGAAGGCGGGAGAGAGTGCATGCTTGTCTAAGTAAGAAAAAGCAGGGGTTATGTCAGCATCAGGCACAGCCCACACATTAGATGTGTGATGGTCTCCACAGATGATGCCAACACCCACGTCCACTTAGAGAGTGTGAGCTGCTTCCCCCACAAGTGTGTTTCTCTCCTAACAAGCCAAGATGTCCAGCCCCACTGTGTAGATGACATATGCTGACAGAATCTCACCAATGACATGGGATGGAGCTGAGCTCTGAGCCCATAGCGAGCAGCCAAGCCCAGGCCTTAATTCATTTCCGAAAGATCCCATTATTGACTCAGACAGTCCGGCATGGGTGCGGAGTCATTCTCCTGCGGTCCCATTACTCAGAGCTGACAAGAGATGTATTGATCCCAGGTGATCCAGGCTAGCCTAGATGGCATAGTAGGAACCCGTCTCAAGAAAACAACTCTCCAGCTTCAATACCCTAAACTACACAGTAGCAAAATACATTCTTCAAATGTCAGAACTTTAGAAGACGGGAGATTTGTTTTGATTATGGTGAGTCATTTTAATTCTCTGATACTCATTTGTGAAGTAGGAAGCAAATAAAAACAAGTGCTGGATGAACAGACAGGACCACCGGGCGACATCTGTCACTGTGCCCACCAGGCAAGAACTTGCCGTTTGGACGAGGTCTACTGAGTATCTTCACCAGTGTCTTCTGCGGTCAGCTTCAGAGAAAATGTCAAAAGCAAATGGCTGGAATGGTTCTTTTATAGACCACAGTCTTAACCACAATACAATAAAGCTGGGAGCAAACACTTTGCAGAAACAGGAAGACTGGCTGGGGACAGGTCTGAATGAGTAAAGAACCCAGCACTCACAGAAAATGCTGAGTGGATGTGGCCTGTACTCCCCCCACTCAGGAGGAGGACATGGGGATTCTCAGAGCAGCCTGCGTAGCTACACTAGCCACATCAGCAGCTCTGGGTGCAAGTAAGAGACTGCCTCGAATAACAAGCTATTTTCTGAGGCTGCAAGATGGCTCAGCAGGTAAAGACACCGGCTACCATGCCTTATGACCTGAGTTCAATCCCTGGGACTCACATTGTGAAAGGAGAGAACTGACTCCAGCAAGTTGTCTTCTGTCCACCATCCTCCACATGTATGCTTTGGTACCTGAGCACACATGCTCACGTACACACACACACACAGAGAGAGAGAGAGAGAGAGAGAGAGAGAGAGAGAGAGAGAGAGAGAGAGAAACAGACTGACAGACAGACAGAAACAAACAGAGAAACAGAGACAGTCAGACAGACAGAATAAGCTGAACAACAATCAAGGAAGACACCTGACTTTTACCTCTGGCATGTGCACACGTGTGTACATACATGTACCACACAAATGCATATACACACACGCACACAAATACCCCAAAGAAGGCAGAAAGAAAATCAGTTTTAAAATGACTCTTCCAAATAACACATAGGTCAAGGAGGACATAAAACAAAATAGCAGATTTCCCAGTCAACAATCAGGGCAGAGCCCCCACACACACCAAGCCAGTGTGGCCCCTGGGGTCCCTCCCTCATAACGGCAGGTTTTCTTCTCTATTTCTTTCACACTCATACAAAAGGGACAGATGAAACTTCCAACTTCAGATCGTCAAGAAAAGAACAAACCACAGAAAGTAGAAGAGAGGCAATCACAGAGATAAAAGCAAATAAATAAATTAAAGAACTTAAAAGCTGTAGAAATAATAAATAAATACCAGACCCGGTTCTTTGAAACTAATAAAACAGAAAAAGTTTTACAAGACTAATGAAGACTCTGCGATTGTGAAGGTCTTTCACTTCCTGTTCAACACTTTCCCAAGTAGACAGGACCAACGGGTGCCACATGCAGCTCACGGTCCTCTTTATAGCAAGTGGGGAGAAGGGTTGTAAAGTTCTCCAGACCTGACTCAGGAAGTCAGACTCTGCCCCTCTGAGTGCCCCTCCCATACAAGGTAGATCCCACCCTCTGGAGCTCTGAGCATGTGGAATGAGGAGCAGGGGTCCCTATAGCCTGCAGAGCCATTTCAGAGATCCGACTCCTGGGCTGGGCCTGATGTCCCTGGCTGCTCTCTCCCCTAGACCATCCTCCTTGCCCAGCCTCCCTCTCTTCTTTGTTCTGAACTTTCATTTCTGATCAATCTTTGTTCTTTTCCAAAATATTTTACTAGCATATATTAATTATACAGAACAATATATTTCATTTTGGCCCAATCATACCTAATGTATTTCAAATATATACAGCCCCTCCTCACTGTGATCTTCTTGTCCCCCTCTCCCTCTCGCTGATCCCGTTCTTCCCAATGAGGCATACTCTCCTCCTCCTTCTCTCTCTCTCTCTCTCTCTCTCTCTCTCTCTCTCTCTCTCTCTCTCTTTCTCCCATGTGTATCTCTCTCTCTCTCTCTCTCTCTCTCTCTCTCTCTCTCTCTTCCCTTCTCTTCTTCTCTCTCTTCCACACTAGGACTTACAGCCTCCCAAGCTGAGGGCTTTTGACTTTACTTACAGTACAAGACCTGAATTCCATCTGTGGAGCAGGCGTTAATTCCAGTCAGAAAGAGATTGCTCCTGTAACAGACTTGCCACTATTGCCTCTTGCCTGGCTGGTCACTCCTATGACAGGCAGAGTCTGAAGCGGAGTAAGCCAGTTAGTGACACTTCTCCCCCAACAGCCTGCACAGCACTTTCTGGCACTGGCTAGCAGGAAGGGAGCTTCAAGCCCAATCCCAGCTTTCTTTATTTCCTCAACAAAGATGTCAGTACTACAATGTCAGGTCTTTTCCCTGATGCTCAGCCAACAAGCATGTGGCTTTTCATCCTGGTATCAGCCATTCTGCAGCCACTGGGACTGCAGGCATGACATGTCCACAGCACTTGAATGCAGGCTGGATGCAACTCAGATACATTGTCCAGCTTAGCATGCATGGGGTCCTGAACTCCACCATCAGGGAGGGGAAGGTGTAAAGGAAGAGGCGGGAAAGAGAGAGAAAAATGTCTTATGAGACTTCATGACTTCATCCAGAAAGCCAGACTTCTGCCTGCACCAGGAAAGTGTCTTCCTCCCATTGGTCAGAAGCAGGTCAAGTGACCACTTCACCTGCAAGGAAGCCAGGACACATGACCTGGCCACTGAAGCAGTTGATGGAGATGGAAAAACAAGAGAGGATCTGGCACCAGATGTAGCCACAGATGGAAACTGTGGCCGCCTCAATCAGGAAGGGCAGCAGTCAGAGAGAAAAGGAATCGAATCCGGGCCCAGAAGAGGAGACAGGGAGGAGGTAGGTCTGTAGGCACAGCCAAGGGACCACCATACAGAGAACATGACCCTGACCACACAGGCCCTGTCCCTGACTACCACAATAATGTGCAGGTCCATTTCTCTGTTACAAGCAGCAGATTCTCACTCAGACCCATCTGTAGCCTGAGGATGGAGGAAAGGTTGTGTCAACAACAGAAGCTCCACTCACATCAAGGCTGGCTGCACTCAGGATGCCGGGTACCCCAGTGCCCAGCATCTCCACATGTGGGTTCCATTTTCACCTTAGTGGTGCCACTTCAAAGCACCTTTCCTGGTGGGTTGGTGCCACAGCAACTCGACGTTTGTTCCAACATTCCTCATTGCCTTTGCTTGACTGACATCCCCTCTCCCAACCCCACTCTTAGAGACACTTCCAGGCCAGTCATGGAAAGAAAAGAGAATGTTTGCAATCTGTCATGTAAGCAAATCTGAGGCCTGGCTTCAGTGGCTGGTCTCCCTAGCCACATTCCAGACATTCACAGGCAGAAATCTGGAATTTAGAAATATGTGTGAGACTATCCCCAAGGAATGCAAGAAGCCAAGCTGAACGTATGTGCCAGCCCGATGAGGTCAGGAGGACCAGGTGTGTGGTCCTCCCCTGTACAATGGGATGACATCACCTCTCTGGTGGGATAAGTGGATCCATGCCTTCTGCTCTCAGCATGGGGAGCCTCACTGGGTTTCTTGTTCCTAGTACAAAATGATTTGATCAGGGAACAGACAGGCCCCATGACGAACAGCTATAGCAGAGCTCAGGAAAGGGGGTCCGTTAGGAAGGAGGAAGAGACTATTCAGGAAGTCACAGGGCAGACCATGGCATGTTCAGGGTCAAGTGAGCCTCTGTGTGGAGCAGAAAGCAGGAGCTGAGGCAGCAAGGGATGGTTCAGCAGAAGCAACAGCATGCAGCTCTGAGGCTGGCTTTGGCCTCGGGGCTGTTTTCTGAAACAGGGTCTGGTGATGGGACTATATGAACAGACTGCTTCCCTAGCACCTACAAAGCCAGGGATTCAAGCCCTTAGCACTCTTTAAACAGAGCCTGGTGTATGCCCAGCACTCGGGAGGTGGAGGCAGGAGGATCAGAAGTTCCAGGTCATCCTCAGCTACACAGTGAATTTGTGAGATACATATGACCCTGTTTTTTAAAAATTAAAGTTAAAAATTTACAAAGCCCCTGTGACTGGAGAAGGGTAAGTAGAGAGAAGGCTGTGTGTGGGTAGGTGTCTGTGACAAGGGCTACTGTTGTAGCCCAGGTGAGAAATAGCCAGTGTGTAGGTCTGCTGGACTGGGGTAGCAGGTGACATGTAAGTGCATAGATAACCTAAAAGATCCTCCCAATGGTGTCAGTAGGAGAAAGTAGTCTTTCAAGGATGGTGAGAGAGGATGAAGGGTCCCTGTCAGTCTCCTGGGCCAAGCCTCTGTTACTCTCCTGACCTATGCATCCTACCTCATGGTCCTGCCAAGATGTCTGCCACAGCATTGGTCAGCAATGAGGTGACAAGCTGAGGGCCTCTGGCACCTTTGGCTCCTCTGGCTGCATCTCCAGCCCATATTTGTGTCTGAAGCACCTTGAGAAACCTTGTCTCCCAGCAAAGGGGTCCCCAGTGCCACACTAGCCATCTAAGCACTGTTCCTGGCTCACCCTGTGGCTTTTGGAAAGAGTACCTCAGACACCTAGGAGATCTTCATGTCCCCAAAGCCTCAGCCACTTAAATGCTGTGCTTGCCCCAAGCCCTTCTCCTAACCAAGCCCAGTGCTGCAGCTGGAGAGAAATGGGGCCTTTCTGAGGGAGAACTCAGAAAGGGGAGAGACTACTATCCACTGAGTGGCCATGGAAGAGTCTGCCACCATCAAGTTAAGTGAAGGATGATAAGGGAACTCTGAGAGCTGGGACAGGCAAGGCCACAAGAAACCCAGGACCATGCCCAAGTCTGGCAAGAGACACGATAGGCAGTGAACATAAATTCAAATCCAATCTCGTATTCAAGCTTATGGCCTTGGGCAAGCAAGTGTCCCACCCCATGGTTTGTTTGCTCGTTTGTTGGTTAGTTTGATTTTGAGACAAGGTCTTAACTAGGTAGCCCCGGTGGCCTAGAGCTCCTTATGTAGACTACGCTAACCTGAAACTCACAGATCCAGCTGCCTCCCCTTCCCAGGTGCTAGGATTAAAGGAGTACACCACCACTTCCATAGCCACCCTGGTTTTCAGATAAGGAAACTCAGTTGTTTTGTCTCAGCCATGCCCAGGTTGAGCAAAGCTTGGAGTCACAAAGCTAGTCACACAACCAGCATCAAAGTCCACCATAGCGGGAGGGAGCAGAAGTCCAAAGCCAACCTCCGCCCTTCCTAGGCCCTATTCTACCAGCTCTGTCTGTGTTCCACTCCCGGGAGGCTAAGGTCACAGAAAGGCACACCATGGACCCAGGGAGGAAAATGCTGATTATCGTGCTTGGCTCATATACACCCGTCTACTTAGCTGTGTGAATTTAGACAGATTCTTAACCTCTCTGTGCCTCAGTTTCGTTCATCACTTATAATATAAGAATGGTGAATCCCCCTCCCATTTCCAACAATTGTTTGGGTTATAAATAAGCCAACGTGTGTGGCATGCTCTGGAAAGCACATGGGTATTGCAGGTGACATAATGAGATGTATACTCGTGAAAAAAGGCTAGAAGCCGTAAGAGAGGCGTGACAGTGACGGTCGCAGGCCCTGACAATCCACACCACTATAGCCCCCTGCTGGCCCTTCAGCTGAGCCATGGCTGGCTCCACGCCCACTGAGAGCATAGAAGACAGAAGACAGCTCCAGTTCTCCTTAACAGCTAGAAGAGCCTTCCCTGGCCCGGAGCCAGACAGAACTACTCTCAGCCTTGGTCTTCCTGTGGTGCAGTGGGGAGCAGAGGACTGGCATGTGGTACAGGCCTGTGGGCTGCTCCAAGATGTCACTCTGTCCTCCCAGCACCCCAGTACTGTCTCCTCTGTCCTCAGCCCCAGGAAGCCTGTGAGTGGTCTCCAAGGCAACAGGGCATCAGAACAGCAGAGAATATGCCGAGGATGTTGGGGGTGGAGGAAGCCCACAGATTGATACCTACCCCAGATGGCAAGCCAGGGTCTGCCTGCAGCCACTGCCTCCACAGTCTCACCAGGCACCCTCCCTGACAGATTCTATCTTCTGGGAGCAGCAGACCCTCAAGTCAAGTTGCTGATGGTCAAACTGAGGCACAGAGCAAAGTAGCTCCAACCAAGATTGTTCAGCCATCCCTCCTAGTCCTTGCCCTTCATTAGGTGTTGGCCAGGACAGTCAATGGGGAGGCAGCAAAAGGCTGGATTCAGACCTGCAGATTTCAACATGGGAAGCTAACCACAGGCCCAGGGAAACCCTGGCATGCAAGCCCTAGTTCCCTCCCAAGACCACAACAATACTGCTAATAAGCAGAAGTGTCTCAGGCCACATGGAAATGGCACACAGGAGAAAGGGCGAGAGCCCGAAGGTGGCAACTGTAATAGCATGGATCTCAGGCTCTTGTGAGCCACCGAGGCCAGCCCCTTAACCCTCCACCTAAACTAAGTGTGTCCCCTTCAAATTTCACACTGACACCACATTCTCACCCCATACTATATTTGGAGATAAAACCTATCACGAATAAATTTCAGTTAAATGAGGCCATGAACTTGAGTGGGGCTCTGATCCAACAGAATTAGTGTCTTCATAGGGAGCACCCACTCTCTTCAAGTATACCCAAAGAAGAGATCACACAACACACAGCAAGAAGTTAGGAAGCCCTGGCTGTGCTGTCCTGACCTCAAACACATGGCCTACAGAACAGAGAGAATAAATCCATCTAAGGTGTTAATTTGTGGCAGATGGTGCCAGCTATGACCTCCCACATAACAACTCTGCTTGAATCTCTGGTTTACAGATAAGGACACAGGCCCAGGTAAGTGATGCCTGTGAGTACAGTTGTAAGGGCGAAGTGAGAACAGCCCAGGTCATCCCTCCACCACCCGCACTGCACACTGCTGGACTGCGCTCTCTGAGTGGCTAAGTATGCACGACTGTTCACACAAGGCTTGTTCACACCAGACCTGTTCACAACAGGCCTGTTCACACCAGACCTATTCACACCAGACCTGTTCACACAAGGCTTGTTCACACCAGACCTATTCACATCAGACCTGTTCACACTAGGCCTGTTCACACTAGGCCTGTCTTTTGCAGAGTCCAACAGCAATGTCCACTGTGCTTCAGATACTGCAGCTACTTAACAGCATTACACTAAAACTCAGTGTACTGGACAGACTTTGTACATGGATTCCTTGCTGACCCCTCCCACTGAGACAGTCCCACTTGAAGTCTCCTGCACAACTGCAGATGGACACTGGGTGAGACCACAGTTCGCTGAGGCTAGTCAAGGGCTGGACAGGACACACCAAGCACTCTTGTCCACAGCCCCACTGTACTTCTTTAGTAGCTCCAAGACCCCAGCAGGAGTGTCCCCACAGAAAGGCAGCAGCCACCTGGCTACATGTCACAGCACATCAGTTGCCAAAGCCCATGTTGAGGATGCCTCTTGTGCACCCAGATCCAAGGGAGAGGAGGGCACTGGTCAGTTTTCTTCATCACTGTGGCAAAACACTTGACTGAAACAGCTTGGGGAGGAAGGTTTCTGCTGGTTCACAGGCTGAGATGGTATGGTCCTTCCTGGTGGGGAAGGCTTGTCAAAGTTCATGGTGGCCAGAGCATGTCACAGATCACATCACAGCAGGAAGCAGGAAGCAGAGTGCTGAGTCAAGAACTGGAGCCAGGTCTCAAGGTCCATCCTCTTCCACCAACCCACTTTGCCAGCAAAGCCCCACCTTCCAAAGGTTTTATGCCTGCAGAAGGAGGACCACTACTCACTGGAGACCAAATGTCTCCAAACACATACCTGAAGGACATCTCTGACTCAAACAGAATCAGGAAGCTGAGCCATACCTCTGTGAGGCACCAGTGTTGTGGTCACTCGCCAGAGGGCCCCATAGGAAAGGATATGATTAAGGCCATCTCAGGAAAGTAAGGCCACACACAGTGCTAAAACCAGATCTGACCTGCTAACAGAAATGACAAATGACTTGTTTCTCTGTATCCCCATTAATCACCTGTCTGTTGTCATTAAGTTGTCATGCTTGTGTTACTGGCAATAAAGACCTGGGGGTTTGATCACATCTCACACACTGGTTTGTATGGGGCTCAGCTTCTCCATGGGGATGGATAAGGAGAGGACTGAAACAGCTGATAGAATGGGCAGAACTAAGACTTCTGAACCAGCTGCCAGGGAGACCCCAGGGAGTTTCTCAAAGACCCAGGACCAGTGTCTGCCAGAACAGCTGAAGCAGAAGGTCTGAGCATTGCAATATATATGACTGGAAACCCCGGAAGATGTCTCCAAGTCCCCAGAGACCTCCAGGACTAGTGCTGGCATTCTGTCTTGGAGGCAACTGCACATCATCTCCACCTCAGGCCATGTGGCTGCATCACTGCACCTTCCTCACCTGAGGGAGTAACCCTTTGCATTCCCCCACATGCCACTAAGACAAGGTGTTATAGTTTGATTCATGAGTGCTCCCCCGCCCACAGGCTGAAGTCTCCAGCTTCTATAGGGAATTAGTGGAACCTCTAGGGGGTAGATGGGAAGAATAAGGGCATTGGAAGTGTGTCCTTGAAGGCTATATTGGGAGCCCAGTCATTTCCTGTGTCTCTTAGCTTCTTGGCCACCATGAGATGACTAGTTCTGCTCCATCACATGCTCCCACCATGATGTCGGGAGCCTCAGAAACCTATGAAAGCGTGAACCAAATGAGGCATTCCCCCTGTTAAGTTATTTTTTTTCACAGCAGTAGAAAGTTAACTAACTAACACACAGGGTTACAGGGTTACAGGGTGAAACAAAGTTCATTAAAAGTTTGGCCAGGTAACAAGGGTCATTATATCACCTCCAACTAGGCATGACTCATCAGGGGCCTGGAGCTACCATTCCCACCACAGGGCATCTTGTGCCTGCTGCTATTTTCTTCCTCTGGAAGAGACACCAAGGCAGATGTTCCTCCACAGCCTTCTCTGCAGGCTCTCACACTGCTGAGGTTAAACAACTGCAAAGTCCTCCCCACCAACAGTCAAAGGGCCTTGCCGCCATCTCAGTGTTTTCTGTCAAGATTATCCCTCTTAGGAATACCCAAAACTGTTCCCTTCCAGATAAAAGAATCATCAGTTCTCACAGGAAGGTGTGTTCCATGGACAGAAGAGCTATTACACTTACCCCACTGCCTCTATAGAAGCATGCATTTCTGCATGTTGAAAAGACATCTCCTACACTTGGTCCTAGACAAGATCAAGCCAGCTCTTTTGCTGAGCTCAAACAGGAAAGCATGAGGACAAGATTGTTTGAATATTCTTAGAGGTATAAAGGAGCCCACTAGAGAGTGGAAGCTCACTAAGGTATGGTTCCCAGGGTGCTGGAAATGATACAAACAGTAAAGAGGCGGTTTCATCAGAAATGGCAAAAAGTGCCAGACTTGGTGACATATACCTGTAATTCCAGCACTCCAAAGCTGAGACAGGAGGATTACCATGAGTTCTAGGCCAGTCTGGGATAAATAATGAGTTCCAGGCTAGTCTCAGCTACAGAGTTAGACCCTGACTCAGAAACAAAATCTAACAACAAAATCCATGTATGTGCCTAGCTAAAGAGCCAGCCCACAGTTCTGTCCATGAAAGCAAGTATTTAGTGGGGAGGCAGGTATTTTATATTTTGAAAGGAAATAACACAATTAGGTTGAAGGAGTTTATACTTCAGCTTTAAATGGCAATGTTCATTTAGACGGCATCAGAGCTTTGCAAAGCTGGGGTGTTAGAGATTGCTGTGATTATTCTGTGAAAATCAATACAAACAAGAAAGGAAAGCAGCCATGTCCAGCCTGATCCCAAGGCTTGACAGGCTGTGTGGTGTCTGAGGCGATTAAGTTGTTATGGCATAAATACTTATTTTAAAAATAATAAAGCCACTGGAAATGATCCTAAGAGAAAACATCAAACAAAGCAACCTCTATCCATGAAAGTGTAGAGGACATGTGGGATGTAGTGTGCAGTGGCTTCCTTCTACCTCTGTCCCAGCCACTGCTGCATCCCAGGGCACAGGGCCCCCTGCCAGCCCAGCTCACGGGCAAGCCTTTCTTCCCAGGGGGGCAGACCTTCAGAAATTTCCCATCCTGTCCCCCTGTTGCTAGGGCCAAGTTCCAGATGAGGGCAGCTAGGAAGTAGAAGTTAAACTCTTCCAGCAGTCACAAAAACTAAAAAAAGAAGAAAAAAGAAAAAAAGCAGCCCCTTGGGAATATAGGGACCAAAGCCCAGAGTTCCCACAATATAGTATCTAAACTTTGAAGTTCTCAGTAGAAAGTTAGAAGATTTGTAAAGAAGCATAATGTATGAGGCTTTTAAAATCAAGTAATGCAAACTGTGAGACCAGCAAAAGCTGGAATTAACAGAAAAAGACATTAAAATAATCATTTCTATGCTCACAGAACTGAGGGAATGTGTACCTAAGGAAGTACAGAAAAGTGTGATAAGAACAGTGTATAGAACAGAGAATATCAATAAGGAAATATAAGAAAATGTTTGGACTGGGTCTCATTATATAGTCCAACCTAGTCTCAAACGTGTGATCCTCCTTTTTCATAGTACTGAGATTACAGATGTGTACCATGCCCATTGAGTAGTAGTTTCCTCCACATCAAGCATACTTTCCTGGAAAAGAGAAAGGAGACTCATAAAACAGGAAATAAAACATACAAGGCTCAGGAAGCTCCTGAAACTTACAGGATTAACAAGATTGACTGAGTTTAATTCCCATATAGCAGAATGAGGGAACTGACTTCTGCAAGTTGTCTTCTGATCTCCAAATGTTCTGTGGTATTTACACATATACACAATAAATAAATATAATAAAATTTAAAGAGAAATGTAATCTATGAAACATATCTGTTGAGATAAAAAGTGTGAACAGGCACTGAGCTGCATGGTCAATGGTGACATTATAGTACTCATGACAATTTTTCCTGGCTTTGTCACATTAATACACATAATATGGAAAACAAAATATTTTAAGAAAAATGGAAGCAGAGAGGGAACCATATGGGAACAATACCCACTATGACATTGTAGTTAAGCTAGTCCAGGTCTGAAGATGATCTGATCAGTAAGATGTGTATGGTAAGCTGGACCTGCTGGTACAAGCCTTTAAATTTAGCTGTGTAGAAGGCTAAGGCAGGGAGATCACAAGTTCAAGGCTACCTGGCTACAGAGTGAGTTCAAGGACAGCCTGGGAAAGTTAGTAAGGCTCTGTCTCAAAGTAAAATGCAAAAACAGGGCTAGGGATGTAGCTTGGTGGTGGAGCACTTGCTTGGCATTTTCTGGGTCTTTGATTCAATCCCTAGAAATACATTTATATGGTAAAAGCAAACAGTAACTACCAAAAAAATCCCTTCATATGACTAAAAATGAACACAGACCAAGACATGCAGAATGCAGCCAGAACAGTAGTGCAAGTGAGCTGAGTGGCCGCCATGACTGTGTGAAGAAGGAGAGATCACAAATAAAGTTTTTGTTGTTTTTGAGACAAAGTCTCACAATACAGCCTAGGCTGACCTGGGACTTACAGAGATCCCCCTGCCTGCAATTGCTAGGATTACAAGGAAGAGCATACCCAGCTCTCAAAGTAATCTAACTTTCCTCCTATGATACTGGAAAGACTAAAGCAAACTAAACTTAAAGCCCTCAGAAGGAAGAGAACAGTAGAGGCTAGAGTAGAAGTTAATGAGGCAAAGAATGCAAAACCCACAGAGGAAAAAAAAATCAATGAAGCCCAAAACTAGTTCTTAGGAAAAAAGCAACGAAATTAACAAAATTTTACCTAAATTGTTGAGAACAAAAGAGAAGACTCAAACTACTGGAATCAGAAATAAAAGTGACATTACTAATATGCTGAGAAAATTAAATATGCCAATACTATATGGCCAAAAGTAGATAAATTACAATTTCACAGAAGAATACAACTAATTTATAAATAAATAAACACACTGAATAGGTTAGCCAATTGTCAAAACAACCCACAAGGCAAACACTAGGTCCAAATAGCTTCATCACTGCCAATAGTTAAAGAAAAAAAGACTTCAAGAAGACAGGAAAGGAAGGGCACCTCTCACTCAGTCTATGGGCCAGTATTTCCTATGTGAGATGGAGATGGCCCAGGAAAGAGGCTTACAAGCCAGGTGTGGAGGTGTCCCAAAATCCAGAAGTCAGAAGGAGGAAATTTAAGAGCTCAAGCAGCCTTGGCTACATGAGACTTTGTCTCAATCAAAAGTTAAGCAATAACATACTTATTTATATCTGTATTAACTAAGGATTCAGAAATCCTCAAGAAATTTCTAGGAAACCAGATCCAACCATGTACAAAATAAATTATATACTGTGGCAAAGGTAGATTTGTTCCAAGAATACAAGATTGGTTCAATATCTGAAAATCAATTAAATTAACATGTCAGAAAAATAACAAGTAACTGAGCTAACACTACACCCATTGGTGAAAGGCTTATGTGTTCTTCCCCTGAGACGACGGAGACAAGGATGTTTGTTCTCATACCCAGTGCTCGCCCAGTGTAACACAAAATAGGAAAAGAGATATCTAGATTGGAAAGGAATAGGTGAAGCTAATTGCTACTGCAGAGAACATGGTCTTACTCTAGAAAATCCTGAGGATTCTACTAAGTATTTCTTTTTAAAAACCCACAAAATTATGATAATCAATATATGCACTAAGCAAGGTTGCAGGATACAAGATCAATATACAAAGCTCAATTGTGTCATTATACATTTCTAGTGAACAATTCAAAAATTAAATTACGAAAACAATTCTGAAAGCCAGGCATGATGACATGGGCCTATTATTCCCAGGATTCAAGAGGCTGAGGCAGTAGGATTGCTACAAGTTCAAGGCCAGTCTAGGCTACAAAGCAAGTTCCTATCTCAGAAAACAAAGAAGAAAAAGAAGATAATTGTGTTCATAACAGAATCAAAAGGAATACATTTCTAAGAAATAAATTTAGCAGAAGACTTTAAAAATCTTGAAACTACAAAATAATATTTAAAGAAAATGCAAAAGACCTAAGTAAGGGAGAGGTCATCGCCTCTCCCGTGGACTATAGCACATTGCTGTTAGGATATGAATCCCCACCAAGAGACCCACACGTTCACATACTCTCCAGCAGGGTCCCAGCCAGCTTTTGTGTAGGACTGAGGAGCTGATGCCAACATTCACATGTGATTACAAGACTCTGTATGACCAAACAACACAAGGAAGAAGAAAATGCAAAGATTCAACCCTTAGTCTCAACATTTATGAACAAGCAAGGAAAATAAAGGAAGAAAATAATGCAGATGAGAACAGAAAATGACAAGGCAGATGAAAGCACATGAGAGAGAAGTGCTTCATGTAGCCAAAAGGGGGTGTGTGTGGTCTTTGAAAAGTTTGAAAACATAAACAGAGACGCAGAGGCTGAAGAGATGGCTCCATGATGGTACTAGCTGCTCTTACAGAGGACCCGAGTTTGGGTCTCAGCATCCATATACAATGGCTCATAAGCATCTGTAACTGCAGTTACAGGGAATCCATCACACACACACACACACACACACACACACACACTCACACACACTCACACACACACACATACACACACATACACACACACTCACACACACACACACACACACACACAAATCAAAAATAAAAATAAATCTTAAAGAGAGAGAGGGAAGCAAGTGTCCTAGCACACATCTTCCATCTCTCACTTAGGAGGTGGAGTCAGGAAGATCAAGAGATCAAAGCCAGCCTGAGCTACTCCTGGCTTTGTCTCAGAACACCAAAGAGAACACTGTTACAGACTCTGAACACAGTAAAAACTTGGGACACTCTGAATAAATTTTTATGCCTACATATCTGAAATTTTCTATGAAAGGAAAGAACAACTTACCATATCTGGCACAAGAAGAAATATAGACTATTAAAGGTTTCATAACTTTCAAAGAAACTATTACAGAAACTTAAATCATAATTCAACATCTTTTCACAAAGGAAGCTCAAGATTCGGGTGGCTTCACCAGCAAATTAGAAATTTGACTTAGAGAAGAGAAAGAGAGGGGATGCTTCACAAATTGCTTTATGAGGCCAGACTATCCATGATACCAAAATCCAATAAAGATGTTATGAGAAAGGAAATATCAGTCAAAAAAAAAATAAATGGAAAAATCTGGAATTAAATATTACCCAATTGAATCCAATAAACTTAATCCAAATGAATATGATCTGATCATGCTGATTCAGACATATTCCAAAAAAATAAAAGCTGCCTCCACAACTGGAAATCATTGTCCCTCCCCAGACGCACAATGTTCAGTTTAATACACCTTTAGGGTGCACTTCTGGTGCGTGCAGGAGAGGAAATGTGTGTACATATCCATGGAGGGAAGAGGGAGGTGGCCGTGTGTGGAGGCCAGAAGCGAGCCTGAGGTGCCTTTCACAACCACGGTCCACCATTTCTTTTTAGGCAGAGGCTCTCCGCATACTGCCAGCTCATGGATCCATTTATACTAGCTGGCTACCAAGTCCCACAGATCCCCTGTCTGGCCACATCCTTAGCACTGGGACTGTAGGTGTGTCCCACCTCGCTTGGCTTCTCCACGGATGATCTGAACGTCACTCCTAGTGAGCCTCTTACCCACTGTCACTCATCCCAGACCTTCTTATACGTATTTTGCAAGTTTTTAGTGTTTTTCTTGTACATTAGTCTCACCCCTCAGCTCCCAGACAGGATCTTAGGTATTCCAGGCTGACCTTAAGTTGTTATATAGCCGAAGATGAGCTTGAGCTTTCAATCTGCCTGCCTTCACATCCCTAACGCTAAGATCACAGGTGTGGCCATCATGCCACAGCCTGAACCCAGGGGTTCATCGTGCTGGACAGGTGCCCAGCAAATGAACTGTAGCCCCCCCATACCCATTCAGTTCTTCTGCACCTTGCTCCCCTCAGCTTTGAGATTACACATTCCTTTACATGAGCACGTATTGTTTTGTCTTTCACATTTAGATCTTGATTCCACCTGGGACTGATTGTTTTGTGTATGGAATAGGATTGGATTGTTCTGGGTTTGTTTGTAGTGTTTTTGAGAGGATCTTACTATGCTGACCGGGACCAGCGGATAGTTCTTCAGTGACTGGGTGCTAAAGGTGAGGAACAGGGCTGAGAAAATAGAGAAGGTAGGAAAGGTGGGACCAGGACAAGCTTATGACTTTATGCCAAGCAAGTTTATTAAGAAATACAGCATCTTTATATACAGCTGTTAAAGGAGAGATGAGACAAAGTCACCAAGAAACAATCTACAATGGGATGAGGTCAGCAGGAAACTAATCAAGCAATGTCGCACAAGGGGAACACAGGATAGTCCAAGTGTGTCAGAGACCCAGCACACAGTGGCCTTGGGACTGACATCTCCAGAGTCTTCAGTAGTTCTTGGAACCAAAATCCTTCTAGGCTCTGGCCCCAGTCCCAGACCTGACCTTGCCAAGTAAGGACACAGATTGGGTCCCTTTTGTACTTTCACCAGGGCCTCTGATAAGGCCTTGGATCTGCCTGGTTCTGGACTCAATGTAACTCTGGCTGACCTGGAACTCCCTATGTAGACCAGGCTGGACTTGAGCTCAGAGTGATCCACTTGCCTCTGCCTCCCAAATGCTAGGATCAAAGGTATGTGCTGCCACACCCAGATCAGTTTTAGATTTTTTTTTTCATTCCTAAATCTTTAACGTTTAAAAATGGACTCTTTCAAACATTTTCACCTTGTATTTGTCTTGCTGTTCAGACGACGGTCAAAGGCACCCTGTCTATGGACCGGGGACTCATTTGAATCATCTATTTCTCAGCTCCTCTGACTTATCAACCATTATAATGCAGTCCACAGATAACTCCAGTTTTAGTAGTTTTCCATTCTTTACATCTTTCATTTCTTTTTCTTGCCATAATATGCAGGCTAGAACCTCTCATTTTAGGCCAAGAAGAGGTGGCAACCATGAATAAGCCTGAGGTCAGGGCAGGCTCACTAGACAGCCAGAGCAGCCAAATCGGTAATATCCATGCCATACACCACACAGAGAGACAAATGAAAACGAAGAATCATTACAATATATATTGAACTCACACTTCCTGTAAACAATCCATTATGTGAAATACGTATTGAAATTTTAAAATAAAATTTAAATTTTTTCTTTTTGGAAAAGTTAAACTAAATTGAAAATGAGAAAGTCTACATATCAAAAGGCAGCAGTAGGCAGCAGCACGTATGACCGATGCTGTTTTTAATAGCATAGATTGTGTATAACGGATGCTGACATTAACAATTACACAGAATGTATATGGAAGATCAAAGGCCTGTGGCTCGACAATACACAGAACTCCACTAGAAAAAAGGTCAGAAAGAGCAAGACGTGAATAAGAACTCCACAAAAATTACCCAAATGGCTAACAAGTGCAGAGGAGGCTGTGAGGACCCTTCAGTAACTGTGGACACTCAAGGACAAGCCACAGTGAAGTATCTTTACACACCCATGTGTCGGGGCTAAAATCAAAATGTGGGATAATAGTGTCAGCAATAATGTGGAGGAAAATTAAGTTGTACGTTGACAATTCCACTCCAGTTCTATTCCTCCCATGCACCAGAGCGCAGAGCCTCATGGGCCCTGCATCCAGGACAGGAATGAGAACAGCCACAAGAACCTGGAGATCAACACAAGCTGTGAGCCCGTCAACAGGAAAGCAGAAAGACAATATTTATCTGAGTAAATCCTGCAGCAAAGAACCCAAGCAAACTGCAGTCATACACAGATTTGACTGGTCTCACTAACGGAATGCTATTAGTGACACAAAGAGGAGACAGACTGAATGCCTGCTTAGTTTTTTTTTTTTCTTTAGTTTGTTTGTTTGTTTTTAAGAGAGTATTATGTTGTCCAGGCTAGCCTTAAATTTGCTACATAGCCAAGGATGACCTTGAACTCTTAATCCTTCCTGCCTCCACCTCTCTAAATGCTGGGATTACAGATGGGCAGAACAATGTCCATATATGACGTATATTTTAAAGCAAAGATTAGACAGTGATGTTTGTCACTTAGCACAGTGATAAACACAGGAAGGCTCTGACCACCAGAATTGCCAGGAAATGAGAGTTAGAACTCAAAGGGATTTGCGGGGCTCTGTCAGGGCTCAGGGTCATGACCTAGTTGGTAGCCCCAGGGTGCATGCCTTAGAAGCGGTTGCTTCAGTGTGTGAATATGTGTGTGTGAGTGTGTGTGTATGTGTATGTGTGTGTGTGAATGTGTGTGAGTGTGTATGTATGTGTATGAATGTGTGTATATATGTGTGAGTATGTGTGTGTGAGTGTGTGTGAATGTGTGTGTGAGTGTATGTGTGTGTGAGTGTGTGAATGTGTGTGTGTGTGAATGTGTGTGTGTATGTGTGTGTGTGAATGTGTGTGTGTGTGTGAGTGTGTGTATGTGTATGTGTGTGTGTGTGAATGTGAGTGTGTGTATGTGTGTGAGTGTGTGTATGTGTGTGTGTGAATGTGAGTGTGTGTATGTGTGTGGGGGTGTGTGTGTGAGTGTGTGTACAGTTACCTCGGAAACATATCGCTTGTTTCTTTGGATTCTGTTTTTATTTGAAGAACTGTCTGCTGAAGGTCCTGTGCCAAGAGGTTGGTCACCAGCCTGTGACACTGTTGAGAAGATGGAAGTGTGTGTTTGAAGGAGACCGTGGGACCCTGGTCCTTCCTCTTTCTCTCTCACTTTTCTTAATGTAGCAGTGTTTTGCCTACCTGTGTCCATGCCCCAGTCTGTGCAAGCCTAGTGCCTGAGGAGTTCAGAAGGCATCATCAGACCCCTTGGAACTAGATGGTTACTGATGGTTATGAGCCAACATGTGGGTGCTGGGCATTGAACCCAGGTCCTCTGCAAGAGCAACAAGTGTTCTTAACCTCTAAGCCATCTCTCCAGCCCCCCTCCTCTTTCTCTTTGCTTCCCAGAAAAGATGACTTGAGCAGCTCCCACCATATTCTGCCCCAGCAGATCCAAAAGCAACAAGAGCAACCAGCTGTGCACTGACACCCCCAAAACTGTGAGCCAGAACAAGCCTGTCTTCTTTAAAATTATTACCTTTTCTTTTATGTGTGGGTGTGGAGGGGTGCTAAAGCACGTGTGTAAATGTGTGGAAAGCAGAGGTTAGCCTCATCCTTCCTCCCACCCTATAGGTTCCAGGAGTCAGATTCAGGCACCAGGCTTGGCAGCAGATGAAGTGCCTTTCCCCACGAAGCCATCGCACCAACCCAGCCTTTCCTGCCCTACAGCTGATTGTCTCAGGCATTTTATCACATCGATGCAGAGCTATTAATATAGCTTCAACATTTTCGGTCACTTGAATTTTTTTCCCTTCTGTAGCCCAAGCTGGCCTCACTGTGCAGCTGAGCTGACCTGGAGCTCCTGATTTTCCTCCATTCCCATCTCAGAGTCCTGAGATGACCGATGTGTACCACCGCGCCTGGCCATATCCACCTGGTTGTTAGCCAGGTTGTCACTCCTGGCTGCAGCCCTACTTTCTAAAAGTGCATCGTGAACACTAAAGTGCTGGGACACCAGGCAATTTGTCCTTTTTCAGTGAAACGGACCTAAGTTTGGGCACAAGACAAAGGGCAAAGGGCCAGGCTGGTCCAACAAGAGAGCGGGCACTGAGCCTATCTCTGCCTGTCTGGCCCCTGCTTCACACAGTGGATCAGCACCGGGTGCAAATTGCAGTTTTGTAAATTGATTTCATTCCCAATGCACTAGGGAGCCTGTCACACAAAGAAACCCCAGAGCAAATTCATTTATTAATTGATTCAGCAAATATTTATCGAGTGCTTGTTTTATTCACAGAGCTGTGAACCCCTTTGGAACCTAAGAATTGATGTCACAGAGTGAATGAATTCCCTCTCTTTGGCCACATAGGCCTGTGCTTCCAGACACTGACACTTTAAATGGCATTTGTTGGTTTTTTCTTCCTATTTCAAAGATGGCACATGTTCACTGTGGAGTATTTTCATAGGAGGAAAAATAAAGTGGAGAAAATAAAATCAATGTATGTATCAACCACATCGTTTACAAGCGTGTATTCACATGTCTGTGTACGAACATGTGTATGCGTGTCACGCATACATGGAATCCAGAGGTTAATGCTGACTGTCTTCCTCAATTGCTTTCCACTGTATTTTTTTGAGTCTTAGTATTTGCTGCCATAGTTTATTTCAGTACAAGTGGAGTGACAGAGATAACTTGAGTTCAATCCCTAGCACGCCCAAATCAAATGTGTGTGTGTGTGTGTGTGTGTGTGTGTAAACCTGGGCACAGTGCTGAATGCCTATAATCAAAGCACTGGGAATGCAGACACGGGATCCCAGGGGCTGGCTGACCAGCTAGTCTAGATGAATTGGTAGACTCTAGGTTCAACAGGAGGCCTTCTCTCAAAATAAGATGGAAGGTGATGAAAGACACCTGATAGCAACCTCTGGCCTACACACACACACACACACACACACACACACACACACACACACACGCATACACATATATACACACATATTCACATACATACACACACACTCACACATACATACACACTCACACACATACATACACACACTCACACATACACATACATACATACACACACACATACATACACATTCACATACACACACATACATACACATTCACACACTCACACATGTACATACACACTCACACACATATATACACTCACACACACACACACACACACGCATACACATATATACACACATATTCACATACATACACTAAATGAATAATTTTAAAACCAGTCACAAGAGATCAAGAACCATGTGACACCATGAGTATATGTCCCTTAGAACCTCTGGTTCACAGGAAGTAGCATGGCAGTTTCCAGAGTATGGGAGACAATGGAGAGTTAGTGCCTAACAGGGACAGAGCTCCAGTTCGGGAGGGTGGGGTGGCTACAGGGCTCTTTGTGCTTCACACTGGTAAGCCATGCAGTTAAAGCGGTGAAACAGAAATTCTATGGAATCTCATCTCAGCTTAAACAATTGTATTTACTAACTTATTTTACAAACACCTCATGTTGAAGTCAACTTTTTTTCTTGCAAATAGTGTTCCCAGATTGGGACTTTGTGTGGCCTTGAAAATGATTTCAATCCTTAACAGCCTATTCTCTGGACTCAGCTGGATTGCTGTACCCTGCACAGTTGACAGCTGATTCTCCGGCCAGATTCTTGCCTTGCCCCGCCCCCACACATGAAGTAGGCAGACAAGTAGGCAAGGGTTGAACATGTGAGGACTGTTAATGACCACAGGGAGGTGAAGACCCAACAATGAAACAGGCCCTCAGTGAGATGCTGAACAAGAGAGACACCAACTGGGTTACAGCTCTGAGTTTAGAAAAAGCCTGTGGCCAACAAGAATAGAAGCAGAAGCAGCCAGTCTCCGAGGCTGGCCCACTGGAGGCAGGAGACACCTCTGCGGGAGTAGGTAGTCCAGAAAGTCTGACAACAAGGATGCTGTGCACAGGGTTATATAGACCCAGGTTTATATAGATTAAGTTGGCTGGGTGCACATAAATGAGGAAAAAATAAGGACCAATCAGTGGAGAGTTTGCTAAAACTAAGGCACATTCTCAATCCCAAGGGCTCTGCCCTTTCTCCTCGCCATCAGTTTACAGCAGAAGAGAGAAAGGCGAGGGGTGGGGTCCAGATGCTGCTCTGATCACAGCTATGGTCCTTCGGGCTGTTAGGCTGGAACCCCTGCTCCTCACCAGCACAAGCGGGGAAACCCTGTCTGTCCTCCTTCCACCAACCCCACCCGCTCAGAGAAAATTCCCGTCTGCTTGGACGGGAAACAAGTTCCAGGCTAACAAGTTCCCAGGTCTCCCCATTTCCGGCAGCCCACCCAAGAGCGCCTGCCCAGGGGCTCAGTTTTTGGCCATGTATGGACACAATTCCAGCTCCTAGCTGGCATGTCATCACTCCTCACCTAAACTCTATTTAAAAAAACTAAACAAAGCAACATCAACAACAACAAAAAACCCTTGCTTCAACCTGGACCTGTGACTTCACTGACCTCCACCTGTGAGACTGATGAGCACACAGAGAGATGCCCCCTAATAAGCCTGCCTTTATCTACTTTTTTTGATACTTTATTTACATTTCAAATGTTTCCCCCTTTCCAGGTCTCCACTTTGGAAACCCCCATCCCCTCCCCCTCCCCCTGCCTCTATGAGGGTATTCCCCCACCCACTCCCGTATTCCCACCTTGGCATTCCCCTATACTGGGGCCTCTACTTTATCTACTTTTAATCTGCTCTAATCTGGCCTATATCTGTGTCACCAAGGGAGACAAAATGCCTATCACGTACCACAATCCTGTCCTCCACAGTGGCCTAGTGCGTGCTGACCAGTGTAGCAGTGACTCAAGCAAACCACAAGCTCTCTGACAAAGGTTGTCCCCAACTCACAGGGTTCTCACACAGTTGATGGCATGTCATAACGCAGCACTCTGAGTGGACTGTACTGCTCCCACAGAAACTTCAGGTTCCCTCTGGGAATGATGGGTGGTGTTCTGAGCCTTTTTATCGCCTTTGGGTGCAGAGTATGTTAAAGTCTGGAGGTGTAGGGAGGATCCCCTCTGAACTGCTGTACCCTAGCCACCTGTCAGAACCTGTTGCTCTTACAGTGTTGAAAATATCACTCCAGGGTCTTCTGCGGTGTTCTAATACTACACAGCTCCCTTGTATGAACACAAAGAAAGATGATTTAAGCCCCCCACCTCGTGGTTGTTTTAACTTTTGCTATTATAATTGTCCCTACAGGGAACATACGCATAGCTAAATCTTTACTTGCTTAATTACTACCTTGGAATAAATTACTAGGTCTGGAATTGATGGTTCAAAAGACAGACGCATGTAAAAGCTTTTTGATACATATTGACAAATTGACCTAGCAAAAATGTACTAAAATCTGCCCTCAGACCTAAAGCAAGGGCCACACCCCCTTTCCTGCACATGGCCCAGAACACCTCCCAAGTCCTCACACCCCCACCACCCCACCACCCCACACTCCCTGCCCTCGGCTTAGCGTGTGCTTTCCCTCACCTGCCAATCACACAGTTGTTTTTAAGCACCTATGGCTGTGCTAGGAATGTTCTGGTTTATTAGCCACTCATGGCTTCAAGTCTTTTGTCAGAGTTCTTTGTCCATCGCTCTGTGGAGGGGGCCTCCTCTCTTCTCCATAATGGCCTATAGAGCACTGAGAAGTACCTGCTTTCCTGAAGCTGAGGGGGTGCGGGGGGGAGGGGGTGCTGCAATCCGTACCCTCTCTGGTTGCTATGCAGATGTGCCAGTGGAGGGGACCAGTCTCCATGGCCACAGATGCCCGGGTCTCCACGAGGAGCTAGTAGGGAGAGGTTGCCATGGTGATGCTACCCAAGCAGGGCCTGGCTCCCCGCCCACCATGCAAGGCTTTGAGGGCTGTGGGGAGGAAACAAGGGGTTCCACAGCCATGTGCCCACAGTGCCCAGCCTGAGGCTCCAGCAGCTTAGGCTGTTCCATCCTGAACATGGAGATGCCCGATAAGATGAGAGATGAAGCTACTCAACCCAAAACTTAAAAGTCATATCCCTCGGCCAGATCCAAGAGCCCTCAAGGCGCTAACTGAACGCTTTGTGAGTAAAATCGGGATAATCTTGTGATTGGCACAGTCACGGTGCGTTATTTGTGTGAAGTGTGTTTAAAGAACTGGCTTGTTAGAGTAACATTCAAAACACACACCAGTTCTTTAAAAGCGTGCCTTTGAGTTGTAATTGCCAGGATTCTCAAAAACAAAGAGCAGGACGTGTCAGTCCTCTTGGAGATAACCTGTCCCTCATTTTACAGATGAGTTGTACCCCAAAATCCACATGATGAATTACACACACACACACACACACACACACACACACACACACACACACACACACACCTCTCGCTTAAAGATACCCTTTAAGGAGAACATGAAGTGGAAATGATTCTTTGGGGTGGTCCCAAGCCACTGGCTGGTGTCCTTATGAAGAGGAGGGAGAACATAGACAGCTATGGGGAGACAGCGTCTACCAAGAGAGCAAGTCGGCCTCAGAAGAAGCCAATCATGACTGTTCCCCTGTGCTCACTTCACAAACGCTCTGCGCTGTCCCGAGTATGCGGAGGGCAGCTCACTGCTTTGCTTATTTCTTTGGGGAGACTGAGTTAGCTTTGTTCCACCTTCAGGGAGAGGCTGAAGGGACAATGTCACCACTCCTCAAATAGCCATAGCTCAGGCTATCTTTGGCAGGCCTGAGTTCTGAGTTCTCCCTGTCGGAGGTTAGGAGTATTCATATCTTTTTTTTTAGCTCGTTCATGACCTCACATTCTCCCAACGCCTCCCTTGCACCAGGCACTGGGCAAGGTGCTGGAATGACAGAGTATGCCGGGAAGACAAGTGCCTGCCCTTGCCACACATGCTACCCTGTGATATCATCTCAGATGCCCTCTGGGCTGCAGGGTACTGACAGGACAGAGCCCGAAGGACAGGGTGAAGCCAGAGATAAAAGAGAAGGGAACATCTGAGCCAGAAACCAGCGAGCCAGGAACAGGCAGGGGGAAGGCTGTAGGCAGAAAGAGCCATGAGTGGCTATTCCCAGGCTGGGATAAGTGTGGGTGCCCAAGAGACACTGCTGCAGTTCTGTGTGGAGGGATAAGGGTACAGGGGCAATGAGGATGGTGTCTCAAGTTGTCCCCAAGTATACTGTGCTGAGGACCCCTTCTGTCCCCTTGCCAGAGCACCCTATACTCCCTGTCTACAGCAAGCATTGGTAGAAAACAACTGAGATTTAGAGAGAAACTATATTAGAGCCACAGTTTTGAATCAGCAGGGATGTGGCCTCAAGGATGCTATGTTGTAGGGGACACTGTTTACATCCCTGACTCCTGCTTCGGGGCCAAGAGCAGCTGATCCCACTGAAGGGGATAGGAGTGTTGATGGCTGCCACTGGGTACTTGGGAAGGGACTTCAACTAATGCTGGCCACCCTGCTGGTTCACATTCCTCTCAGGGAGGAGGAGGCATCAGAAGGAACCTGCCCCATTCAACAACTGGCTGGTGTGGGGCTCACAGACCTAGAATTAGGGACAGATCTGCAGAAACACGCCGGAGAGTCACAGGGGATCTGATGCTCACCTCCACATTCCAAGCCCCATCACTAAATAACCTCTTTGCAGCAGTTGCGCTCTGCAACCTCTTTTCTCCTGGAAACTGGCTCCAGGCATGCTTGTTCTAATCAGCCCCCACAGATACACAACAGGTGTTCAGCCTTCAGCGTCCTAAGGATGGGAAGACTGTTTGCAGACTGGAAAAGGGTAAATGAGTTACGTGCTAGACTCATACTACTCTTCCCCTTGCCGGATCTTGCCGAGCTCCATGTTACCATCTTCCACTAAGCTCTGGCCAGGCCCTGGCAGAATGAGCTCAACCAACAGCTCCACCCTGGTTTCTCCGGTAGCTCCTGGTTCCACTTTGCTGGCTGCCACATCCGCTGTCTCTCACCCCCATCACAGGCCCGTCTCCAGGAGGATATCCTAGAAGCCAGCCCCACCACAAAGATGTAGGTACCCAGGAAGTATTTTAACAGCGCCTTCAGGGAAAGCAGTTGGGAGAGGGAAGCACAAGGCTGCCAGTAAAGAGGAAGCCCCTGCAAGAGCCTCCCTGTGTCCCTGCAGCATGCACCGGGCAGAGCTTTCTCATCCCCCACCCAATCCCATTTCACCCAACACCTAGGCTCCCCTGTGGCTGTCTGCTCTGGAGGCAAAACTTGCTGAAGAACTAGGAAGGGATACCCTGAGTTGGTGCTCAGGTCTGTGGGCAGCCTGGCCAGATTAGAGGCATTACCCTGTCAATCTGGATGAAATGTGCTCCTCCTCCTCCTCCTCCTCCTCCTCCTCCTCCTCCTCCTCCTCCTCTTCTTCCTCCTCCTCTTCCTCCTCCTCCTCTTCCTCCTCCTCCTCACAGCCTCCAACCCCAGGAAAGCTGCTTGCAACACTGCCATCCTCTGTACCACCCTTCCCAACCTCAGTGATCCATCCCACCACCGTGCACCTCAGAGCCAGAGGATGGGTGCTTGGCTTCCCGGGAAGGCCTGTGGTTTGGGGCTCACTCAGAGTATCAGGAACTTGTTCCTTTGGGAAAAGGTCCAGCAGGGACACTTGATTCCATTCTGACACAGCTGAAGCTCACATTCAAAAACAACCATGAGATCAATCCCTCTAGGTGTGGTAAACTTTAGACAGACTCCCGAGGGTCCTGCCATGGGGGCTTCCCTACCAGTCAGAGGCTGACTGGAACAAAGGCTTGAATCTGTTTCATTATATGTCACGCCTGTGAGAATAAAGTGTCAAGACACTAGGCATCTGCACACTGACTCCCCCCAGTTTCACACAGGCCTGTAGTAACTCTGAGCTTGGGGCTGGCTCAAATTTCTTTGTCCTGACAGACATCAGCTTGAAGCTGACAAAGGGTGGAGAACAAGCACTTGTTTTCTGTGGGCCCTCTCCAGGGTGAGACTACTCACAGAAAGCAAAAGAAGCTGTAAGTCCCGGCAGCCTTAGAGTCAAACCTCAGCTGCCACCCTGCCAGCAGGGGCCGGGTATTCTACAGCCGAATAAACCACAAAGGCTTCAGCAGGGCTGTGGGCAGGAAGGAGCCAAACCCTTTCTGACTAGTAGAGATTCTGTGCTCCTCCATTCTTTCTAGAAAAATTTTAGGGCCTCTCTTACATACGTATGAGGTGTCAGGCACCCTCTGTAACCATGGGCCTGGCACGCAGCCCTTCTGCCTCCAGTGTAAAATGGAGTTGCTTCTTCCTCCTCGCTGTGTGCTTGCTCCAGTGTAGAGTGAGCTGAAACCCTCCAAGACTCAGCACGGAGCCTGGCACGAGGCAAGTGCTAAATGAGTCTGGTTATTCTTAGATCCCGGGGCCGTTCTGCTGGTGGGGTGGAGAACTGAGAAGTCACTGAGATGTAGGATCACTGAGGGGAGTAAGTACCACCAGCCAAACAAGGTAGCCATAAGGAGCATAGGGCAGGAGGGGTGCTCCTGAGTCCAGACTGGATCACCATGGAGCAGGAGAACGGCAGAGCGGAGACTTGAGCCCCAGAAGAAAGTAATGGGTGATGGAGAACCATGAGGAGACCCTTGAATTGTCTCTTTCTCATTCCTGGGCGCATGGACCCTCCTCTGCTTAGTGCTGACTTCCAGGGAAGGTAATCCTAATCCTGAAGGGAGAAATAAAGCAAAAACCCTCCACACCCTCCGTGTCTGCTCTCCCCTGAATGTGCTCCAAAGCTGGCCTGGATCTCAGGGTCTAAGGCCTTATACTCTCAGGCCAACCAGATGACACCATGGGACCCACACCCCCGCTGTCATCTTGTCTTCACCCCAGCCAAATGAGGCTCATGGAAGCCCACAGAGGCTCCTCTGCCACTGGGAGCAGCTTCTGTGGGAAGAACAAGCCTGCCTGAGAACTTGGGACCTCAGCGACCCTCTGCCTACCTGGGAAGCCAAGATGAGGAAGGGTTTACACAGAAGACGGAGCAGCAAACAGATGAGGGGTCTGCTGGGCTGACATGGGATTTCCACAGTGCCCCTCCTCCACCTCTCTGAGTTCCCCTCCCCCTACAAGCTCTCCCCTCAAGAAACCACTTTTTTTTTTTTTTTTTTTTTTTTTGCCTGAGAGGCTGCCACTGACTAGAGTCCCCAGTTGCTAGGTGATGAAAACTCAGTCTGGCAGGCAGAGTAGAGAGAAGGGCAAGGGCTGGTGGGCTTGAGTGTCCCCCTCCCATGCTTCTACAGCCCTGCAGACAGCTGGGCACACAGACCCATAGGCCCAGTGGCAGGCAGAAGCAGACAATGGTAGTTGCAGGCGCTGGACCCCTACAGCACACTCACACCAAACAATCCAAGGCTTCTGTATATAAACACCCCTCACTACCCAGACAGACAGAGCAGGAAGACAGGAGGCTGGGATTCACACACACAGGCACAGGTGCACCCCAGATGCCTGCTACGCTGCAGAGAAGGGAGGGGCCTCGCCAGGCTGTACTAGAGATCAAAAGGACCCCCCACCCAGGGTAGGGACAATGGGACACCCAAGGAGAACCACATCCTCTCCCTAAGAATGCTCACTCCCCATCCCCTCCCACCCCATCTAGAAGACTAGAGGCCATCTTCAGTCCAGAGTTCAACCAAGCTTTGTGTGTCACTTTATCTCCCTTGCTGGGGACACAGAAAAACGCCCCCCAGGCATTTTCTATGTAGACCAGGCTGGCCTCATACTAACAGAGATCTGCCTACTTGTCTCCCAAGTGCTGGGATTAAAGGCATGCACCACTATACCCAGCAAGTGACTCTGGGACTTTTACAGAGGAGACAGGCACATTGTATCCCAGGAGACCCTGACCTGGGCACATTTGATAAGGGGAGGCTGCAGTACTGGCAGGGACCATCCAGAGGCCAAGGGAGAAGACGTGTGAGTTAGGTGCTTTTTCTCCTTGGCTTGAGCAAGTATCTGACAGTAGCAGGTTAAAGAAGGCTTTATTGTGGCTCACAGTCTGAGGGTGCAGCCCATCGTGGCGGGAAATCCTGGTAGCAGAAACTTGAGGCAGCTGCTCACAGTGCAACCACAGCTGGGAAGCAGAGAGAGATGAACGCTAGTGCTCAGCTCACAGGCTCCTTTTACGTGGACTCCTGCACATGGGAACGATGCCGTCTACATTCAGGGTGGGTTTTCCCTCCTCAGCTGACCGCTGGGAATACCTCACAGACTGCTCAGAAGTGTGTTCCCATGGTGATCTAAATTCAGTCACAGTAAAGGAAGATTAACCATCACAGGGAGCCACAGTGGCTGCTGCACAGGGACAGGATGACCAGCAGGGAATTCAGTGCCCGTGAAGATTTGTAAGAGGGAGTGCCATGAATTCTCAGAAAGGCAGGTCTAGAAGGGAAACCTTGCAACAGGCTGAACCAGGGATGGCCTTGGGGACTAAAAAGGAACAGATGTGCAATTTGGCAGGTATAGGACCAGGTACTAGGCATGGTGGGGTGTCTTCCATTCCAGGAATAAACCCAAACTCTTGGTCCTCTCCTTAAGTGAGCACACCAGTGTCTGGTGACACAACAGTGCTAGGCAGCATGAAGCTAAGATCCATTCTCACCCTCTGAGGCCACAGGTGGCAGCTGCTGCTCTTTGACATTTACTGTAGTTGGTGTATAGGAGTAATGGGAGGGTGGGAGCCATGGACCAGCTGGAGGCTGACACAGTTGAGCGGTCAGACCAGGCTTCCAGGGCAAGCCAGCATATCAAGACACCTTCACCTGGTCAGGTGTGATAGCACATGGTGGCTCAAGACTCTCAACTCCCTGTGCAGGCCCAACCTCAGCAATTACACTACAAGAACGGGCTAGAAGCTTTACACCTACCACAGGGCATGAGAACAAAATATTAGAACGTCTATTGTATGTGTCCCCGAAAGAAAAACAAATTGTCATATGAGAGCATACAAAAGTCCAATCCCCTCATCAGACAACCCTGTCCCTTCACAGGGACACATGACAGAATCAAGATGGCCTCTCTCAGGCTCATCCTCCTTCACATGGCCCATAAGTGGATTTGTGGATTATCATCTCTGGATTTAATTAAACTAAACCTAACTAAATGAGCAAGTGGCTTAAGAATTGTCCTGTTCAGGAAACAGGGTTGAAGATAAGAGAGACAAATGCTTAGTGAAAGACTTGGGAATTCAGCATCAGCCCTGTGCTTCATTGGTTCCCTGTGCTTCATGCACATGGATGCCAATGGACCTGGAGATCTTCCACCCCACCCCCCACCCCCTCAGGGAACAGCTATGCTTTATATCCTATGTGGGACAAACTGAATAGTGAGAGGCACGCACGTTGACATCCGAGTAAGCCCTGGGCACACTTCTTCCCCAGGGCTGCCACAACTGCAGGTCTCTGGGAGGTCAAATCATTACAGTGAGTTTGTATTACAGCGAAGATGAAAGTGCAGTAAAAAATGCTAAGCATCTTGGGCTTTTAAACTATTTTGAAAATAGTTGTAGGCTTATTACTGAAGAATATCTCTCTCTCTCTCTCTCTCTCTCTCTCTCTCTCTCTCTCTCTCTCACACACACACACACACACACACACACACACACACACACACACACGCTGAATTCCTGAAAACCCCTCCCCTAGCTCCCCCTAGTGGCAACATGTCACATAGCCAAGGTGCGCTCGAATAGATAAGAAATGGATATTGCTGTGATAGGGGAGTCGTGTTGATGGTGTCACAAATGCCTGAGAGGACGTAAGAGGAGTCTGCTTCACCCCGGTGGTTTCTCAAAGCCAACAAGTCAGTGCAGGAGTAAGATACCACCACCAAGTCACCGAACTCAGGGACTTCCCTAAAGAAACCAGCAGTCCTCTTTCAAAGCCAGCGGTGTGATAGGTAAGGAAAGACTGAAGAACAGTGCCTGGCAGATCAGCGGAGACCTGGACATCCTGCTGAGCTACCCCAGCTTGCTCCTTGCCACACACATGGACACCAATGAGGACCTCAAAGCCTCAGATGACTCTGTCGCTGCACAGGCAATGTAGGACTCTGGTTTATTCCTTGGAAAACAGAAGAACATGGATGGGAAAACAGGGCATCTCAACATCCATGAACAGGGATGCTGTGGCTTGGTTCTAGACTCCAGAACATTGCAGACCTTTAATTTATGTTGGGGTTGTATCTGCCAGCTGTCAATCAAGTTGGAATTTGACTTGTGACTAAGCTAAAGGCAAGCTTGGGTCAAGAGACAAGGCCTGTCTGGTGGCCTGGACCACAGAGTCTGAAAAGCCTGGTGCAGTCAGCGTAAGGCTCTGAGGTCCCCGTAGTGCCCATGGCTGGGGCAGGAGGCAAGGTAGGGCAGCTAAGCAGGAATGGGGAGGAGAGATAAGGGAGGAGGGAGACAGATGAACATCAGTGGGCCCTATGAGAAGAGGAGACGGTTGGCTATGAGAGCATCTCTCCCCTGGAGAGCAAAAGCTAGGCCTCAGAGGGACTCTCTTGGGAGACAATATCTGTCATGGGGTACAGATCCACCTCCTCAGAAGGTTGGCTCCGGAGGACTGCACACACGCCCACGTGAGCTAACACAGCAGGGATGGGAGCCAGGGACCCAACTTGCCATTGTGTCTCTGTGCTTGAGTCATCAGCATGTTCTGAGCCTCCTGCTTCCTGTTTAATGAATGAAGAAGACAGACTGGGGGAGGTGGGGACACTGGATGCAGCCCAAGCCTGGGTCCCTTTCCCCATGGCACAGGCTCCTCCAAGGCTCTGGCAGAGATAGGTTAAGCAGTACTCTGGTCCTGAGCTCCCAGTCCACCTGCTCCCTGCTGGGTCTGGCTCCGGGTTAATAGTGTCAGTGCCCCAGATCAGGTGGGGACCAGCAGGAGAGGGACTCAACTATAGCTACCACTGCTGTGAGCCACTCCTGACTTCCCAGAATTAAACAGTTTCCTCTGAGCTCAGCTCTGAGGGACAGCACTTCTCACGGAGCCCAGCAGGGTAGCTCACCTTCACAGGTCTGAAACTGGGGGAGCGGGGTGGGGGAGGTTGGGGGCTTGTGGGGTGGGGTTTTGAGGGGTGGAGGTGGGGATCGGAAAGCTGAGGGCTGGTGGTGACTACAGCCACTGAGGATGAGTCACCTGGAGCTTCTTTGTCACAAGCATCACTGAGGGCTGGGCTAGGATACAGGTTGTGTGGCTGGCTACATGTGACCTTCCTGCACAGCCTGGACTTAGAGCATGCTGTAGGTTCCCACTGGGCTGCTACAAAGAAGGCAAAATCTGACCCTTACCTCTAAGCAGCATTCTGTCCAAGTTGTGGAAATCAGGAAGGTTGGCCCAGATCCAAATCTGCAGGAAGCCATTGCAATGAATCCTGTGAGCTGGGGCATGCTCTGACCCACTTTAGAAAATGCCTCAGCCGGGCAGTGGTGGCGCACGCCTTTAATCCCAGCACTTAGGAGGCAGAGGCAGGTGGATTTCTGAGTTCAAGGCCAGCCTGGTCTACAAAGTGAGTTCCAGGACAGCCAGGGCTACATAGAGAAACCCTGTCTCAAAAAACAAAAACAAAAAAAAGCCTCTTTCTGCAGGATTCTTCTGGCCCTGTGTCTATACCCAGATTCACATGAGGACCTTCCTTCTGGCCCTGGATTGCCCCTGTAGCCACCACCATCGCAGTGTTGATCCAGCCCACAACTTGGTCTACTGGCCTCAGTTTCCCCACCTGACATTTGATGTGGCACAATGATCCACAGGAGAGACTCAGCTCCTGGCCTGCCACATCTTTTGAAGCAAACCATCTGGTATAAGGTTCTGACCTTAGGGGCAGCTTATGTCATCCACGAGGAATGGGGAGGTAACTCCTCTGTCTCACTCTGCCTCAGGCCTGCACCCCACTCCTCTATATACCCCCAGCCTTCACCAACTTGGCCAGTATCCTGCTCTGGATTAACACTCCACTCTGACATCCTCTGGGCCCCTCCTTTTTCCTGAGCCCAGACCTGGGGACTTTAGTCCTATGACCCCAATCATTCCACTGAAGGACCAGCTTCCCTGAACTGTCTCGCCTGGAGCTGCTCACCCTTCCCTTATGCCACAGGTCCAGGCAAGAATACAGTCCTCTCCCTGTGGAGTTCACATCCCAGGAGACTCATAGTGCAGAGACCACCAAACTAGCAGATTGTGGCCAGGTGTGGTAAAGGGACACAAAAAGAAGTGGCTGAGTCCCGTGGCAGGCTGGAAGAGAGAGGTCCATGGGGTGATAGAAGCAGGAGGGAGACAGGACTGGGACGGAACAGTGCACCTGATCAGCTGCCCTCCAGCCCCAGCTAGTCAATCAGAGCTTGGGAGCTGGATTCCCCTGCAGAGCTGCCCCCTCCCCGTAGGAGGGGTGTGTCCCATCCAGGCAACTCTCTGCAGCTGAAATGCTGGCCCTATTTATCTGATCCTGGACTCCTGAGAAACTCCCATAGGTGCTATGTAATTACAACTTTCATGGTGGTTAACTCTGAGTCAAGTTAGCCAGGTTAAACCAACACTCAAGCTGAGGTCAAAAGTCAGTCCTAGATGTTTCTACAAGGGTGTTTTCTAGACAAGGTTGATATTTAAATCAATGGACTTTGAGGAAGTCAGATCACCATCTACCGCACAATCAGTCTCACTTGATCCATCAAGGCCAGAAGAGAGCAGAGGCTGACCGCTCCTGCAGGAAGAAAGACTTCAGGATGCTCTCAGATTTCAACAGCAAGGCACCTCTTTCCAGCTACCCAGCCAGCCCTAAGGTGCTTGACCTCTGCATGCCTGGAGCCAGTTCTGCAATCCATCTCTTTCCCCTTTTTCCTCATGGCTCTGTTGATTTCCTTCTCCTGAGACCAGCTTTTCTAAGGAGCTGTCATTTACATAGACTTGAATGACATGAGCCAGGGACACTGACACGCAGACATCTGGGACATGGGTTCGATTAAGGACTTGAGAGCAACTGGCAACTTATTGCCAGCCATGGCTGGGAAGTCAGAGACCCCAGCAGAATGCAGAGGTGGGGATGGCTGCAAGGCCAACCAGGCAGGCCTTGTAAGAGAAAATAAACTGCTGTCTGTCCTGAGGAGTTAGGAGGGAGGCAACCAGGTGGAAGATGGGGGGTGGAGATCCAAGAGGAAGGGATACCGTGGCCTGTGTCTGAGGTGACAACCACAGCTAATAAGTCTGGAGTTTGGGTGATTTGATTCTGAGTATGTTTTGGATTTTACATCTAAAGGCTATGAGCTTTGAAGCAATGAGAGGGATCAGGTGGGATGAGGGTGTGGTCAGAGTTTAAAGAGCCCCAGAGAATCCTGTCCCAGTGGCATGGCATGAGAGAGCCACCACTGTCCCCTAGGTAGAATAGAATTTGGTAACACATGAGTACAGGGGCCATCTTTATCCTAGCCACCCTGGGGCTGGTAGGTGTAGACACCTATGCTCTAGACAAAGACCAGAGTAGCCCCTGGCCTGGTGAGCAAGGACCCGGCAAAGAGAACAAGACCAGAGCCAAGCCAGCCACAGAACAGAGCCTGAGGAACTCAGACGAGCTAAAGAGAGAAGACACAAAATAATTAGTGAGCAGAGTGTGTAATTAAGTGCTAAATTGTGTGTTTCAGACTGGCTGAGCTGCGGGAGTGTGGGGTGGGGGAGTCACACCGCACTGGAGTGGCTGAGAAGGGGGATACTTGGAGAGGGTGTGCCACAGAGAGGCAGGTTTCCCAGGTGTGTGAGCAATGGTAAGGGGTGGGGGCAGATTACAGTGGGGGAGGGGGGTTGCTAAGGAAAGAAGCCCCAGAGCAGTAGAGAAGGAGCACAGTCTATGAGCCAGGAGCCCCTGACACCCTGTGTTATACTGGGCCTCAGGTGCCATGACTGTGGAATATGGTTGCTTGTACTTAGGGACAACAGTGGCATTCAGCTGTGTTCAGGCTCAGGACAGGGTCTGGAAGTGGGAACACCAAGCGGGCAGGCGGGTGGGCAGGCAGGCAAGGGAGACCTGGATGGACAGGTACACAACTGCTTTTGATCCCTTAATCTGGCTCTGCCACAGGACCCCTAGTATAAATCCTACCCACTCTTATTGCATACTTCATCCTGTGTATAAGGCCTCATGGTGGCATTGGTTTGGTCAAGACTCAAGGGCCCTTCATGACAGGGTGATCTCACTGATGCTCTCAGAAGATGGGAGTGCCGAGAGAGGACCCATGGAAACTGCAGGTTCAGAACGGCAAAAGTGGGGGTCTCAAAGTCCAAAAATACTCAAACATTTGGAGTTCACAACTGGGGCAGGAGAGGGCCTAGCTGAGAGGTGGACCTGGTGGAAAGGCAAGGCAGAAGGGTCAGGCTCCAACAGGGCCTGGCGGGGCCTGGCAGGGCACTGAGGCCTGTGACCGGGAAGGATCTGAGTGCAGGACACACACACACACCCCTCCCCCAGCTTTCAGTTTGCAGTGTGGCTTAGCACACACTGCCTGTTAAACAAATGTTATGACAGGACTACTTGAGCACCCAGAGACAGCAGTGACACTCCGCTGTCACCAAGAGTGGCCTGCAGTGGGGCTCTCTTCTCTAGCCAAAGCCTCCAAGGTTCACACATGGGCAGAAGGGAAGCAGCACTGCAGGGTCCTTCCATCCCTCCAGGCAGGGCCCTGTCCATCAACAAGAGTGGATACAGGCCCTGTCCTGGGGCCTAGAACACAGAAGCTGTGTGGCTGCAAATGATTCCCAAGAGCAGCAGGCTGACCAGAGAGAAATGAGTCCAACTTACGCAGGAGCATAAAGCCTCAAGGTAAGATGGAGAGATAGCAATCCAGGACAGACTTCAGAGTGGAGACCTGAACAGAGTGAAGGAACCAAGTAGGGATGTGGAGGAAAAGTATCTAAGCACTGAACGGCGTGAGCAAAGGTCCTGAGGCCAATGCCAGGTGGTTAAAGAAGTGGGGAAGGAAGAGTGAGCACAGGGAGCCATCTTTATTAGGCAGAGAGGCTTCTCTGCACGCACCATGGGGCCATTGGAAGGGATGGAGCGGGATAGACCGGATCTGAGGTTAGAATGAACAGGACCTCTCTGGGTGCTGGGAGGAAGAGGGGTGACTAAGAGCAAAACCAGGAGGGTTAGATATTAGGGGATGGGGGGCTCTACCTAGGAGGCTGCCACAGGATGGGAGTCAGTGTGTCTAGTGTAGCCTTGACAGGACCTCTTTACAGAGGGAATGTGAGGTCTGAGGGGCTTCCACAGGGCGTCCAAAGAGTGCCAAGCCTCCTCATTCATTCATTCATTCATTCATCCTCCACTCGTGTCTCTTTGCTTTTGGGGGTTATGAGGAGGAAGTGATGACAGACATGAAGATGCGGGTACAGCATCCCTTGTCAGAGCAAATAGATTACGCTTTTATCAATAGCATAATGAACAAACGCATCACTCAGAGGCGGTCAGAACAAAGGACACAACTCTGAGACTGGGAGAGACTTCTGCCCACCAGACCTCTGTTCTCTAGAACAAACACTGCCCAGCCCTGTGCAGGCCCCTGGGGATGCTGAGACCAACAGCCCCGGCCCAGCCCAAGTTGTCCTATAGCACCAGAGCACAGGAGGACTCTGGCCAGCCAGAGAAGGGCCAGGAAAGTATGCTGAAGATGGTGACCAGGTGAACCCAGCTGCAGACACAGCTGGGACCAGAGATGCTTCGACAATGGTCAGGAGAACATGTACCACAAGGCAGACAGGGCGGGGCTCATACCAGGAAGCTGCTAGGCCAAGAGACCTCTGACACCTGCTGGGGTATGAACTATGCCCACTGAGCTAGGCTAGCACAGGAAAAGAACCATCTTGTCATTCCCTCGAGATGACAAAGCTCTCTGCCAGTCCTCCTACCTGGGCCCTACCCAATGCTCTTCCTACTAAGCTTGTACCTGCCCTCTGTCCTCTGAGCCCTAGTCCTATACCTTATGATAAGACCTCAGCAAATCCCCTGCCCCCTCTGGGCCTCTATAGAAGGCCTAAACTCAATCTGCTCTTTGCAGAGTCAGGGACACAAGGCACAATGAGCCTGTAGCCCTCCAAGGACTGTATCCACTGCAGTAGCCCAGCCAAGCAGCTGATTCCACTGTCTTTAAACAAAGCTTCCAGATGGGGCACTGCTATCTGTGGGTATGCTAGCCGGCTGCTTCAATGATCCACTAATTGGGTCCCCAGGGAAGGGGTTGAGGAAGAGCAGCCTCTACCCCATCCATCGGTCCATCCATCCGTCCATCCATTCACTGAGAGTCTACCATGTGTGTGAGGATGCTGGGGGCTGTTACAGTTAATGGGGAGACAGGGTTGCACAGATGGGCCAGTTGGCCCACCGTGCCTGCACAAGGAGCAGTCCCCAAAGCCCATAGGACAGAAAGTTAAGCAGGATTGAGTGGTGCAGTAGGAGAGTCTGTGGAGGTGAAATTTAAACTGAGACCTGGCAGGTCAAATAGGACCAGCAGGCCACCATGGGGAAGGGACAGGGGACTGTAGAGCAAGGCCAAGAACCAGCCTTTGCTTAGGGGGTTGAACTGCTTTGTTTGTGTTGGTGGGCATGGCCAGGAGGAGGAAAGACGGGGTACTACCAGCAGGTACCTGGGAATAGGTACTCTCTAAGTCCTGAGCCCCAGCCACCAGGCCCAGGAAAGGTGTATCACAGTTAAATTACTCCCCCTGCTGGGCAGGGCTTTGATGACCATCAGTGTGGTCAATGCTGGATTGGGAACCTAGGGACCAGGGGCTGACTGGACCATGTTGCTCAGCCTGGTTGGACCCAGCCCAGAGACCCATTTTCTTCTACCCAAAAGTTTGGAAAAATCTGAATCTCTTGCCAGCTCTCACAAACTGGAAGACAGAGCTGGACACAGGAAGTTTAGGCAGGATGGAAAATTCGAATCCAGCATGAGCTAAAAAATAAGACTGTTGAAGAAACCAAAGTCAAATGAAATAAAACTTCATGCAAATGAGTCACTGTCCAGTGTCTCTCACACTGTCTGGCAGAGGTGGCCAGGCCTCATCCCTCTTCTGCGTCCAGCCTCAGCATGCCAGACTGGCATGTCCAAGATGCCCTCTCTCAGCTGACAGGGGGCCCAGGGAACTGGGCAGCCTCCCACCCCTGGTTCCAAGACTATCTCCTCACATCCCTGCCTATAGACCTAGGAACAAAACCCTTTAGGATACAATTAAATTCAAAGGCTTCCACAGCCAGAGTCCATGGGTAGGACAGTCTACACAAGGTGAAACTGAGGCTCAGTGAGGCTCAGGATAAATAGCCCAACCAGACACACCAGTCGACTTATAAGACATAAAGAAAAACATCCTTCCCAAGGCCAGGAGAGTGTCCATTCAGCTGTGTGATTTTGGGTAAATGGTTGACCTCTCTGAGGCTCCAAGTCTTCATCCTAAAGATGAGCTCCTGGGGAAGTCCAGGCTCTTGGCAATGTCTTCAATGTCCACCTTCCTGGGTGTGCAGTGAAGCTGAGATGGGGAAAAGGCAGTGGAGTGGTGCCAGGATCTAGCTCAAGGTGACAGGCAGCCAGAATTTTGGTTGGAACCATGCAGTGGTAGCTCCTAGCACATCAGTTCAGGCTACAAGGTGCAGCAGGAGAAGAGGACCCAGGTTGGGGGGGGGGGGGGTCTGGAAGGGAGGAGCATAGCAGTAGTATACAGTGTAGGCTAGACCACAGCTGGGATGAGAGGGTGGGGCAGGGACCAGAGGGGAGACATGAACGGGTCCCGGGAGGGGTATAGGAGGAGGGGGAACAGGGTGGTGCAGACTGGGATCTAGGCAGGGAGCTTGGGCAGAAGGACACAGTGAGACAGTGGGGATCCAGCTCCACGGTGTATCCCCACGGTGTCTGGGCTGAGCAGCTGAGTGTGGCCAGGTCTCAGGTCCATCCAAGGAGGTGGCCTGGAGGGTGGGGAGGCAGCAAGGGCCTCCCTCTCCCTCCCCTCCCCTCTCTCTCCTCCTACCTCCCCTATCCGCTCTTCCTCGCTTCCTTCGCCTGTCTCCTTAGGGCCTGGAGCCACAGCACCCCCTGCTGTCCTGACACTGCATTGCATCCTGACAGATCGGACTCACCTGCATCCTGAGACCACATTGGGGTCTCTGGATTACATTTCCTGATGGACACAACCCCAAGGTATGTGGTGCTGTCTACCCAGCCAGAGATCCTGGACCTCAGAACCTCCGTCTGGTTCTGAAGGGCAAGGCCTGGGGTCCCCACCGGTGTACCAGCCACTGTGGTGGGACAAGCAGAATGAGGCACCCCCAGTCTCTACCCATACTGGATTCTCCATTAAGTTTCCCCTCTTCTGCAGCTTCCCTCCAGCACCTGGAGAAGAGTGACACCGAGGCGGCTTCCCTCTGCTGGGCTTGGGAGAGGACAGCCTAGGAACTGGCTTTAGATTTAAAATACTCTTAAAGCAAAGGAGAAACAAAGTCACATGACAAATGGGAAATTGTAGCCCTTCACAAGCTGAATGAGAGGTCAGCACAGAAAACAGCCTCACAGGAGAAAAACAGCGGAGACTCAGAGCAGAAGGTCTGTAGAAAAAGAAAAAAATAAAAAAGCCCAAATGGCCCTGAGCTGGACAAGGCTGTCTCTACAAATGATGAGTGAACTAGAGATCTGCAGGCACCATTAGTCACCATCAGAATCACAGTGTGCCCTCAGGTGTGCCTGCAGTGTCATGGAAACAGAGCCCTGCCATGCTGCCAGCACCACCAAGGACCGACTCAGCACACAATGACAAGTCCTTTGGACACAGGGAGTCTCTACAGTTACGCCCTGGGAGCTAAGGCATTGTCTCCTTGGAATTGCTGACAGCACCCTGCCCAGGAGCTGTTGTTACATAAGTTCTGCTATGTCTCAGGAGGAGAGCCTCTGGCTGTGAAGGGCTGTGAGCGCCCAGTGAAGCACAGAGCCTCGGACTGGGAAGCCTCTGAGCTGGCTGTCCAACTTTGGCTGGACTACCTCGGAGAACAGGAGGCTCACCCTCTTTCACCCTCTTACTGGGAGGAGCTAGAGCTGGAGGTTGGGACTCACACCCAGGGAGGACTCACCTCCCTGCTCCACAGCATCCTCAGAGTCCAGCCACCTTACCCTTCAGTAAAAGCCATGAAGACCCACGGCCAGGAGTCGGGGGATGTTCGCTGCTGTGGTGGCTCCCACTGAGTGGCACTGGCAGTTAACTTTCCTCTCTGAGTCAATGCAGGTAACCTGTCCTCCTTCAAAGAGGGCTATCCCAGGACACACAGATGAGGCCATTCTCCCCTAGCTCTTCCCCGACGTGTGTGTGTGTGTGTGCGTGTGTGTGTGTGTGTGTGTGTGTGTGTGTGTGTGTGTGTGTGTGCCCGCGTGTCCACACCTCTCTGTACACATAAAGAAATCTTGCAAGGATTCAGTGGGGGTCCTTATCTTTGGGGGTAGGAGCCAGGTGTGGAAAAGGACCCTTTCCACCATAACATTTGGTTTTGCCTAAATTGGACATTCTGGGCATAGCCCAGGGCCTTTACACTATTGTCCCTGCTATTTGGGAAGCAACTATGTCTGCATCTTCTCTCCTTTGTCGCCTTAGTCTCCACTGTCTCCTCAGCTAACAATAGCCTCTCTACATCCCCCTCCCGCCTTCTCATCCAGGCTATTTATTTGCCTATTATCTGTGATTTCTAATAGAACACAAGCCCAGAGGACAGGGGCCCTGTCTATTCCATACACCACCAGAGCCTAGAGCCTAGAGCATTGTCTGGCACATAGTAGGTATTCAGTAAACGTCCTCATGAATGAACAACTGCAGATTGGGAGCAGCAGGCTGGAAGAAGAATGCTGCACACAGGGCCAAAGTCAGGGTCCGGCTGTGAGCCCTGCTCTGAGCAGCATCCACTCAGGTCTCATGCATTGTCAAGCGCCTGCCTTTGTGCCCCTTCCCCTCCCATCAGCCTCCTCAGGCAGGGAAGAGGCCAAGAGGTCATGGGTCTCCTAGAGACACACTGGGGGTCTCCGTTCAATAGGAAGCATTGTGACACCTAATCACTCTGTTCCTGGTGGAGGATGTCACAGGGGTGATCCTCAGTAGCCCAGCTAGCCTAACAGAAAATTAGCCTGGCAGCCAGAGAGAACAAAGAGGCAGAGCCCCGCCCCAGGGGGCCCTGCTCACAGTGATGCACACCTTCACAGTATCCCAGCCCTTTGGAAAGCCCGGCCACTCACAGGACTTAGACAGAGGAGGCCTTGAGAACTAACCCAGATGCAAGTGCTCTGACATACTTGCGGAGGGGATGAGCAGGTGCTCAGCCGCTCTGTAGATTCACTCCTCAGCTTGGTGCTCTCCTGCACATGCCTGTGCTGTCTGGCCTTTTGTTTTTAATGGAGACTTTGCAACAGAAGACACACAGAACACAGAACTTGGAATAATTGGTCTGCAGTGGAAAGGGTCCTTTTCCACACCTGGCTCCTACCCCCAAAGATAAGGACCCCCACTGAATCCTTGCAAGATTTCTTTATGTGTACAGAGAGGTGTGGACACGCGGGCGCACACACACACACACACACACACACACACACACACACACACGCACTCTAAGCTTGGTTCTGCTTGTTATATTTCTTCAGTCAGTTCATCTGGAGACTTTTCCTCATTGGAACTTATCTTGAACTCCTGTGGTTCTCCTGAAAGCCTGTGCGTCACTTCACTGTGAATCCCCTCTTGTTGGACATTAAGGGTGCTTCCAGCTTTCTGCTTTTACAGATGATATCTTGATATGCCAGTCTTTACACATTCCTCATTCTGCAAGCTGCTTTTCTTTTTTGCTCAATAATAAACGATGCTTATCTTCCCGGGTAAACAGCCCTGCCATTCCTTTGAGAGCTGAATAGCATGCCATTGTGCTTTCTAGCCAAAGCAGATGTAACCACTCCCTCACTGGAGGCTAGACTGTTGCCAGCATTTTGTTATTACAGGCTGCACTGCAGGGACATTCCTTCAAGCTAAGCCTTGGCACACGTCCTTCATTCTCTCCTCGGCCATGTGCCCAGAGATGGAATTTATAGGTCAAAGGGTGTATTTTTTTTCTTTTATGTTTTTTTTGGTGCCACATTTTAAAATCCTTTGAAGTGTGTGTGTGTGTGTGTGTGTGTGTGTGTGTGTGTGTGTGTGTGTGTGTGTTGTGTTGTGTTTTCTTTTGGGCTAGAGGTTCCTGTAGGTGCCCTCAAAGCTTTCCTGTGGTTTTGCATAATGGGCTATGTATGCTTTCTCTCCCTGCCTCTAAAATTGCTCAGTCATATTCTGCTCCTGCCTCATGGGTGGGAGCAGACATAAGTCTTTCTCCAGCCTGGAAGCTTTTCCCCTGAGCAAAATGTGGGAGGAGCTGTATATCCCTAGAATTCCTGTGTGACCTGGGCAGCCAGGGTGGAAGCAGGGTGTGGTGGTGTGTCTACAGCCACAGCTGCTCAGAGGCTGAGTTGGCCTGAGACCTGGGACAAACATCTCACCACTAAGAAGCATTACCCAGACTCAAGCCTGATTCAAAATCTAGAGGGCAGAGTTCCAGGCCAGCCTGGTCTACAAAGGGAATTCCTGGCAAGCCAGTGCTACCTAGTGAGATCTTGTTTCAAACAAATGAACAAAAACAAAAACTAGAGCTCAGTGTTCATAGGCATCAGGTCAATGAAGACTGAAGAGTTTTCCTGACTAAAGAGGTGCTGGAGATGGGCCAGCTTATCACCACGGGCCTGACTTGATACCTTGGCCATTAGGAACATTACTAGGCCCACTGGCCAGGCAGGGCATGAGGGCTGACTTGGGTGTCTTCTATCAGGGTCACTGCCTGACATGGGCTGGAGGTGTTAGAACCACTGGAGGAAAAGACTCACCTTCTCCCTGCACTCTCTGGCCTTCCAGCCTGCTTGGGTGTTCTCTGCTCAAACAGATTCCCTATGACACTGTGGCAACCCTCCAGCCACCAGGTGGACAGTTGCAAGAGTTCTGAGAAGTCTGAGACAGAGGAGGAGACCCCACTGACCCTGGAGTGCTGGACACTATTAAAAATCACTATTATTGTTAATTATAAATTCTCTAGGTTCTTACTGTGGAAGCACACCCCTCTGATGCTCACGGTCCTGCAAACAAATAAAGGCATAGGGGGGAGAGGGGCAATTTGACTCCCTAATTAGCAGCTATTAGATACTCCCTAGCTTCTCTGAGCAAAAGGACTATCAGATAACTCTTATGCCTTGAGGAAACTACACAACAATTGAAGCTGATTGCTACAGCTCCTGAAAGTGAAGCCTAGTCAAGGCTGCTTTAGTTTAAGACTTTTGTTATCACAAGTCTTGGTGAACTCTAAATAACTTTGAAATCATTTCTTCCTAGGGGCCAGGGGAGGAGTACTTCCCTTGGTGGTCTAGCAGAGGAACTGCTTTGATTGGTGGCAAGAAAGAAGGCTGTGGGCTGGAGAGATGGCTCAGCGGTTAAGAGCGCCGACTGCTTTTCCAAAGGTCGTGAGTTCAAATCCCAGCGACCACATGGTGGCTCACAACCATCCGTAATGAGATCTGATGCCCTCTTCTGGAGTGTCTGAAGACAGCTACAGTGTACTTACATATAATAAATAAATTAATAAAAAAAAAAAAAAAAGCCTGCACCACCACTGCCTGGCTTATTAAAAAAAAAAAGAAGAAGAAGAAGAAGGAAGGCTGTGATTCACCTAAATACAAACCTCCCTGGCTGTAATTGGAGGAGTTAGGCACAAACTCAAACCATCATTTGCATGTGAGGCTTGCTGTAATTGGTGTAGATACAAATGTTTATTTGTATGTGAGGCTTATGATGATTGGTGCAAACACAAATCATCATTTGCATGCAAGGCTTGCTGTGATTGGTACAAACTCAAACTGTCATTTGCATGTGAGGTATGTGATCTGTGTACTCACCTTTCTTCATGTTTTAGAAACAGGCTACTCAGCTCACTTGGCTCAGTGCTAAGAGAACAAAAAGTGTCCCAATATGGTGGTTCTTAGCGTCAAACTGTCCTGAGCATCCACTCAGGACTGTTGACAAAGCCAATGCTTGCTTCTACCTGACACATTTTGAAGACCCTTTGTGAAGAGTATCCTAAGAAGCTCTTCTGGATTCAAGAAGCGGGCAGAGAACACACAGCTGCTTCAGCCTGAGGCAGCTGCCCTCGTGGACTCTCATGCTGGGTTGTTATGCTGTGGTCCCATGGGTCTAACTGGTGGTTATGTTCTGAAAGGTTTTTATCTCAAAACTTCTTTACTTTCTGAAACATTGAGGACCTCAAAGAACTTGGTGTCCATTTTCACTGTCTACATTATGACACTCACTGTTAAAATGACATTTAAATTCATGACACTTCCCTTTTGTTTGAGAAAAGGCCCCATGTAGTCCAGACTGGCCTCAAGCTGGTTATGTAGCTGAGGCTGACCTTGAACTCCTGATCTTCCTGCTTACAGCTCCCAAGTGCAGAGATTACAGGCAAGGCTCATTATAATTGGTTTAAAGTTTTGTTTTGTTTTGTGTTTTGTGTTTTGTTTTGTTTTTTGTTTTTTTTTTCTTTTGTTTTTGTCTGTGAGAGAGGATTTTTCTGTATAGCCTTGGCTATCCTGGAACTCACTCTGTAGACCAGGCTGGCCTCAAACTCAGAGATCCACCTGTCTCTGCCTCCTGAGTGCTGGGATTAAAGGCATGCACTATCACCACCTGGCAAAAGACTTTTTAAAACTAATTTCAAATTACATTTTTAAAAAAATTATTTTGTGTGTGTGGGCACACATACCATACAGAGGTCAGAGGACAACCTCAGGAGTTAGTTCTCTCCTTCTACCATGTGGGTCCCAAGGATTCAAATTAGATTGCCTAGCTTGATAGCAATCACCTTTACGTGCTGATCTATCTTGACGACCCCTAAAATAGACTTTATAAAAATTATTTTGGTGACAGTCGTACTTAGGTAGTCCAGACTGGCCTTGAATTTGCAATCCTCCTGCCTCAACCTCTCAAATGCTGGGATTGCAAATGTGTCACCACACCCAGCCAAAGAGACTTTTAAAGAACATGCATACACCCATGCTTGTACCTTTAGCTTCCAGAGCTATGAAGTCAACAAATACTGTGCCTAGAAAGTTCTACTGGACATCAGTGAGAGAATGAAAAGGCAGGAGTTGTCTTACCTTATTTAAAACTAGTTTTCACCTCAAGAACTCAGGACTCCAGTTTGAGAATTCCTGGTCTGTGCATGCCCCTGCTTCAAAATCTTCAGGGATTGTTAAAACCACTGGGAAGCAAATAGCAGCATGGGTGACATGTGTATGCTATGATCACAGTGACTCTGTTCCTCAGAACACCCAGAAGGGCTCTCAAGAAAATCAAACGCAGAATGTGTCCCAGCATCCCTTGTTATCGCCATTATCAAACAACTCAAATTGGCAAATAAACAATGCCATTTATGTAACAGTGGCACATGGGCATCTGAAGTATTAGCACCAGTACCTAAATCAAAGCGAGATGAGTCAGCAAGTTGTGGAAGGTGAATCGGAACAAACTGGTTTGGTTCACTTCAAAGTAGAGATGACAGAGATCATGTTGTTTACATGTACACACACACACACACACACACACACACACACACACACACACGGGGGGGGGGGGGGAAGGAGAGAGAGCGCAGAAGCAAAGACAGAGCAAGCACAAAGTTCCAGTTGCTTGCTGCTGGATCCGATTGGGAAAGAAGGGACACGGGTTTCTACTGTACTCCTGATGCGTCTTTCCTAAAGTAATGGCTTCAGTGCCCAGTAATAATGGGAAAGCGTAGAACTCCAGCCAGGGGTGGAGTGAACCACACTAGCCTCTGAGCCCATTTGTTACCATTTTCAGTTCTGGCAGCCACCTGCCTGCCAGTTCCTGCTTAGTATCCATCTCTCTTCTTTCTTATTCACTTATGGAGAGTAGCAGTCCCCCAAAGAAAGCCAGACAGGTCCAGCTGCCATCATAGAGAGGTGACACTTCCAGCAACTTTTAGCCAATGAGGCAAAAGTAAGGTATGAGGCACCCTTCTCACGTACACAGAGTGACAGTGGTACCAGGGGGACAGTCTGTAGGACTAGACAGTTGGAGCCACCTCCTGTGAAAGAGAAGCGGGGCTTAGGACAGCACATTGCAGAGGGACCTAGGTCATAGATGACATCATGGGGCCCTGTGCTAGCCTGGACCTCAGACTCTCTTCTTGAAGGCAGTGTGGTCCAGCTGGTATCTACTCAACCATGAATTCTTCAGCACCTCCAACACTGGCCAAGTGGGACTGTCACCTCCCAAGCATATCCTGAGTGTGTGTTTGCTCACTGAAGATGCAAATGTCACATGCTCCACCCCACTTCTTCCCCCTTAGCATCTCTGAGGAGGAAGCCTTCCCAGGCACAGCAGAGCTAGGACAGGGACTAAGCACATGAGCCAGTCAGCCTGGATTCACCTGTGTGAACAGGCACAGCTAGATTTTTTGAATGCCTACAGGCCTCTGGTTTACTTCAAGCCAGTTTGAGTTGGATTCTTGCTGCGTGTATGCAGAGGAGTCCAGCTGATAGGAGAGCAGAAGCAGAGTGGCCTTTGTGTCTCTAGAACAGAGGTTCTCAACCTTGTAATGCTGCACTGTGGTGACACTCCTACCATAAAATTATTTCATTGTTACTTCATAACTGTAACTTTGTTATAGTTATGAACAATAATGTAAATATCTGCTATGCAGAATAGCTGATATGTGACCCCAGTGAAAGTCATTTGACCTCAAAGGGGTTGAGACCCATAGGTTGAGAACCTCTGCTCTAGCATAAAACCCTGTCATTGGGCAGTTTAGCCTAGGAACCTGCCATACAGTTCTCCTGTGTTTTAAAAGAGATAGGGAATCACAAGTTGGTGAAGGAAACGGATTTATTTACAGCTTAGCCAAATGGCAAGTGTCTAAGCTCTTCCCCATTCCAGTCCCTGTGCCTGTGGCTGTGTTACAGTTGTGAAAATCACAAGTCAAGGCTGGAGCAGGGGTCAGCTCACCTGACAGACAGGACAGCAGGTTCTTCCCTCAGGGAGGAAACCTGGACATCAGGTCGCCTCCTGCTCTGTTACAGGGAGAGTCTTCTATTCAAGTCTAGGCTGAGGAAAGTGGATGTCTTCAAGATTCCACATTTGGAAGGAGAAAAGAACTTTGGGGGTTTGAAGGATTCTCTACCAAGTCCAGGCCTGGCAGAAGATTTTGGACAGAAGCCTCTTCCTTTGAATTAAGTCCGCTCTGTGTGAAAGGTGAATGTGGGGGAGGGAAGGCTCGAGGGGAGGGCAAGCAGGGCGCTGTATCTGAACATCTCCCTCCCCAGGTGGGGGATGGGCTGTAGTCCAGGGTCACAGTCCCTGTGCTTTGGAGCCTCTTACTGTTGTCTTTTAAAAAATAAAAAATCTTCCTCTTGGTGCCAAATAATGACATTTCAGCATTTAGCCTTGAAAACTCTGAGCCTTTCTTCTCACTCCCGAAGACTCCGCACCAAGATAAGAAAGAAAGAAAAAAAAAAAAAAAAAAAATCCCCTCTTCGCTACAGCTGCAAAAGCAGCCACACTCAGAGTCACAAAAATGGGTTCTGATCAAGTAAGGGAACATATATATATCCCTTCAGTGTCAAAGTCCAAAGCCCATTCTAGTTTCTGCTGCTGTAGCTACATCTTCCTGGAAGGATAATTTTGCACAGAGCCTTTAAGATGCCTTCAGTCAGCCCAGCAGTGGTGGTGCACGCCTTTAATCCCAGCACTTGGGAGGCAGAGGCAGGCGGATTTCTGAGTTCAAGGTCAGCCTGGTCTACAGAGTGAGTTCCAGGACAGCCAGGGCTACACAGAGAAACCCTGTCTCAGAAAAAAAAAAAAAAAGATGCCTTCGGTTGCGTCCTCCGAAGCGTGTGATTGTTGAGACATTTCATATGATCGTTTCTTGCCCTGCTAATAACATCTAATTTGGCATCTGCTGTTTTCTGAAATCTCTTTGTCAAGTCTTAAGAGGATCACTGCCATTTGCAGGGATGGAAATAATTAGCAAATGCTGAGATATTGTTAGGTGCCTTATCAGAGCCAAGACTCCTAGGGTCTAACCTTATTTGAATCAGCGCTGACCCCGTTCTCCCTCCTGCCCCACCCCCACCCACCCCTTGCTTACCTTCAAATCTGCCTCAGTGTCCATTTCTCCTCAGGTGGGGCGAGGTATTCCTCGACTTTCGTCTCTCTCTTTCCCATCTGCTGGGTTCTTGTAGGTTCAAGTGGTAAGAGCCACTCAGAGGTGGCTTGCACTAAAAAGTAGCTGCACTGGTTCTTGTGCCTGAACACCCCAGCTGGTCCCTGCTCCGTCACAGGTGGATCCAGGTGTTTGGAGGCCAATTGGCACCTGTGCCCCACCTGTGCCCAGCCCTGGCCTGGCTCTGCTGTATTCCTAGAGAGCTTCCTCCTCCAAGAAGCAAAATTATTCGGCACTTTACATTCTTCAGAATTCCAGAAGCACTTGGGCCTGAGGGATGTGCCCCTCACTCCTTAGGGAGGAGTGATCAAGTTAGTCAGTGGCTCTGTAGTTCGGTTGGTAGAGAGTTTGCCTGGCATGCAGCTACCACTACCTCCCACTGGCAGAACTCCTTGGGAAGTCAGAGCGGGGGTTCATTATGGTCAGTCTTCCATAACAGAAGTCAGCTCTACAGTGCAGAGGAGGCTGGAGTGTAGATTTAAGAGGAAGGAACAAACATGTTAAGGGCTACCAGTTAGTTGGGTTGTGCCTGGCTTCCTAAGCTTTTGCTGGAAGCGTGCACTGAGTGTTTTCTGTGAATGGTTATCAACATTGAACAGGTCTTCCCACTCTCCCAGCCCCCCAGCCCTCTTTGGCTGCTGCTTTAAGCAGAAGAATGTCAGTCAGCTACATCTCTTGAGCAACCTGGGGCTTTGAGTCCTAAGCAGAGGCCTGAAGGAGCCACTCTATAACCACAGCCACTGACTACTAAGCACAAAGTTAGTCTTTCAGACAGTTTGAACCAGGCTTTTGGGGCATCACCAACCTTGGGTGAACTGAGAAGAATCTGCAGCCATCACCCCCCCCCCCCCCGGTGGCCAACATGAAGGACTACGCCCTGATTGGTGCAGGGAGCCCTTGCCACACCTTCTGGCTACAGATTCTCTACTAGCCACGGCTGTCCTCACAATGAGAACACAGGAGCAAGGGCTCCTGGACACAGAGACACCAGGCAGTTGGCAGAGGGCAGAGAGCCAAGGCTGGTGGGAAACAAGAGAAATGGTGTTTCTGGTCACTGGGAGACCAAGGCACCACCCACCTCAAGAACCAAAGGTCTTTAGACTCAAGACCATTACTAGGACCTGAGAGTCTGGATGCTGGGTGCCTGCGAGCTATTACGATAGCAGCTGTGGGTTCTGAAGGTCCCAGTCCCCGAGGCTCACCCAGGAGCTGTAGCTTCCAGCAGATGGCATCTGGTAACCCCATGAGATGCTGCTTAGAGCTGAGGGCGCGTGCTGGACTTGTAGAGCAGAGCAGTGAACCTCCAGCCTCAGGGCCTGGAGCAACAACCCTCTGCCTGCTGAGGCTGAAGCCATATGTCTTTTAAAAGCTTTTCCAAACTCTGGAGTCTGTCTATCCCCTGACGGCCCCCAAGTCTGCCAAATACCAGAAACTGCTTTTGTCAGACTCACAACATCCTTCTGAGATGCGCATTGGCTGGACTGCTGAGGGCCATGTCCCTGAAGACTGGGTGGGCAGAGTGGGCTTGGTTCTCTCCCTTCTGTACGTGGTGCTTGGCAGTAGCTGCCTGCAATGCCTAGGCAGCCTGTGAGGTGTCACCCTAATGCTACACAGTGACATTTAACGCTTACACACATGCAGAGTCTGCAGGACAGCCCTCAGCACAGACAACCTGAGAATAGAATACCCGGGTCTGGGGGTGTCACATCCTGTGACTTTGCCTTGAGAGTGTGATGGTTTGTATATGATCGGCCCAGGGAGAGTGGCACTATTAAAAGGTGTAGCTCTATTGAAGTAGGTGTGTCTCAGTGGGTGTGGGCTTTAAGACCCTCATCTTAGCTGCCTGGAAGTCAGTCTTCCACTAGCAGCCTTCAGATGAAGATGTAGAACTCTCAGCTCCTCCTGCACTATGCCTGCCTGGATGCTGCCATGTTTCCTCCTTGATGATAATGGACTCAACCCCTGAACCTTAAGCTAGCCCCAATTAAATGTTGTCCTTATAAGACTTGCCATGGTCCTGGTGTCTGTTCACAGCAGTAAAACCCTAACTAAAGCAGAGGGGATGCAGAAAATCAGAATATGGTGGGAGGGAACTGTTGAAATTATGAATGCTGATTATTTTTAAAAGCATTCTTCAGGCCTACATCCTATGCTATTAATAAGGACCAGGACCTACAACATTAATAAGGACTGGGGCTAGCCTTTGAAACCAGAGAAGAAGAAAGCACAGGAAACTTCCAGAAGGTCCCTTTGCAGTGGTGGCCCATGAGCCTATCACCCTATCTGGGTCCCCAGTCCACGGAACCTATGGAGTGGAGGCTCTGTACTTGGAGACCCATCTCCTTGGGGTGACTTTGTGTTTCTCAGCTCCATTCAAGTTGTCCTCTGCAGAATGTCATGAGGTTCTAGATAGATGGAACTGATTCTGTGATGAGAGGCCACCTAAGAAGATCTGACTGCAGTAGCCCTGCACATGCCTCACTGCAGGCTGCAGTATGCAGATCTGAGGCCTCCGTGCCAAGTGATATGAGAAACCAACTGCTAGGCATGCTCAGCCAGCCAGCCCAGGCCCTAGCCTCAGGGTCATTCACCCAGCTCCCCCACCCCACCCCATTGCCCCGTCGCCCCACGCCCCGTCGTCGTCACCAGAGATGCCTTCTATCATCCTTCAGTCTTAGTCTGCCATTCCTTTTTCTCCTCTCCTCTCTGGAAGTCCACAGCTACCTTCAGAGCTGAAGCTGAAGCTCCTCTTGTAATGACACCAGAGGGCAGCATAGGATGCTCACCAGACTTGTAGAATAAGCCTGCAGCCTTCAAAGGGGTGTGTGTGTGTGTGTGTGTGTGTGTGTGTGTGTGTGTGTGTGTGTGTGTGTGTGTGTGTGTGTGAGAGAGAGAGAGAGAGAGAGAGAGAGAGAGAGAGAGAGAGAGAGAGAGAGAGAGAGAGAGAGAGAGAGAGAGGGAGAGAGGTGTCTGTACAACCACAACCCATGCTGAGGGACCACTTTATCCTCAATCATACCAGTCCCCCATGCAAATGAGGAACCATATTTGCACCAATCACAGGCTTTCTGCTGTTTTTTTGGGGATGAAAATGGCTGCTAGAGTTCCCCCAGGCTTATGATGGTACAAAGCTCTCACACGCGGGGCTTCAAACAGTGGCCAAAGCCTCAGGAGCTGGAGTGCTTTGGCAGCAAACAGCTGCAGTTGGCCTGGAGATTTCATCCATGGAGAGTTCAAAGCAGTAGGTGCTGGCATAAGCTGCAGTCAGGCGGGCTGCTTGGCTGACAGTCTCTGCCCAAGGCAGGCTCTTCAGAAAGACCAGGCGTGCACAGCATGTGACTGGCAGCCTGGTGTGCTGGCTAAGATTAGGTTCAAGTGTGAGGGGAGAGCCCAATGTGGTTAAACAAGATAGCCATTTATCTTGCTCATTCCAAAAGCCATTGTAAAGCTGAATTCCAAGACTATGGCAGACACATGGCAGTGTCAGGGATATCAGCCCCTGTATCTTGTTGAATGAGAGGCTTCTGGTCCCAAGTTAATCTGTGGTTCAAGATGGATACCATTACTACACCCACTGCAAAACCAAAGCAACTGCCCCCAACCCCTGCCCCACCGAGAGCTGGAAAGAGCTCAGTCCCTCTCTTTGAGAATGTGGTTTGCCCATTCCACCTCCCTGACCAGAATTAGGCTGCTGGGCCCCCACATCACTCAGGGGAGGCTAGAAAGCATACACTTCAATAGGCTTCAATTAGAAACAGATATGTGTCCAGCCCCCTCTCCTAAAGAAACGCAGGGCTTCTATTACTTCCATTACTAAGGAATAAAAAAGTAAGACCTAAGAGTGTACGTGGGAGTTAACTCCTAGTCCTGCAGAAGTCTGGTTAAAACTAATTTAACTGTGAATTCCAGAAACTGCTCTTGGGTAAGTCCCCCCAGGCCAATTTCTAGAGATTTGGAGCTGTACTGTTCATTGTAGCAAACCAAGTCTATCCAGAGTGCTCGCTGGTCATGAGTGAGCACCCACAAACTCAAGCTCCTACAGAGGAGCCCTTCCCCTCCTGCCTGGAAAGACTACAATGGGTGTTAACAGCTGCAGAGCTTTCAAGATACAAAAATGAAATGGTAACAGCCTCCTGGTGAGCACCAGACACGACTAGCTCCAGGTCACCCAGCTCCTGCCCTGTGTGACTCAGAGTCAGAGGGGGAAGGTCACCTTCTACTACACAGCTCAACCTGCAAGAAGCAAGTTTACAGCTCGCTTTGTTTTGCTTTCCTGTGTGTGAATAGTGTTTGTATTTATTTCTAAAACAAAGACCAGAAGAGCTGGAGAGATGACTCAGTGGTTTAGAGCAGATTACTCTTATAGAGAGCTGATGCCTCAGTCACGGTTTCTATAGCTGTGATGGAACACCATGACCCAAAGCAACTTGGGAAGGAAAGGGTTTTATTTTTCTTATACTTTCATATCACAGTTTATTATCCAAGGAAGTCAGGACAGGAAGTGAAACAGGTCAAGAACCTGGCGGCAAGAACTGACGCAGAGGCCATGGAGGAATGTTACTTACTGGCTTGCTTCTCATGGCTTGCTCAGCCTGCTTTTTTATGGAACCCAGGACCACCATCCCAGGAGTGTCTCCTCCCACGTCAATCATAATTTAAAAAAAAAAAAAAATCCTCAATCTGTGGTTCTCAACCTGTGGGTCATGACCCCTTTGGGGGTCAAATGACCCTTCTACAGGGGTCACTTAAGACCATCAGAAAACATAGATATTTACTTTACGATTCAAAATAGCAAAACACAGTTATGAAGTAGTAAAAAGAATTTTATGGTTGGAGGCACCACAACATGAGGAACTGTATTAAGCATTAGGAAGGCTGAGAAGCACTGCCCTACAGGCCTGCCTACAGCCGGAGCTTATGGAGGCATTTTCTCATTTGAAGTTCCCTCTTCTCTGATGACCTTAGCTCATGTCAAGTTGACATAAAACTAACCATCACAACTGAGTTCTTTTTCTAGGACCCATTTTGGGCTGCTCATAATGCCCTATAACTCCAGAGGATCCAATGCCTTCTTCTGGTCTCTGTGGACACCCCCCCCACACACACACCCACGCGCACACACACATAGCATATACACACAGACATACACATAGTCACATAAATAAAAATAAATCTTTTTTTTTAAGTTGGCATCTGCCTCAGCTCTGTGGTGGCTCCCCTCCTTACACTCCTAACAGCTTGCCCAGTGACAGCTCTGACAAGCCACGCTTGCTCCTGTGATGTCACAGCCTACTCCTCCCAACTACAGACACACACTGCACACACACTTATGTACACATGTACACACATGTACCCACCCACCCCTCTCTCTCTCTCTCTCTCTCTCTCTCTCTCTCTCTCTCTCTCACACACACACACACACACACACACACACTCTGGACTTGACTGCCCAATCCTCCTTGGTGTTTCCAACAGCCGCTGTCATTTCAGTGCGAGCAAGCTATCTGCACCTGCGGACCAGGCTCCCATATAAGCTACAGTGCACGCTTCCAAGTGTGCCGCTTGGGACAAGCTCCAAGAGATTCTGGCAGCTTTGTGGTCCCTTCACCACCAGGACTGAGGTTCACTGACCATGCCAGGTCATGTGCAATGTCCAGGCCTGTCAATGTCCTTCTGGGCCTGGATCCCAATGGGTTTTCTATGAGGGCCTTACCATATGACACCCTTCTGGCCTGAGGACCAGCCACTGGGGCAGGCAGATACTCAGCTGAGCTGTGACTGCCTTTTGGCTCTAACCACTTGGCTCGGCTCTAACCTTAGCAGACCTCCTGCTTAGAGGTCGCCAACCACACTGAGTCCCTTTCCACACTACGCATTATAGAACACCCTACAGTTCCAGCCCTTTTTGATTTTACTTTTATGTGCATGGGTGTTCTGTCCGCAAGGAGTCTGTGTACCACATGTGTCTGGTGCCTGAAGATGTCAGAATAGGGCAGACGCCTGGGATAGGCTTTATAGATGGTTTTGAATCACCACATAGGTGCTGGGAATCAAACTCAGGTCCTCTGCAGGAGCAACCAGTGCTCTTAACTGCTAAGCCACTGCTCCAGCCCATTCCCAGCAATCAGTGCTCCTAACCACTGAGCCACTGCTCCAACCCACTCCCAGCAACCAGTGCTCCTAATCATTGAGCCACTGCTCCAGCCCACTCCTAGCAACCAGTGCTCCTAACCACTGAGCCACTGCTCCAGCCCACTCCCAGGAACCAATGCTCCTAACCACTGAACCATTGCTCCACCCCACTCCTAGCAACCAATGCTCCTAACCACTGAGCCACTGCTCCAGCCCACTCCCAGCAACTAGTGCTCTTAACCACTGAGCCACTGCTCCAGCCCACTCCTAGTAACCAGTGCTCCTAACCACTGAGCTACTGCTCCAGCCCAGGCCCAGCAACCAGTGCTCCTAACCACTGAGCCACCGCTCCAGCCAGGCCCAGCACTTTCTTCCACTGTTCCTGTCAGCTACCATTGTGTTCTCAGTCAGCATCCCTGCAGTATCCAGCACTGTTCCAGAGACTTAGAATGAGTTTCTCCGGCAGGTGAACGGTAGCACACAGGGTCAGATGGGTCTCTTTGCCCCTACTTTACAGATGACATAACTGGAGAGGGGTGGCCCGAGATGATAGCTTAAGGAGTTGAGATTGGTAGGGACCACAGGCTCCACTATACTACACTAAACATGGCAGGGAGACCTCAGCTACCCAGAACTCTCCTCTTTCCACATGGGTCTCCTCCCCTCCAACAATTAACAGTGACCTGCCCCTCACCCTGCCCTGACAGCCAGTTCTGGGGACATCCCTTTTGGGGGGCCTCCCTATCACTTGTATGGCCCTGCTGCTGAAAGGCATCAGCCCACACCTACTACTTTTTGCTTTTATTAAAAAATAGATCAAGAAAATATATACACTGCAGCCTGTGGCCAAGAGGTCGAGCTGTGAAGAAGGAACAAGGAGCTGGGCAGGCAGAGCCCCAGCAGGAATGTAGTACTGGGAAGGCAGCAGTCCCAAACTAGAGCACAGGAGGCAAAGGAGAACCGGGGGTGAAGAACAGGAAGAGGCTGGTAGCCTGGGGTGCAGGTACACCTGCCCAGGGGTATCCACATGAGTCCCCAACAGCTCTACCCAGGAGCCCATCTGTCTTCACAGGCCTCCCCCAGGCTTAGGTGCCCACTCAGGCATTGATGGCTTTCCAGCGCTCGCTGTCTGTGCTGTTGATGCTGCCCGTGTGGCAGGGCATGGAGGCAATGTCATCTAAGTAGGCCACCCCGGCAGAGTCAAACTGTGTGCTGGAGTAGTTGGCTGCTGAGGCCCCCGCAGGTCCTGCAGACTCTATGCCCTCGCGCCGGGCCACGGCGTAGGGTTGTGGCAGGTGCATGTCTGGCTCTTCAGCCTCATCCACTTGGCATTTGTAAGAGAAAAGGATCTTGGGCTCTGAGCTGGTGAGAAAATGCAGAGAAACCACTGCTGTCAGGAGGAGCAGAGCCAGACAGAAGCCTAGGTCCCTGAAGGAACCCTGAGCCCATCAAGATTTGCTTTGAAGCTGGTCCCACCCACATCTGAGAGCTGGGGCAAGAGTTTCTATACCTCAGCACCCATGGGTCTGTCAGCCCCTCATGGGAGACAATAAATAAACCCTAGCCTTCCAACCCTGGCCGAGTGTGTCCCCCCTGCCTGCAGCATATGACTACCCACTCCTGAACCTGGTCACTGTCTTCAGGATAGTGAGAAGGGGCTCAATAGAACAGCAGCCTGTGCACATGGGAGCAGGCAACAGCCTAATACAGCCTCCCCTAGGCCTCCCCTGCGATGTCTACCACCCCGCCCTGACAGGACTGCAAACTCCTGCCTTCACTCCACCAGATCAGGTAGCCAGTCCTCATCCCTGCATCCTAGCCTTGGACATTCCCCACCTGCACCTATGTACCAGCTTACTGTGGACCCTCAGGGTCCCTTCCAGGCACATGCTCCCTGAGCACACTCATGCCTGCTTTGCTCCTCTGGTGTCTGTACAGTAGCTCATAGTAGGTGCTTGCTGACACACTAGGTAAGGGAACAGCACTGCTGAACTGCAGCACTGTCTCTGGGGTAAGGCACCTGTCTGTGCTTGCCGCACGCAGAGAGCATCTACACAGACACACTCATGTGCCGCTCCGTGCCCTCTGTATGCCCACCTCCACTGCCATGCACACACAGTAGTTGCGGGTGCAGCCACATTAGAGTGCAGAGGTCTGGCCATCACTCACCCAAAGAAGCCACGGAGGAAGGCCACATAGATGAGTGGTGCAAAGAAGCTGAAGTACAGGAAGGTAGTGGCATCCACACAGCTGTGGTAGGGAGCAGGTCAGCGTGGCCAGGGCCCGTGCTCCTGCCCCGACCCCATGCCTTGCCCAAAGTAATGAGGACTCCTTCTGTCACAGTGGTAGCCACTGTACCCCATACCCACCCCACCCCCATGGTGGGCACCCTCTTACCAGAGCCCCTCAATGATGTTAGCGCAGAGCAGAGCACTCCCCAGACCCTGCAGCAGGTTGAGTATGGCCAGGATGCCTGCATACACGTAGAAACTCCTCCGTGCTGGGGGGCAAGGGTCATGAGCTTCTGAACCACCCCACCCTTCAGGCCCAAGTATAAACCTTGGGGTTCTGCCCCTTCCCAGGGCTCCCCAGCTGCAGGCTGGAAGCAGGCCAGTGCCCGCATGCCCCCACCCCAGCAGGTACTCACAGGGCAAGGATACACGCTCCTTCAGCGGGGTCTTGGGGAGAATTACCACCAGTGAGTAGACCTGCAGAGATAGGGGTGACAGGGAGGCCGGGCCAGGCCAGGCTACTTCACCTGCCCCCAGGGAGCACGCCAGACCTCACCAGGAAGAAGAAGCAAGAGCTGACGAGCCAGAACTGGCGGCCACCATGGCCATAGATGTTAAAATCCTCCGCTGAAAGATGGGAGTCAGGGTACAGGATCTCCAGAGTCCCCTGTAGTAGGCAAGGAGGTTAGCTCAGTCCTACCACTGAAGCCTCTCTTGGCTTTCCCTTGCACAGCTCAGGGCTCTCCAGCAGGCTAGGCCCTATATCTGCCTCTGCCTTGACCATGCCCACCCACCTAACTCCAGGGGCAGTTCAGACCCTGGCTGAGTCCCTTGTGGACAAAGCCTAAGGACAGCCCTATCCAGCCTTAACAAAAAGAACAACAACAACAAACCCTCTCATAGCGTATACTCTGAGGGTGCTTGTCCAGGCACTGGCTCTCACACATTGCTTAGCCTTCTTGAAGTTCACCTATAGTCTGTGTCTATGGAAAGTTAGCCCCGCCTAGTCCATGTGACTTCTTGGAAACACTCATAGTTTAGAAACATGACCCTTGACCCTACCACCACCACATACCTGGGTGACTGAGTAGGCCAGAGACAGGACTGTGGTGATAGCCAGCACCCGCTTGATGCTGGACTTGCTCTCTAGGTGACCTGTAAAGTACAGGGATGAGTCAGCCCCTCCCCTTCTAGGGGCCATCTCTGGGTAACTGCAGGAAGGGTAGGGAGAGTAGGCCCAGGCTCAAAGACACATACCAAAGGCAAGGCCCAGGATGACCACACTCAGCTCAATGGCCAGCAGGAAGAAGCGGGTGATTTCCCACAGGATCTGGGGCACAGAGAGGCACAGGGTCAACTAAGGGTGGGCTCCACCCAGCTAGACCTCCCTGAGGCTTTCCAACAGGATGAGGATACAGAGGACATGTCAGAACCTCCACCAGACTGGCCTCTCCCATGCACCTTGTCAGCAACTGTGGCAGCATCAGAGGCGCTGACTGTCATAGAAACCACAGCCCTGGCAATGCCTACCAGGGCCACCACAAACACCTGCAGGCCAAGAGAAGGACAGAATGCGGTGTCAGGACCAACAAGGCTTTGCTTCTGCAGGATCCACTCAAGAATGGGAGGTTTTAACTAGATGAGGAACAGGACAAGCAGGGTCCAACACAGGTTCAAGCATGGACAACACCACTGCCACCCACTCAGAGCCTCGTCGGACCCCCGTGGTTAGAGAACCAGGCAGTTGGGGTTCCGGCTTATCCCTGCTGCTTCCCTGCTCTATGACTTTAGGCAAGTGACAGAGGAAAGCCAGTCTCTGCCCATTCCCACCATCTCAGAGGACATTAGCCTCACTAGCCTGCTAGTGCCTTGAGGCTATGCCCGCAGCCCCCCAGTGCTTCCCAGATCATGTCTCCCTACATGCCTACCAACCATTAGTGAGAAGCTCACAGAAGGGACCAGGGAGCCACTCAGCTCTTGGAATGACGTCTGAGAATCTCAGTATGGGGGTATTCTAGTGAGGCTCCTCTCCTTACAGAAAAAAAGAGCCCCGCACCCTGGAATGGTCACCCTTAGAGCCTCTGCCTTGTGTACAGCCTTCTCTGTATCCCCAAAGCAGCATGTATAAGGCCCGCCAAAGGCTGAGACCACAGGTCCTTCCCTCAGGTAAGCCTGCTGCAGACACTATACAAGTGGAGGGACGGAGGACGAATGTAGCCGCCGTGCACGTTTTTCCTCACCAAGTGTTCACTCCACCCCTCTAGTACCAGCTCCCTGTTTTCCCATAGGAATCACCTGCCTCCCTCCCTCAGTCAGCATGCTCTACCGACCTGCCTCAACCTTCCCTTTCCTTGCTAGCCTGTTATTGGCTCAGGCATGAATGTGGGATCCAAGGACAGGCGAGGTCTCCCCTAGCAGCCAGGAAAGAGGGACTCCCTGGTACAGCTGGAAAAGCCAGGTGAGCTCCCATCTGTCCTTGGCATCATCTCTATAGGGAGGACCAAGTGCAGTAGAGAGCAAGAGGAAGAGCTCCTGGATCTAGTCGAAACGGAAGGTATTTTCATTATGGAAGCAGTTGATTCGTTTCCCTTTTGTGCTTAAAGCAGAGATGGCTTTTTGTCACTGATTGGAGGAAACTCACCAAGATGTAGAAGGTGATAAAAATGGGGCTGGAGGTGACACGGATCTTGGCCCGAGCTAAGGGAAGCTTCCAGAGCAGGAAGATGAAGAAGAGCACATTGGGAATGAGCAGCAGGAGGTCCCAGTACCGGACCCTGCAGGGGTACAGAAGCTGGCTCACTGGTGAGGTAGGGACAGTGCCCCAGCCCATAACACCCCAGATCCCGCCCGCAGCCCTCTCTCAGTGGGGCAGGGACCTTACCTGGAGGAGCCAATGTCCTCATATAGCAGCTGCAGGCACTGGTGGGGCTCACTGATATTGGATGCCTGGGGCGGTGGCCATGCTGTGCTCCCATTGGCCTCCTGCAGGTTGGCCATTCCACTGGCAGTGGCCCTGAAGACAAGCCCATGTGGTTAGGGCACAGAGCCCTGGCCCTTCTCCCTCAATCTAAGGCTCCCAGGGAAAACCAAAATGGCAGTGCATAGTGCAGGCCATACTTGGGACTTGCTGAGGAGGCTGGGAGAAGGCTGAGGGGGTTCTTAGCTCCACACAGGGCCTGTTCCCTCCTCAGGCTCTGCCTTAAACCTGTGGCCCTGATAGCCACACAAACCACCTCCAGTTACTGAGCATCATATGCCAGAGAGCAATGACAGGCACCATTCAAATTGTTCTTCCAGTCTCCAGAGATGAAGGAGCTCAGAGCATAGTCCCTACCCTGCTCCTGCTGCTTGGCTTCCTGGTGCTTCAGTGTCCCCTCTGGAATGGCACTGAGACCAGTATTCTCTTAGTGAGGCCATGGTGAGGTAGAATGTCCCAGCAGGACTATATTGGGAAGGCTGAGTGATATGGCTCCCAATTCCACCTTGCAAAAATCCACCCACCATCTGATCTAAGGCCACACAGCTGCTGAGGTCCTCAAAGGAACCCAGGATCCTCTCTGCTGCACTGGAAAAGCAGCTGCAGGTAGAGGGGACACCTGAAGCACACATAGGTCTCTAGGTACAAAGAGGGTCAAAGGGGTCATCTGAGAAGGCCAGGTTCCCCAGAGAAGCTGGAGGCCAGAGTAGCCCAGAAGCCCAGTGTCTTTGTGGCAATCTGGGGAGGAAAGTCTGATATTCAGCCTGGAGGACCAGAGAGCTCATGATCTGAGGTCCCAGGAATGCCTTGGAGGGAGGGTACTAATGGTGGCCAGAAAACCCTAGACGAGGAATCTTGGTGAGAGGACTCTGTAGGAATGGTAGTGAGGCCTCCTGCAGGACAAGCTGAGCCTTGGGACTCATGGGTGACAGTATTCTGGTCAGTGATCTGAAGGGAATCGCCTCTATCCAAACAGCCAGCAACCAGGCAAGGGTTGTGCACAGGTGAAGCAGTGTCAGCCCTTGACCACAAGATGGCAGTAGAAAGAATGAGCCTGAACTGCAGCAAAATGAATGGGCCTCCCAAATGTGATGTGGGTGGATCCAGACACAACAGAGCCATACAGGTGACCAATATAGAAACAGGCTGTGATTGACTCTGCAGACGGGTCGCACACTATGTCCCAGACACTCCACCTAGACGTGGGCGCAGGAGCACGGATATTACCAGGAACGCTTCAGAAAGCTTTTCAGAGGAAAAGGTCATGGCTGGGTGACCTGTCTGTGGCAGGAGTGTCAAACAGCTTGGTGCCCCCTGTTCAGTGTAACTCAAAAGGAGCACTGTGGGTAAGCAGCAGCAGGAAGAGGCAGGGCTTGGGGGACTCTAGTGCTGTCTCTGCTGAAAAGGACAGGAAACCTCTAAGCAGGCAGCCAAGACCCTGTCCCCAGCCTTCTCTGATTTGTTACACCTCCAGCTTTCTGAGGGGGGAAGAGCAAGGAGGGAAGTATGTACCTGGTTCCAAGTGGGACGTCCCCAGAAGAAGCTGGCTTTTCCCAGTCCTGACAATGGCAAAGGTGAACAGAGCACCATCCTTCACCCACACACCCTTCTGCTTGTCCAGCAGATCTGACAATGTGGTTAGTACCTCCAGCAACTTACTGGGTTGCTCGGGTGTGGGAGGGACAGGGCAGGCAGGGCCTTCCCTGCTGAGGTCTTCCTCCCAAGGACGGGGGTGGGGGTAGAGACACAAACCCTTTGTATTTAAGAAGCAAAATTCTGCTAGGGATAAGCACTGAGAAGACAGTGGGGTGGGACACTATGACAGGAACATAGCACAGACAAGTCTCCAGGATCCACATGTCTTACCAGCAGAACGCTGGATTTCAGTCTGCTTTCCCCAGCTTCCCTTGAAGGAGGGACTGGCCACGTGGACACCAGCAGAGTGCAACTCGCCAGTTTCAGGTCGCGCCCTTCTTCCTTCCTGTTAGTTGGAATATGGATGTGATGGTAGGAACAAGAGCAGCCATGTTAGACCATGAGATAGAAGTAGGTCTCTCCATGCATGCCCAAGGCTGCTTCCACAGACAAGCAAGACAGCACGGTGTCTTCTATCTAGTTATCATGGCCTTGTTTCACAGTTAAGGTTGAATTCCAGGGAACATTAGGAAGCTTGATCTGAGTTGGTGTTCTGTCAAGAGGACACATGACTGAGGAGTCAGCCTTGGAAAACTCTAGATAAAGAACATTCCTTAGAGAGAACAGCAAATACAAAAGCTCTGAGGTAGAAACAGACTTAGCCAAAGACCAAAAAGAATAGGCCAGGGCAGCTGGAAAGATCAACACAGTTGGTAAGGCTGGGTCAGATGGGGTAGCACACCTATAACATGATTTTACTCTCAAAGTACTGAAAAGGGTCTTTCCAAAGAGGTGACAAGGCCCCATGTCATGTGGGTGGGATGCCTTAGGCCACTGCAGAGAATAGACAGGCCTAGGTGAGACAGGATGGAGGCACAGCAGCAAGTCAGAGAAAGTGGGATAGGGTCAGGCAGCCACAGGGCCCACTTTCCTAAGGGCTCTCAGAACTTCTGCTTGGTCCACAGGTGACTAACTCCATACAGCACAAATGTCAGGAAATGTGAGCGTATCCAAACCTGGCCACCCAGAAAGTGCCAGCACCCTGGCCAGTGAGAAGCTACCTGCTGAGGTCAGCAGGCCAAGTGTGACTCTGGGCTGCGGCCCTGGAGAGAAAGCTCACAAAGGACAGAGCCACAAGGCGGATGCAGAGAGAAACACTGAACCCCTAGTAACCCTGGATTCTGCCACACATGATATCCATCCTTTCCAATCATAAGACCGCCAGGTCCCCTTCACTACCAGGGTGTTTGAGTTTGACCTCTCAATTTTCCAAATATACCAGCTGTTTACTTATTTTGCATTGCTGGACACTGGACCTATGGTAGGCAAGCACTGGACACTGACCTACATCCCTACTCCTCCTTTTGAGACAGGGTCTCCCTATGTTGCCCAGCCTTGAACCTGTAATTCTCCTGTCCCAGCCTCTTACTAGCTAGGTGACAACAGGCTTGTGTCCCCAGGCCTGGTTCCCATCTCCAGTAGGTTATGGAATTGGCAAGACAGACTAGGATGGCATTCCTGGTCCTGCCTCCTACTTGCTGTGACCTTTGATTAGTCACTTCCCTTCTGAGAGTCACAGGGACAATCATAGCTACTTAGCAAGGTTGCTAATGACAGTTAAAAAGGCAAGCTGTGGCCGGGCAGTGGTGGCGCACGCCTTTAATCCCAGCACTTGGGAGGCAGAGGCAGGTGGATTTCTGAGTTCAAGGCCAGCCTGGTCTACAGAGTGAGTTCCAGGACAGCCAGGGCTACACAGAGAAACCCTGTCTCGAAAAAAAAAAAAAGAAAAGAAAAAAAAAAAAGGTAAGTTGTGAAAATATCTACCAAAGGGCTGGAGAGATGGCTCAGTGGTTAAGAGCACTGGCTGCTCTTCCAGAGGTCCTGAGTTCAATTCCCAGCAACCACATGGTGAGTCACAACCATTTCTAATGGGATCTGATGCTCTCTTCTGACATGCAGGTGTACATGCAGACAGAGCACTCATATACATGAAAGAGAGAGAGAGGGAGGGGAGGGAGGGAAGGAAAGGAAGGAGATGGTTGAAGGAATGAACACAGGGTGAGGGTAGAGGTCTGCCCATGGACTCAGGTAGGAATGGGGGACCAGAGGTGTGAGCTGCCACCTGTGACACTCCTCTGTAAGACTGGGAACACATCCCTAGGAGTCACAATGTTCACAGGCGTGGCCACCTGCTACCCAGAGTTCAACTGTCCCCTCCAGAGCCTGACATCCCAGCCAGTTCTATGCCTAGCAGTAGCTCAAGGTATTCCTTTCTACCTGAGCAAGTAGACAAACTCCCGACCTGAAATATTCCTGCTCCAGCAGCACTGGGGCTGGGAAGCAGTCGAGCACACCACACTTGCCATGACTGCGCCCCTGACATAACTGAAGTAATGATAACCAGTACACAGGCCCATGCTCTGTGCCTCCTTCCAAGAACACTGGACAAGTGCCATCAGGGTCCCCAGCAAAGGAAGAGTAGGCATGGCCCAGGGGACCCACAGATCCCACCCTCTATCCTAGAGCCCAGGGCTTCTCTGCCTTCTCTCTTCTTCAGGCCTTGGGCACAAGGGGTGATAGAGAAGTGAAAGGAGGTGGTCCACCAGGAAAAAGAGGAAGGAGAGGGGGCTGACTGGGACAAAGAAGGGCTGCGACATCTTGAAGGAGCAGCAGGGAATCATGGGGGAGCCCAGGCCTCTGGGGACCAGGGAACTGAGGCAAGGTTTCTTCTACCTGTGAATTGGAAAGGACAGCTCTGACCTCAGAGCATTCTCCAGAGGCCAGGCTCCTGCCCACGACTCAAGCCTCACCTTCCTCCTACCCTCTTTGACTAGCTTGCTGGGCCTAGGTGGGACCTATCCTGACATCCCAGACACCTCCCCAAGGGCCTTCTCTCCCTGCTCTGGGAGAGGTTGAGAGAGCTTGTCTTTCCCATCTGTGCAATGGGGTTGCCCAAACCTGAGCTCTTATATGGCATCCCTTCCCAGGAGAAGAGTAGCAGAGCAAGCAGCCTCAAAAACTTCTCTCCCTTACCTCCTAGGCTGCTAAGCCTCTAAATCTTCCTGCAGAGCAGCATAGGAAATCTCCAGAGGACAGAGGCTAAGTTCAATGCCTCTCTCTCGGAATCTATCAGCCTTGGTGACAGAGAAGAAACTCTGTACTAAGAGACCACCGTGGACAACAGGAAGAAGAGATAGTCTGGGTGACCTGCCCTCTGCTTCCTGACAATCCTTCTTGCCCTTCTTTAACCACCAACTTATATCTCACCTACCTCAGGGGCCTTTGTGCCTGCTTACCTCCCCCTCCAAGTGGACTTTTTAGCATCTCTAGCCCACCTGGGTGTTGTTCTTTTAATGTCTGTTTTTTAAGATAGGATTTCATGGGGTCCAGGCTAGCCTCAACTCTGCAAATAGCCAAGGCAGGTCTTGAACTTCTGATTCCACCCGCCTCCACCTCCCGATTCCTCTACCACCACCCAGTTCTTTGGTGTGCTGTTTATAGAACTAGGGCTCCATTGGCAGCAGGTGTATTTACGTGCTTTGTGTCAGTCTGCCCTAGGTCTTGTGACCCAACCCTCTAGAACAGATAAGATCTCCTAAAACGCTATGACCCGCACAAATTTCCAGCACGATGCAACCGAGCTGGACAAGAATGGGGGGGAGGGGGGGTTCCTGTGCTCCAGTCCCCTCCTCGCTATGGAGCTAAAAGGAGTTGCCCTTCCTTCCGCAAGGCCAGGAAGGCAGAGGAAGAGCATGGGCTGTCCTTTCCGACTGCCGCTGAGCTCTAGCTGCACCCGGAGCTGCCGGTGACCAGCTCCATACAGGATCCGGTTCTGACCGCTAGGGTCCCCAGAAACTTCTCAAAGGTTGTCTTGCGGCTGTACCCCAAGTGGCACGGGAACAGAAGGAGACGGTAGGCCCGAGCCCGAAGAAGGAGCAGGACAGGGCCTCCTCGCTAGCTTGGCGGAGCAGGAGATGAGGACTCGGCCACGCTTACCTGAGAGTCGGGCTGCGCAGGCCGCGGGACTCCGACCCCTAAGAGGTAGCGAGAACCGGGGAGCGTCGCGCAAGAGCCCGCAGCTGAGGTTCTACGTGGGTCGGTCGTAGGTGGACAGACGCCGCCAGAACGCAGGACTCACGGAACCCGCGGACTTCCCCGGCCCTCCCTGGCAGCGGCGACTGGCAGGCGCCTGGGCTAGTGTTTTACGTCTAAGCAAAACTGTGAAAACAGTCACAACCCCTGTTTGTGGCACTCATCCCCGCCCCTCGGCCTCCAGCAGCCTATCGTAACGGGATCCCACCCACAGGAGTGGAACAGACCAATAAAATTCCTCAGGGGGAGAGGCGGCCTGCTGAGCTCTTAAAGGGACAGCAGTCTCAGAGAAGCAAAGTGTGGGTGACAGAAACTTAAAACGGGAGATATTTTTTCTGCACAGCTCACCCCTAAAGCGTTTCGGGAAGCACACCGAGCACGCTCTGCCTTTGCCCCGCGTCTTCCTGCGGTCAGCTCCGGTTTTCCGACCGGGTCACCCTATGTCTCCGAGGGTGGAGCCTAAGGGACCAGCACCCCATAATAGTGACCTCTGGTCACCTGGACCAGGGAGGAAGGAAGGAAGGGCATCCCTTCCTCGGACGCCCTGTGCTTACCCACTTCAAAGAGATCTGGCGTTTACAGGGCTCCAGTCCCGGTCTCAGTCATCCTGAAGGCTGGGTGCTATTAGTCGCGTTTTGCAGAAGAAACTTGTTGTTTCTTGAAGGGGTTAAGGAATGAGTCCAAAGCCATCGGGCTAGGAAGTGGCCAGACCAGATCTCCTGCTTAAGCTGGTGCCTTCCAGAGGGATAGTCTTCCTTGACAGTCGCCTTCCTACCCACCCACCCCTCGGGCGCCTGTGGTGTGCGACACCCCCAGGGCAACTTGGAGGCCTCATCTCAGGTCACCTCCTGCTTACCTGTGCACCTTTGGCTGGCCACAGGACCTTCCCTATAGGCCTTGTATATTCAAACTTGTGACTGCCCTTGGGCCTCTCTCAGCATGCATCCTCAGGCCTGGCTTCTCACAGTCTCTCTTCACAGAGAGTTTCCTGGTCTCTCTCTCAAGAGATGGAGTTGACATGCCTGCCTCTTCTCAGGGGCAGCAACACCCTAAGGGATGACTCAGTGATGGCTAAAGGTGTAGGCACCTGTTTATTTTAGGATCCCAGGATTGTCCCGTCCTGGGCACAGTGGGACTGGAATGAGCTTGGGCCTCTTTGTGATTGGTATGAGACTTAGCTTCCCTGAGACTTTCAGGTTAGGCCCATTTGTCAATTTTGGTCTTAGCCAGAGAAGCTGACTGTGCCTGCCTGCCTACAAAGTCTGTAATAGCCACAGTGAAAAACACCAAGAGCTCCCAACTTTCTGTCAAGAGAACACAGTGCCCTGCTTAGGAATAATGGCAAAACATGTCCTAGGCCCTCCTTGACCTCCAGGGGTCAGAAAGGCCACAGGAACTGAACTCAGGGCTTCTACAGGCAGTACATGCTCATAACCGCTAAATCTTTTCTCCAGCGCCTGCCCCCAAACCCCACTATCAATCACAAGGGCCTAGGGACTAGGCAAACAGGGTGTAGTGGGAAGATGTGTTTGTAATACCAGCCCTCTAGAGGCTGAGACAGAAATATTGTCTCAAGTTTGAGGCTAACCAGGGCTATGTCTCAGAAAAACAAAATCAGTATGTTACTCTGCATTTCACACTCTGGAATTTGGGGATCCGTGCCTGGGAGACGTTACGGCATTTGTTGAGTAATGGAGTCATCAAATGCCTCTTTCCCTCTGGCAGCGGAGGCAGTGGCTCCTCCACTGAGGTGGACTCTGCACACAGAACAGTGTGGCATCCGGGAGTCACATGAATGAGGATCTGTCAGGTAGTGTTCTCGGCTTGCACGCAGGGTTTGGACAGCTGTGCCAATCTTGAGAACCTAAAGCATGTTGGGACACTGGGACCCTCCATATGTCAATTTCACTCACTGTTCTGATCTTTAAAAACTACAAACCAAACCTCTCTCTATCTCATTACCATAAAGGGATTACCCACCTGCAGGATCCTTCCAGGCCCGAGGTGACTCCACCCCTCTCTGTTGTCACATGGTCTGGCAGGGCCCAGGCTACTTGGACTCTTCCAGATTGTGGCTCTGGTTTATCTTGCCCATGACACCCTGCTAGTCAGGATGGGTAAGCACAGAGTGGCAGGCCAGGAATGAGATTCTGTAAAGGGAGGGAGGTAGGGTGTTTTTAAGAACTGGGGACTTGTCACGTCATTTGAGCTTGCAGGGGACTCAGTCAGCTTTTCAAAGAACATATCCTATTATGGTGGCATACTATGCTTTTTATTTATTTATTTTTGAGTCTCTGGCATATAGATGCAGTCCCTTCCTGCATCTGAATGCTGCTCTGGATAGCACAATGGCATCCAGCTTTGAGGAGGTGCTCCAGCAAGAAAGGGTCTGTGGATTCCTGTCTAAGAGGCCATACTACTAGCTAATCTCCCTAAGACAACTTTTAGCACCTAAGGGTATCTCTTGTACTATAAGGCCCACAGATCCCACCTTCTGAGCTTCCTTCCTGGTTTCCTCTCTGCCCTATTCTAGGTTCTGTATGGAATTATTCATGCTGTACATACAGCTGAAGTAGATACAGTAGCAGCTCTCTTGCTGGAAGCATTCATTCTGTCTCTGCCCACCTGTCCAGGTGGTAGCTACTGGTTCATCCTACACCTCGATCCCACAAACCCCTCGGGTGACCTCATGTCAGGACAGAGCTCCAACTCCTAGACAGCCTGCTAATCTGCAATCTGAGCTCTCCTACCCTTCCTGGGCATTACAAGCTGTGAACCAAGGGAGTGGTAGTCCCTATATACTCTCCAGCCCGCACTCTACTGCATCATGCACCACGTCCTTTCCACCTGGAACATCCTCCTCCCCGTACCTTTGCCAACTGCAGCCAAGTACGATTCCCACTTTGACAAAAGCCCACAGCAGCCGGAGTGCTCGAAGGATTGAACCTCAGTGCTTTGGGAGAGGTTGATGCCAAGTCAAGAAGAAATCAGAAAACAGTCTCAGTTACACTAAGTGACCATACCGACACCAACGTCACACGCTAGAAGGCCGGATTGCTCCTCAGCGCCACCAGTGACCCTAAAACTCTGAAGAGTTAAGCCTAGGTGTACAGGAGGCATGGGCTCAGCCTTTTGAAAGCTGTGGGTGGGTTTCCAGGGAGCGGGGCGGAGTTTCATAGCGTGGGCGTGCCCAAACATTCTAGCCCTCCTTCCGCCCTAGATTGACGTGGACGTCGTGACGTCTGATTCCGCCTGGCGCTTCCCGGGCTAGGGCGGGTCACGTGATCTAGTTTTCGCGCGAAAACCAGTGGCAGCTGGTGCGGTGGAGCTAGCACAGGCATGGCGGTGAGGAACGGGCTGGTCCCGGGCGGGCGGTATCCAGCGGTCTCGGCTTGCTTGGCCGGTATTTCCCTCCAGTGGCAGGCCTGAGTGCGGGACTCCCTGCGCCTGTCTGGGACAGATCGTCTCTGCTCCCCTCATTCGTCCCTAGGCCCCGGGTCTCCACGCACATTTGGTGGTGAGGTTGCAGGAAATGGAACTCAGAACCTCGCGAATGTAGGGAAGACACGCTGCCACGTAGCTGCATGCACTCCTTCCCTCTTGAGAGTATTATAGCTGGGCGGTGGAGGCGTATGCCTTTAATCCCAGCACTAGGGAGCTGGAGGCCGGCGGATCTTTGAGTTCTACAGAGTGAGTTCCAGGACAGCCACACTACACAGAGAAACCCTGTCTCGAAAAGAAAGAAAGAAATAGAAAGGGTCTCACTAAGTAGCCCAGGCTGGGGTTGAACTCGCTCTGTAGTGCGGGTTAGCCTTGAACTTGGCGATCCTCAAGCTTCAGCCTGTAGGTATTCTGGATTACATGCCTGTGACATCAGTCCCGGCCTTCCTGGCTTCCTACTCTTACTGTTAGCGTGCTCGTGACTCATTAAAGGTTAAAGGTGTATTTCCACAATTCAGTTCTGGAATAGTGTTCCTTGATGCCTCTTTATCTTCACCTCATGTTCCAGCACCCAGCATATTGTGGGGTTTGGGGCGAGTGAGATGTGGAAATAGATTATAAACAGGTTTTAAAAAACTACATAGTCCCCGGGTTTTTCATAAGAGAGACCGGAGTTACCTAAATGGCATCTATGTCCTTGAGAACAATGCCTAGTGTCCAGGAGACAGACTGTGGGAAGGCCCCATGGTAACCAGGAGGCTGTCAGCCTGTGTCCCTCCAGTGTCTGATGTCAGTCTCTCTCTTGCAGGAGTCCTCTGAGTCCTTCTCAGCAGCATCTAGCCCTGCCCGTCAGCGGCGACGGATCAATGATCCCCTCACCTCCAGCCCAGGCCGAAGTTCCAGACGTGCTGATGCCCTTACCTCCAGCCCTGGCAGAGACCTTCCCCCATTTGAGGATGAGTCCGAGGGGCTGTTGGGCACGGAGGGGCCCATGGAGGAAGAAGAGGATGGAGAGGAACTCATTGGTGACGGCATGGAGAGGTATTTTCAGTCTAGGTTGTGGTTAGGTGGCTTTGCAGAAGGACTTGTGTCTGGTGGCCTGGCCTTGGGGACCCACGAGTGAATGAACTTACCTGGTGATTTTTGCCTTTGAATATCGCTCGGTTGGGATGGGTGTGTGTGTGTGTACATCAGCCACTATGAAGATGCATTTAACTCCCTGTATACAGCTCAGACTAGACCCAGCTTAGGAGAAGGGGACCTATAGAGTCTGATCTGAAGAACCCTAAAGGGTGGTGTCAGCTCAGAAAGATGGTTCAGTCAGCAAACTTGTACCCAGCCTGCATCAGGCTCTGGGTCACAAGTGCTGAGGTTTGTAAGCAGACATTCAGAAGGTGACTGAGGCTGCTAGGAAACTGTGTAAGCTTTGCCAGTAATTACAGCTGGGATCTGGTACCAGTTATGTGACCACTTAGGCGCCTTGTGGCACCTTTCTTTTGTACCTTTCCATAGGGCATATCTGAGGGGTATGCCATCACAGACACTGTCATTGGACTTTCTGCACCATTTGGTACTTTGCTTTAAACACTGCCAGGCTAGGTATGAAGAGACTAGGTCTGTCATGAGTGTCCATGTACGGGAGGAGTTGATACAGATCGCCCTGGGCTCAGCGTCAAGGGCTCCCCTCAAAGCTGCTCACAGGGGGCCTCCTGGGCCACCTCCTCTCTTATTCTTGTGTTTGTACCTCTGTTTTTGTTTGGTTGTTTTTGTTGTTGTTGGTTTTTTTGGTTTTTGGGGTTTTTTTTTTTTTTTGGTTTTTTCGAGACAGGGTTTCTCTGTGTAGCCCTGGCTGTCCTGGAACTCACTCTGTAGACCAGGCTGGCCTCGAACTCAGAAATCCGCCTGCCTCTGCCTCCCAAGTGCTGGGATGAAAGGTGTGTGCCACCACTGCCTGGTTTGTTGTTGTTTTTTGAGACAAGGTTTCACTGTGTAGCCCTGGCTGTCCTGGGAACTTAACACCACCACCTGGCTTTTATAACCTCTTCTTTAAAGTGAGAGACACTTTGGAGCTGTCTGAGGACTATCTGACTTAGGGTTTGTATGGAAAGAGGCTAAGTTTTATGTTAGAAGTCTTAGCCTTATAAGAGTACATCGCAGGGATGTCCGTGCAAGCTTTCTGAGCGCTGTTTTTATCACCCCACTGCGGTCTCTTCTGCCTGTTGATCCCAGTTCTAATCATATTACCAGAACTGGAATCATGGTGTTCATCCTTTTGTGCCAACATTCCACTCTGTGGTGTTTCAAAGTTCAGTCTTTTTTTTTTTTTAAATGTATTACACTAAAAAAAAAAAAAAAAAAAGATTTTTGCTGCCTCCTTCCTACCCATTGTTGGGGGAGGGGGAGAAGGTATTTTTGAGACAAAGCACAGGCACCATGAATAAAGTGACATTGCCACTCCAAAAAAAAAATGCATGTACCACATGCATGCCTATGCCTGCAGAGACCAGAAGAGGGTATCAGACCCCATGAAACTGGAGTTAATGTGGTTGTGAGCTACCTTGTGGGTGCCGACAACGGAACCTAGGTTTTCTGCAAGAGTCATTTTTTTAAAAATGTCTTTTTAAAAATATTTCATTACATTGCTCATTGTGTGTTTGTGTATGTGCGCACATGCCTTGGCACGCATGTGGAGGTCAGAGGACAGCTTGCTGAAGTTGACATTTGATGAAATCCAGATTGTGGGTTAGTTTGTTTTGCTGTAGACCAACTAGAATCTCAGTGAGTGTGCTTCAGGTGACTGAGATCCGGTAAGGGTCAGATCACACTTAAATCAGAAACCATTACATTCTGCACTGGACCAGTCTACACTGTCACCTGCTCTGTCTTTGGTATTTTTAAATTGTTTGTTTTGAGAGGGTAGTTTGAGAACATCAGCCAGAGGAGGGGGCAGCCTTGCCAGTCATCCTGAAGGAGGGAGAACTCGGGGGTCTGTTTCCCCAGTAGGTGTCCACTCCTGTGGGGAAGCCATGTGGAACTGAGGGAAGAGCTTACAGCCTGGTGCACTGCATTTCTTCCCTAGTCCTGATGATCGACTATGAAATCACATCACCCCTCAAAGATGAGATGTCACTGCCTTGAGGGGACTCTGGGACTCGGGCATCATAGGGAAGCTGTGCCTGGCTCTGTTAGATGGTGCTCCCTTTCAAGGACCTAACAACTGGTCACCTGGAAAGAGACTGCTCAGACAGTTGAGCCAGTGGGTGTGAGCTTTTCAGGTAGCCAGTCTGGCTGGGTTGTGTTCAGCTGGGGAGAAGGCGTAGGTAGGGAGAGTGTCATCCCTGGACACACTGGGGTCTGCTCTCTGACTGTTCTGGTGTCAAGGTCTTGGCTTCCTCTAATTCCGTTTTATTTTCTTCTTAAATTTTAAAAAATTATTTGTTTATTTTATATGCATTGGTGTTTTGTCTGCACGTATATCTGTGTGAGGGTATGGGGTCCCCTGGAACTGGAGTTACAGACAGTTGTGAGCTACCATATGGGTACTGGGAATTGAACCCAGGTCTTCCTGAAGAGTAGCCGTCACTCTTCCCTGAGCCATGTCTCCAGCCCCTAACTCCATTTTCTTACTGGGAGTTAGGAGCTCTTTGGAGATCTCCCATTTTAAAATAAACAACTTAAGTATGCTCGAGTGTCTGGTGTTTCTTCGTGTGAGTGTATATTGATGCCCTCAGAAGGCAGAGAAAGTGTCAGATCCCCTGCCTGAAGTTGGGAGTTCTACAGGTTGGCTTATGAGCTGCCTTGATCTGAGTGCTGGGAACTCAGGTCCTGCTGAGCCTTCTCTCCAGCCTAGCCCCCTCAGTTGTAAATACACAACAAAGTGTCTTCTCCATTTTTAGTGTGTGGCTGAGTGGCGTTTATCTGCATCATTCCACCAGAATTTTTTTAGCATCTCAAAACTGAATCTCCCCCAAAACACTGACTCTCCATCCCCATTTGGCTGTCTTTCTGGGTCTGACTGCTCTGGACCCCATGGGAGGGGTACGGCTTAATCCGTTGGTGAAGTCATCAAGATTCATTCAATGCTGCTTCACCTATCAGAGTCCCCTTCTGTTTGAAGGTTGAGTGATAATCTACCATGTAGGTTTAGCCATTGACCGCCTTGGGATGTTACCGCTAACTCCTTTAAAGTTGGGCTCTCACTTCATGGCCTCAAACTCAGATCTGCCTGGTGCCCTCCTGGCTACTGGGAGTAAGGGTGTACACTACTACACCTGGTTAAAATGTTTTGTTGTTTGTGGGGTTTTTTTTTTTGTTTTTGTTTTTTTTTATAATTTAAAAAGTTGAAAGTGCAGGTGCCCAGTGTGGGTGCTGGGAATTGAATTCTCATTCTCTGCAAGAGCAGTTTGTGAGCTAGGCGCAGTGGCACACACACACACACAGCTTTAATCCCAGCACTTAGAAGGCTGAGACAGGTAGATCTCTTGAGTTCTAGGACTGCCAGAGCTACACAGAGAAATCCTGCCTCGGGGGGAGGGGGGGAAGAGTAGTAATTGCTCTTAACCACTGAACTATCTAGCCTCATACGTGTTCACACTGTTGAGAGCAGACTTGGTTAGCCAGTTAGTACCTTGTATTTCCACTGGGGTCGTGGAATTCTAGAGACTTCCCATGTTTGTTATCCAAAGAATTCTACTGCATTTATTAGGTTTTTGTAGTTTCTGTCCTGTGTCATGAGTCGCCCATTTCCTCCCTGACTGTGACAGTTTCATGCTTTCTAGTTTCTGGTGAAAATGGTGCCAATTGGAGATTGTAAAATGACCTTATTTGATACTTGGTTGGTGATTTTCTCAAGACTGGGTTGGGAGACTGCATATAGGGGAAGCATTGGCCGCATCCATCATATACCACCAGCAGGTGGCGCTGTGGATGTGGAACTTGATCTCCTGCCCAGACTCATGGCTGTGTACCTCTTGCACGCAGACAGACTGACTCCCTTTTCCATCCTGGGGCTTGGGCCTTCTTGGTGGAGTCCCTAAATCATATTCTTCAAACTTTCAACTTCCTGTTTGTAGCTGTTCAGTAAGAACCTTGTAGGCCTGTGAAGCAGACCTAATTCTCAGGTGGGTTGTTTGGGGACTCATTGTCCACTGTTGGCCTCTTGCAGAGACTACCGCCCCATTCCTGAGCTCGATGTCTACGAGGCCGAGGGATTGGCCTTGGATGATGAAGATGTGGAGGAGCTGACAGCCAGTCAGAGGGAGGCAGCTGAGCGGGCCATGAGGCAGCGGGACCGCGAGGCTGGCAGAGGCCTGGGACGCATGCGCCGGGGGCTGCTGTATGGTATGTGTGGTGGGCATTCCAGAGGTGCCGCTCGGACCTCCAAAGCCTCGGGAGTGGGAAGACATGGGTGGCAAGTGTTGTACAGAGGATGCTGGAGAGGCTTGCTCACAGGGGTGCCTTGCTACCCAAGACAGCGACGAGGAAGATGAGGAGCGGCCAGCCCGTAAGCGCCGCCATGTAGAGCGTGCCACAGAGGATGGTGAGGAGGATGAAGAGATGATTGAGAGTATTGAGAACCTGGAGGACCTCAAGGGCCACTCCGTGCGCGAGTGGGTGAGCATGGCAGGGCCCAGGCTGGAGATCCACCACCGCTTCAAGAACTTCCTGCGCACCCACGTGGACAGCCATGGCCACAATGTCTTCAAGGAGCGCATCAGTGATATGTGCAAAGGTGTGTTCCTGATGGGCTGGGGCGAGGCTCAGAGGCGCAGCATTCGCCTTGAGTGAGGTTCTTGTTCAGTCTCAGCACTAAGGGGTGAAGGTGGCCTCGCTTCTGCATCCTGCTGGCTTTGTTGTGCCCCACTGAACACATAATGCACAGGAACATTTGGTGACAAGGACAGAACCTGAGGAACCCAAGGTCTCCTACATCTGCACCAGAGCTAGGCTGTTTGGGGACATGCTTCATAATGTATCACTACCCTGTTTTGGTTTTTGGAGGGTTTGTTTGTTTGTTGGGCTGTTTTTTTGTTCGGTTGGTTGGTTTTTGCAGAGTCAGGTTGAACCCAGGGCCTAGCACCTTCTAAGCAAGTGTTCTCCCACTGAGCCACTCCTCAGCCTGTGCATTTCAACTTTGATCCAAAAATGGAAGCCATTTCTGTGTGACAGTATTGGCTTTACAGGGTACGACAACTTGGGGCTGTGGCAGCTCCTCCAGCAATGGCTGTAGCTTTTCTGTAGCTTCTCTATGGCCTGCAGCACACTGCTCTGTAGCCCGAGGTCTCTATTCCTCCTGGAAATGACATCCCCAGAGATGTGTATGCTGTTAATATTATCACTTAGGTCTCCATTGCACAGCCTAGGGTGCAAACTGGACTTTCTGGCCCTCTGAGGTTTGTTTGGGTAGAGGGGTTTGGCCGGCAGGGTTCTAAGGTGTTAGCTGCCTTCATGGCCCCTGGCTATATCATAATTCCCACCCACTCTCCTCCTTAGAGAACCGTGAGAGTTTGGTGGTGAATTATGAAGACCTGGCAGCCCGGGAACACGTGTTGGCATACTTCCTACCTGAGGCACCGGCTGAGCTGCTGCAGATCTTCGATGAGGCTGCCCTGGAGGTCGTGCTGGCCATGTACCCTAAATATGACCGCATCACCAATCACATTCATGTGCGCATCTCGCACCTGCCTCTGGTGGAGGAGCTGCGTTCACTGCGGTGAGCAGGGGGAGAAAGCGGGGCCTTGCCCAGAGAGTGGTGAAGGAAGGAAGTAGCCCCGTAGCCTCTGATGTTCTTGCTACCTTCCAACACAGGCAGCTGCACCTGAACCAGCTGATCCGTACCAGCGGCGTGGTGACCAGCTGCACTGGAGTCCTGCCCCAGCTCAGCATGGTCAAGTACAACTGTAGCAAGTGTAACTTTATACTGGGGCCTTTCTGCCAGTCTCAGAACCAGGAGGTGAAGCCTGGCTCCTGCCCTGAGTGCCAGTCAACTGGGCCCTTTGAGATCAACATGGAGGAGGTGAGTAACCCAGATCTGCCCGCTATCTTTAGTGTGCAGGGCCCAGGCTTCTACAGGGCCAGGAGACTTGAAGGTAGTTAAACATGGCAGAATGAACTAGATTGGCCCCATGTCTTCAAGAATTCAGTATATTTGAAACTCAGTGATCCTGTTTGGTGTGTCCGCATTTGTGACCTCTAAAGATAGAGGCAAACAGCCCACTTACTCCTGTGCACCCCACAGAGTACTACTTGCCCATCACATGGGCACCTGGACCATCTGTTGATGTATTTGTTGGGTCTGACTGGCTCCTGGTGCCTTTTGTGGGTGTATCCAGTGTTATAACCACCTTGGATCCTGCAGAGACTCATATACCTCTGGACTCTGAAATCCTGGGTACAGCATGCATGCCTTTGTGCTTGTCTTCATCTGCAGCTGCCCCGCCCCCCTTACTGCCTAGCCAGGAAGTTGCCTGTGATGGTGTTCAAGTCCAGGTCTGCTTTAACCTTGGTGACTGCACTTAGCTGTGCCCTCTCCATCCTTTGCAGCCCCACCTTAGCTGTGTCTTGGATTCTGGCCCCAGGACACTGAGCTGTACTATGCGGGGATTAGCAAGTGGGGTCAAGTATGTGCTGGCCTTGCTGGCTGCCCGGTGTGTTCCTTGGGTCTTAGTCTTGATTACATTCTGGGAGGGAGGTTCCGAGGCTCTCTTCTCATGGAAAGCAGGTGTTTAGAGGCTTGATTGTCCAAGGTCTCCCGTGTAGCAATGTCCTAAGGATCAGGCAAAAAACATAGATGTGATTATGTGCTTTTATTGGAACAGGGGCTACTATGTAGCCATGACTGGCCTCAAATTCACAGACATCTACCTAAATTTACCTCTGGAGCTCTGGGCTTAAAAGTGTATACCACCATGATCTGAAAGTGTGCTCTTTTAGCCACTCTGTCTGTGGATCCGTCAAGTCTGGGTGCCTGTAACTAAACCCCTGGTGTCATTGCCTTGGAGGAGAAAAGCTGACTTATGGCTTGGTTTTAGAGTCTCATTTGGGGTCAGTTGACCCTGTGGCTTTGGACTTCGTGTGGTACAGCAAGCTGCTCACCTCACCTCACACATAAGAGAACAAGAGACTAGCCAGGATCCTTTAGTCCCCTTCAAGGGCATAGCTCTGTGACCTAAGGCCTCCCACAAGGCCCCATCGTGTCTTATACAGTGCCCTACAAATAGGCCATGGGGGACATTTAAAGCCCAGACTGTGGTATGTTGTCTCTTTTTTGGATAGTAAATGGACTAATGGGATATTATGGCACATGGCACATTTCTGCCCTGTGGTCTTGCTCGCTGCTTGTGGGTGCTGCTGTAGATGCCACATACACATGGCCAGCTTGATCTCATAAGGTCATCCCAAAGCTCAGCATCCCCTTCTGCCAACTGAGGACACAGGTGAATCTAGGCTCTAGGGCCTAGAACAGATGCTGGAGCCCAGGGAGAGGAAGACACTGCCTAGGGACAGTGGCAGGTGAAGAGACTTGCTGGGTCATGGTTGGCCTGCCCTTTGGTCTCTGTGGCTTTTGTGGCCTACTGTAAGGTCAGAGCACATGGGAAAGCTATGCTTTGAGGAGAGCGGTTGGCTGTGTAGGAACCATGATCTTCTCTGTCCTTTGCAGACCATCTATCAGAACTACCAACGTATCCGCATCCAGGAGAGTCCCGGCAAGGTGGCGGCTGGCCGGCTGCCCCGTTCCAAGGATGCCATTCTCCTTGCTGACCTGGTGGACAGCTGCAAGCCAGGAGACGAGATAGTGAGTGAATGTTAGGAGCTGGTAGTATCTGCTATAGCCAGTGGAGGTAGGGTCCGTGTGCATGGGTGAGCTCAGCCTGACACCAGCTCTTGAGTCAGGCGAGCTTTTCTCCTACTGGTTGGAGTGGTGGGTGTTGCTCGGTTTGGCTGTGATAGTTCAGGAGGAAAGGTTTGTCTTGGGTCAGTGCCAGAGACCTTAGCTCATGGTCTTTGAGCCTGTGGCTGTGGATGTAGCTGCACATCTCATGGAGCTAGAAAGCAGAGAGAACTGGGAGATGCGTCAGGGTCTAGATAGCTTCTCCCAAGGGCACAACTTAAATGACCTCACTAGCACTTTGTAGTTGTGCCAAGTTGAGAATGAAGCCTTTGATGAATAGCCCCTTCCTTTGCCCCTTGCACTCCCATATAAAGCACAGTGGGACAAATCTCATGTTTCTGAGTTTGTTGGGTTGTTCATCTTGTTTGCGGAGTGGAGATAGGGAAAGCAGCATGGCGTGGGCCCTACCTTGGCTCAGGACCTCAGGTTGCACCCTCTGACTTGTGACCTCCCCTTCCCAGGAGCTGACCGGCATTTACCATAATAACTATGATGGCTCACTTAACACCGCCAATGGTTTTCCAGTCTTTGCCACTATCATCTTGGCCAACCATATTGCCAAGAAGGACAACAAAGTAGCTGTGGGTGAGCTCACTGATGAGGACGTGAAGATGATCACCAGTCTTTCCAAGGATCAGCAAATCGGAGAGAAGGCAGGTGGCCGGGCAGGGCTACACCTGGGATCTTGGGACCAGGCACCCTACCTGCTGGGCAGGGCCTCAGGATATGGGCCTTGGTGGCAGGCTCTGGTATCAGGGACAGTAGCCCCAGCTCTGTCTGGGGTCTAGACATCTAAGATCAAAGGCTGGGGCCTTTGTGACATGACAGAGGGTTTTGTGTACAGAAGGGCAAAGTCTCAGCTCCTTTTGACAGGAGCCTACTGAACTTGGTACCAAGCCCTGCTGGCCTGGTGGTTGTACTGGAAACTGAGCACCTGAAGATAGGATTGTAGCTTCTGGGGATAACATTCACAGCACTGTCCTCTGCCCCACATCATAGCTGTCCACCATGGCCAGTCTTGCAGCTTTGAGTCTCTCAGTTAGGTTTTATTTGTGGCTCTGTCTGTGCTCTAAATGGAAAGGTTTGTTCTGGTTTCCTTCTTATAGCAAGACCATGACCAAAAGCAGCTTGGGGAGGAAAGAGTTTATTTGGCTTTTCATGCCCTGATGGTAGTCGGTCATTGGGTGAAGCCAAGGTGGGAACTTAAATTTCTTACCTGCCTGTTAGGTTCAGTCTCATGGATCTCCCTCTATCCCTCAGATCTTTGCCAGCATTGCACCCTCCATCTATGGGCATGAAGACATCAAGAGAGGCCTGGCTCTGGCCCTGTTCGGAGGGGAGCCCAAGAACCCAGGTGAGCCCCCCTTGCCAGCTCTCCCTGAGGGGAGTATAGGGTCTTTGTTTTAAGCATAAGAGTTAACAAGAGAACCAGGCAGTGGTGGCGCACGCCTTTAATCCCAGCACTTGGGAGGCAGAGGCAGGCGGATTTCTGAGTTTGAGGCCAGCCTGGTCTACAGAGTGAGTTCCAGGACAGCCAGAGCTACACAGAGAAACCCTGTCTCGAAAAAACCAAAAGAAAAAAAAAAAGAGTTAACAAGAGGCTGCAGGGGGCACAGACTTTGCTCATCGTGGTCCACTCTGATGGGCTGTCTTTGCTGGTTAGCTGTGCTCTAGTCTCAGGCTATAACCTCACCACCTTTCTGGTGTGCAGTGCACACTCAGGGTTTTGTGATATGTGTGCTGTTTTGCTTGTGTCCCAAAGCTCCATAGCATATTCTGTGGACTCAGCTTACTAGGGTCCTGGGGATGGGTATCCCCCGCTTTGCTGAGGAACAGGTTTGAGTTGGAAGGATCTAGCCTGTTCTCTGGCCCTCCTTCCTGCCTACACACATCTGTCTCCATCCCAACCTCTGACTGCAGGTGGAAAGCACAAGGTTCGAGGTGACATTAATGTGCTCCTGTGTGGGGACCCTGGCACAGCAAAGTCCCAGTTCCTCAAGTACATCGAGAAAGTGTCTAGCCGTGCCATCTTCACCACTGGCCAGGGTGCATCAGCCGTGGGTCTCACCGCCTATGTTCAGCGGCATCCTGTCAGCAGAGAGTGGACCTTAGAGGCTGGAGCCCTGGTTCTGGCCGACCGGGGCGTGTGTCTCATTGATGAATTTGACAAGGTGGGGATCTGGGCTCTGGGGCTGAGCTCTTGGTGGTGGGGGGCTTTGTTAGAGAGTGTCAAGGCCTCCTGTGATGCCCTGTGTTGTGCAGATGAATGACCAGGACAGGACCAGCATCCACGAGGCCATGGAACAGCAAAGCATCTCCATCTCCAAGGCTGGCATCGTTACCTCACTGCAAGCCCGCTGCACCGTCATAGCTGCTGCCAACCCCATAGGTATGCCTGCTGTAGTACAGGCCTGGGGATGTCAGCAGACAGAACCTTCCAACATGTCCTACCAAACGGGGACAGAGGAAGAAGGACCTGGGAACTCAGGGTGATTGTCCATCTGTTCCTTACACCACCTTTGGGTGCTTTGATCCTTTGTCCAAATGGGGCTGTAGATGACTAGCACCCAGGGGCCCATTTATTTCTAATCAGAGTGGGACTTTGCTTTGGAGCAGCTCTGGTTTTAAGGGAATCGGGCATAGTGTCTCCGATCCCCACCCTTTCCCCCACCTCTGCCCTAGAGGCACCCTGGTCCTGGAAAAGCTTCCAGAGCCGTGGATGGATGGATGGATGGATGGATGGATGGATGGATGGATGGATGGATGGATACACTGAGAGCTTGCCTCCTCATTTTTCAGGGGGCCGCTATGACCCTTCACTGACCTTCTCAGAGAATGTAGACCTCACAGAGCCCATCATTTCCCGCTTTGATGTCCTGTGTGTGGTGAGGGATACTGTTGATCCAGTTCAGGTACAACCCTATATCCCTGGTGCCACCTGTAGGTTCTGGGCCGTTGCCTGAAGCTTGGGCTGTGCTGTGTGCTGGGTGGACATGCCCTCATACCCAGGTGTCATCCTGGCCTCTTACGGCTTCCCCAGCCTCTCCCTGGCTGCCTACCCAGTCTAGTCACAGACTATATCCTGTCCTATATTCTCTTCCGCTAGCTCTGCCCTGTGACCCAAGGGACTGCTGTTGTCTAGGTTGGTTGCTTATTTGCCTGCCAGTTAAAAGAATAAATTTCATGGCACTTGTCCTCCATGGCGACCCACATGTTCCACACCCACCCTGCACCTGCTGAGTGGGGGATAGCTGCCCTGCACTGCCCTGCCAACTCTGCAGCTGCTATCTTCGAGCTAAATGAACCCATTGCCTGTTCTCCCAAGAGGTGATCCTGGGCTTTAAATGTGTTCTTTCCTCTGGAGTGCCCTCTTCCCCCACCAGATGCCTCTCAGATTGTCCTGTGGTGAGAGGCTTCTTGGCCACTGGATTCACCTTGGTTCCATTTTTATTTTCCTTAGCTTATTATTTTCCATTATCTTTTCTATGTTTTCATTTGCTTTTAGTTTTTAAGACGTAAGTTTTTCTCAATTCCTGGGTTCAAGTCCTGTCTCAGCTCCTGAGTAGCTGGGATTGTCACCTGTGCATGACTGTCTCCTGCCCCCTCTCTAAGCCTAACACTATTCTCCATGCTCATGAGCGTGCCTAGCCTCAGTCAAGTGTGGCAGTCACTCTCCTTGATGTGTAGCTTTTCCACACCCTTATTGTGCCCTCCCGATCTCTTGTCCTAGGACGAGATGCTGGCCCGCTTTGTGGTTGGCAGCCACGTCAGACACCACCCCAGCAACAAGAAGGACGAAGGGCTGACCAGCGGTGGAACCTTGGAACCAGCCATGCCCAACACATACGGTGTGGAGCCCCTGCCTCAGGAGGTCCTGAAGAAGTATATCATCTATGCCAAGGAAAGGGTCCGCCCAAAGCTCAACCAGATGGACCAGGACAAAGTGGCCAGGATGTACAGCGACCTGAGGAAGGAGTCCATGGTGAGCTAGTGGGGCACTGTGCTGGTTTTCTGACCCAGACACAGGTGGGGTCAGAGCAGCAGTATTAAGGAGGAACCTCTGGGGCTTGGTGCCACTCTGTGGTAAGTGCTTGCCTTGCATGGGCATAGTACCTGTCCCAGCACTGGGGGGAAAACTGCTGTTCCATATCTTAACCATTGAGTTACAGATGAACTTTAACTGTGTACAAGAGTATCATATAGTCTTTTGATTGCTAAAGTTCTGTATTAGCTAGTTTGAGTTCCCTATTTTGGTACCAGATCAGAAGGCCACTATCTTATAACACCTCACCAAGGAACCAGCTGGGTTTTTTCATTTGGGGGAGTTGTTTTTGTCTTTTCTATTTTAATGTTATCCACCATCTTCAGAGCACTCAGCTTGGTTCATAGAGACATGATGGCTTCACTCTCATTGTTCTGGATCACATAATGTACTATGTAAGCTAGACACAGGTGTAACCAACCAGAGTGATACAAGCTAAGGGCAGAATAGGCGGTGCTCTCAGTGACGGCCACATAGGCCACTTTGCACCTGGCATTGGAGCTGAGCATGGCTGTAGATGTTGCTCCATGGCCACCTTGGCTCTGGCTGCCTGGCATTTGCCTCTGGTACCTTCTGCCTCCTCCTCCTGAGGAAAGCCTCAACATTGTTCTCTGCAGGCAACGGGCAGCATTCCCATCACAGTGCGCCACATTGAGTCCATGATCCGCATGGCAGAGGCCCATGCACGCATGCACCTGCGGGACTACGTGATGGAAGATGATGTCAACATGGCCATCCGCGTGATGCTGGAGAGCTTCATTGACACCCAGAAGTTCAGCGTCATGCGTAGCATGCGCAAGGTGGGTTTGGCTGAGGCCAGGTTCCTGGTCTGCTTTAGGGACTGGAAGACGGCCTGGAGCCTTGGTTAGCTGTGGTCTAGGAATATCAGGGGAGCCTCTTAAGCCATGAAGGTGACCTGACAAAACCTGCAAGAGAACTGGCTTCTGACCTCTGCTCTCTTCTCACAGACTTTTGCCCGGTATCTCTCCTTCCGGCGAGATAACAATGATCTGCTGCTCTTCATACTGAAGCAGTTGGTGGCTGAGCAGGTGACATATCAACGCAACCGCTTTGGGGCCCAGCAGGACACCATTGAAATACCTGAGAAGGACCTGATGGACAAGGTATGCAAGAACAGGGCAGGATCAGGGCTTGTTGCTCTGGGGAGCTCATGGCAATCTTTGGCGTGCCATCAGTTAACAGGCAATTGAGCTAGAGATAGGCAGAGGGAAACTGGTGCCAGCAGCCTTGTCTGAGTGCCTGTGAGGCTGGTGACTCTCAGGTTTGGAGCACTGAACCAACACAACCCTTCCAGAGGTGAGGGCTAGCATCTTCCCCTGCTAATGGCTCTGATGCTGTTCTTTCTGCAGGCTAGGCAGATAAATATCCACAACCTCTCTGCCTTCTACGACAGCGACCTCTTCAAGATGAACAAGTTCAGCCGTGACCTGAAACGCAAGCTGATCCTACAGCAGTTTTGAGACCAGCACCGGACCCTTTGTCTAGATGAGGCTCGGTCACCACTCTGTAGACACAGCCCACTTCCACCAGGGGCTCGGTGCCCTGTGGGGGTGGGATGATGGCTTAATGCAGACCATTACCCATGAGCCCCTGGGCCAAGGATATAGTGTGAGATAACTATTTATTCTTCTGCCCCCCTCTAGAGCACTCTTCTTGGCCAGACCCTTTGTCCAAGGCTTATTAGAAGGCTGGGGTTGTGTTCAGGTGACGGACTTTACCAAAACTATTGCTGTTTTGGCGTGAGTTATGCTTCTGGATTGTTTCTTCCTCTTTTAGATAAAGAACAACTTAGAAGTGTTTGCAAACCTTTCCAGAACATTCTCGAAGCCTGTGATGGAGGAGCCCAGGCCCTGCCCATGCTCCTTGTGTTGGTTTTCTTCCCACATAGCCAGTGCCTTCATTCACTTCTTGTATAGTTTCTTATAGTTATTTTTTAATAAATTTGAATAAAATCTAAATAGCGCTATTCCTTTGGTTCTGGTTTATTGTGCCAACTAGGCTTCCCTGAGCTTTTTTGAAGGCCCTTTATGCCTGCCCTCAATTTCAACATGAAATAGGTCTGGTTAGATCTGCTTTGTGGATATGTCCTGTACTTTGGGTTTTAAATGTCCCCCTTAAGGGTCATTGCTAATGAAATAGCCATTTTTCTTTCTTTTCTTTTTTTTTGGCTTTTCGAGACAGGGTTTCTCTGTATAGCCCTGGCTGTCCTAGAACTCACTCTGTAGACCAGGCTGGCCTCGAACTCAGAAATCCACCTGTCTCTGCCTCCCAAGTGCTGGGATAAAAGGCGTGTGCCACCACTGCCCAGCAAAATAGACATTTTTCAATTCAAGGTCTTACCATGTAAACCTTGGTAGCCTAGAACTCAGTATGCCTGTCTCTGCCTCCTGGAATTAAAGGCGTGTACCTCAGTCTTGCTCACTGCTAATTTATCAGCTTGGAGGCTTGTGGGAGGAAGTGAGGTTATTGGACTCCTGTTTCTAGGCTACTATGAGGTCTGCCACTATGAAGTTTTTTCTCAATACACTCCAGCCAACAGGCCATGGGCAGATCTTTGGAACTTAGCCCCAAACCTACTTCCTTATAAGCTGATTATCTCAAGTGATTGGTCATGCCAACAAAAGCTGAGTAAGACGGCACAGCTGTTACACACACACACACACACCTGACATCTTTATAGTAATGGGTTCTTGTGTTCAGACAAGATCCATCTTTACCCATTGTTCTGCTTCCTAGGAAGCTGCAGACCTTTCCTCATTTAGAATCTACAGGACTGGTTTGTAGATTCTAAATTGTGGATTTTAATTGTGCTGTTAAGACTGAATGTTGCCGGGCAGTGGTGGCGCACGCCTTTAATCCCAGCACTTGGGAGGCAGAGACAGGCGGATTTCTGAGTTCAAGGCCAGCCTGGTCTACAGAGTGAGTTCCAGGACAGCCAAGGCTACACAAAGAAACCCTGTCTCGAAAAACAAACAAACAAACAAAAGACTGAATGTTCTCTCGGTTTTTTTAAGCAGTACCAAGCCAGAGCCCTGTTCATGTCCTGCAAGAGCTGGACTGACCGCATGCATTACTGACCACATACATGCCCCCTGGGCTGTACTTCCCAGGGGTCACCATAGCGGGGCCAACTGTCTGCTTCTCTCTAACCGTGAACTCTCTTCAGCAGGTTCTAAAGCTTTGCAGTTTTTCCCATTTCACGTTTTCTTTATCCAGTGGCCTCTTAGAGAATTCAGGTGTTTGAGTGTTAGCAGTGCTCCTCACTTGATCTCTCAGGGCACACTTGAAAGGAACACCATGAAATCTAGTGTTACTGATTGTAGATTTCGGAGAGATCCTCTTCTGCATTGTGGACGTTTCCTTCTCTTAGTTTGTATCCCTGCAAAGGTTTTGTTTGATCTTTTTATAGAGATGCCAAGTTTAATCACATAATTGAGAGAATAAGTAAGGCTTGTGTCTTTTTTTCATACTCTACCAGTTATGTCCCTGAGCCGAGCCTTGCTTAGCAGTGACAGTAGTACCTGGGATGAATGGCTGTAGGTGGCTTGCCTGTGATTTTCTGAGTGAGGCTGTGACTGCTGGGTGAGACGGACTCCTTTGTTTCCCATAGCTATTGGTCTCTTAGCTTTTCTACTACTGGGATGAATTTCACTAAATCTAATTTTACTTTAAAGCATTCACTTAGGAGTTGGGGAGATTGCTCAGCTTTTGTTTTTGTTTGGTTGTTAGTTTTTTGTTTGTTTGGTTTGGGTTGGATTTGGTTTTTTTGAGACCAGGGTTTCACTGTGTAGTCCTGGTTGTCTTGGAACTCACTCTGTAGACCAGGCTGGCCTCAAACACAGAGATCCATCCACCTGCCTCTGTCTGCCTCCAGAGTGCTGTGATTAAGGGCGTGCAACATCACAACTGGAAATTACTCAGTTTTTAAAACACTGAGGACATGGGTTATATTCTTAGAACCTATGTAAAAATACTAGGAGCAAATGTGTGTTTGTCCCAGCACTGGAGAGGCAGGCATAGGCAGATCCCTGGGCCTCGGTGGCCAGTCAGACTACCCTACTTAGCCAGCTCCAGACCAAAGAAAGATTCTGTCTCACACAGTGGACAGTGCCTGTGGGGTGACACTCCAGGTTGTCTTCTGGCATACACACACTTGCACACAGGCATTCGTTTACACTTATTTTACTATTTGTGTATGTGCTTGTGCGTGCAGGTGCACATGTGTGTGCAGGTGCAGATCAGAAAACAACATTCAAGAGTGAGTTCTCTTCCACCATTGGTTGGTTCCAGGCATAAACTCAGGTTGTCAGGCTTACTGCCAGGTGCCTTGCTGAGCCATCTCAGCATCATTTAGCACAGCGGATCTCAACCTTCCCAACACTGCAACACTTTAACACAGTTCCCCATGTTGTGGTGACCCCCAACCACAAGATTATTTTCATTGCTAATTCATAACTAAATTTGCCACTGTTACAAATTGTAAACATCTGACATTCAGTATGTCTGATGTGCAACAGTCATTTGCGCTCCAAAGGGGTCACGACCCACAGTTTGAGAACCACTGATTTAGGCTTTAAATGTTATCTATGTCATGGTTTTCTTACAGTTTTTAAAATCAAATTTGTACTTTTGTTTTCTTAATGTCCCTGATGCTGTTGTAGGTGTCCTCCTTTATTTACACACACACACACACACACACACACACACACACACACACACACACACACACATTTATTTTGAGACAAGGTCTAACTATGTAGCCCTGGCTGGCCTTGAACTCAAGAGATCCTTCTGTTTCTGTTTCCAAAGTCCTGGGATTAAAGACCTGTGCCACCACACTGTTTTTATTTTTGAGACAGGCTCTTACTTTATAACTCAGCTCAGCCCCTGGCTTGGAACTTAAAGCAATCTCCTGCCTCAGCCCCCTGATTACTAGGAATACAAACATGCATGAGCCACTGTGCCAAGCTTTCATTTTTGAATAATAGACTTTTAATGATTAGTTCTTTCAGGTTCTTTTCTCTTAAAACAATTTAATGATTTGTTTTGTGGATTTTTTTAAGGTAGCTTCTTAGGTTGAACACTTGGTTCACTCACTTGTAACTCTTTTTTTTTTTTTTTTTTTTTTGGTTTTTCCAGACAGGGTTTCTCTGTGTAGCCCTGACTGTCCTGGAACTCACTCTGTAGACCAGGCTGGCCTCCAACTCAGAAATCCTCCTGCCTCTGCCTCCCAGGTGCTGGGATTAAAGGCGTGCACCACCACTGCCCGGTGCTATGCTCTTCTTTATTGAGTACATCTCATCTGCTTCTGTGCTGGCTGCTTTATGTCAGCTGGAGAGGAGGGAACCTCAACTGAGGAAATGCCTTTATGCGATTGCACTGTAGCAAGATGGGGACAGTAGCACAATTCTAGCACTCAGGAGACAGAGTTCAAGACCAGTCAGGTCTACAGAGTGAGTTCCAATACAGCTTCTTAGTAAGTGATTGATGTAGAAGGACCCAGTCCACTGTAGGTAGAGCCAGCCCCTTGACAGGTAGTCCTGCGTTCTAGAAGAAAGCAGGCTGAGCAAGCCACAGGGAGCAGGCCAGTAAGCAGCACTCTGCCATGGCCTCTGCATCAGCTCCTGCCTCGAGGTTCTTGCTGTTTGAATTCCTGTCCTGACTTACTTCAATGATGAACAGTGATGTGGAAATTAAGTCAAGTAAACCCTTTCCTCCCCAAGTTGCTTTGGTCCTGGTGTTTCATCCCAGCAATAGAAACTCTAGCTAAAAGAGCTCCTATTATACCTTTAAAATTACTTCTTTTTATTTGTGTGTGTGTGTGTGTGTGTGTGTGTGTGTGTGTGTGTGTGTGTGTGTGTGTGTATCATGTGTATGCATCCATGCACAAGGATCACCAGAGAGTGTCAGGTAGTTTTCAGTGGTACGTGGGTGCTGGGACCCAAACCCTGGCCCTCTAGAACAAGCACTCTTAACTGCTGAAGCGTCTTTCTGGCCCTGTCATTTGCTTCTTATTTTTCAGTAGTCCTCATGGTTGTGTACCTGCCAGCCCCCAACGTGAGGCAGAACTCTCTGGCTACGTTGCATGTATGTCTTCCCATCATTCTCAGGAGGGGAAGCAGCCTCTGCCTAGGGTACCAGACTAGTGGGAAGTTAGTTTTTTCAGATATGGGAGAGGTTATACTGTGTTTGTAATTAATGAGAATGATCTGGGGCAATGTTGTCCTTACAAGAGTGTCACAGTGAAGTGAGATGAGAAGCCCAGGTGGAGGGAGATGCTGGCCTAGACATGTCTAATTCTCTTAACACTTGACACTGCAAGTATTTCTGGGACCTGCCCACCCTGAACAATGGTCACTATGAGAACAATGTCTGTGATGTTCAAACAGTTCAAAACAACAAGGCTATTAACTTTATGGACAATTCAGTTTCCATGCCTGTGACCTCTGGGTGGCTTGGCTTTGCACAGAAACTTTACACATCGGTTCTCTACATTGAGCACACATGCCCACACACAATCTACAAACACTAGCCAGTGTGGGCACTCTCGTGTTCTCTCAGCTCTATCTCAGTGCTTCGCTGACTTGAACTCACAGCTTAGCCTAAGTTAAATTTTCCTCACTACTTCCCAGTATACCAGCAATGACCTCTTCCTTGGTCATTGATGGTTTGCTTGAGTACTTGTCCCCTACCATTCATGAGACCTAATTGGATCATAATTCCTACTTTAGAAATAGTTTCTTAAGCCGGGCAGTGGTGGCACACGCCTTTAATCCCAGTACTTGGGAGGCAGAGGCAGGCGAATTTCTGAGTTTGAGGCCAGCCTGGTCTACAGAGTGAGTTCCAGGACAGCCAGGGCTTTACAGAGAAACCCTGTTTTGAAAAACCAAAAAAGGAAGGAAGGAAGGAAGGAAGGAAGGAAGGAAGGAAGGAAGGAAGGAAGGAAGGAAGGAAGGAAGGAAGGAAGAGTTTCTTACAGGACAAAGTTTATACTTAGCCTGACACCCACAATCCTTCACTCTCTAGGACCAGCGTAGGATCCACCTACACTGCCCATCAAGTGACGCAGGCTGTGTAGTCAGGCTAGGTGAAGGGTAGGAGGGTCTGCTCTCCTGTGTTCTAACTGTTGCTGCTTTGCCTTGTATCCTTAGGTTAGCCGCTTCATCCTGTGTTCGGTCCTCACACTGATGGATAAACAACAGAACTGTTACACACCGCACACCTCTGTCTTCTTCTTTCTCTCCCAGTGATATTCATTCTCCTGCATGCCTGTCTGCTCTTTCCTTGAAGCTCACGTCTTGCCTGTACCTTCTCAAATCCTGTTTTTCTAAATAGACTAGAAGAGCCAGGTGCATCTGTCTATCTATGATACCTCCTGCAGCAAGGAGTGAATATGTTTTAGAAATGTCCAGCATAGACTAGACACAATGGCACAAGCCTTTAATCACAGCATTCAGGCAGGTGGATCTCTGTGAGTTCAAGGCCAGTCTGGTCTACATTAGGATCTCTGGGCCAGTTGGGGCTACAAAACTATAAATAACATTTTTTATCATTAAAAAGATTTTTTGGCTGGCTGGAGAGATGGCTCAACGGTAAAGAGCACTTACTGCTCTTCCAGAGGTCCTGAGTTCAGTTCCCAGCAACCACACAGTGGCTCACACCATCTGTAATGGGATCTGATGCCCTCTTCTGGTGTGTCTGAAGATAGCTACAGTGTATTAATATACATAAAATAAATAAGTAAATCTTTTTAAAAAGATTTTTGGCTTATTTTTAGACTGTTTTTATTTTATGTATATGAGTGTCTGCCTGCATGTTTGCGTACTGTGTGCATGCATGGTGCCCACAGAGGCCAGAAGAGGGTGCCAAATCCCCTGGAACTGGAGTTAACACCGATTCTAAATCATTATGTGGGGCGCTGGGAACAGAACCCAGATTCTCTGCAAGAGCCAGAAGATGTCCCTAACATTTAAACCAAAGCCAATATCCAGTCTCTTCATGCTTTATTTATGAGTGTGTGTGTGTGTGTGTGTGTGTGTGTGTGTGTGTGTGTGCATGTTTCTGTGAATAAGTGCCATGTATGTTCAGGTACCCACATGTAGTAAATATTTAAACTCAATCAGGGATTTCTTCTTCATCTTTTTCTTTTCAACTCCCTTTCCCTTACTTAAGGAAGAAAGGAAGATAGAGAAAAAGAAGTGAAAGAGAAAAGAAATCGCTGAATCTAACCTCTTTATTTTGTTTCCTCCCTATTCAAGACCATAATTATTTGTAAACTATCTCCTAAAATGGTAACATATCTATAACTCATAAAATGACCAAAACCATCCATACCAACTTAAGGGATGGTCTTGTAATTGCTTCCTGCTGAATTGGAGCAAAGAATTCCTTTTTGGGGAATCCAAGAAAATGAGAAGAAGAAAAAAAAAAAAAAAAAAAAAAAAGGTTAGTCTTAAGAAAGCTAGCTGTGGCATTTGTTGTCCAGTCTCTGTATGTTGAGAAAATGCAGGCTTAAATGAAGTCTAACTGGAATAGTCTGAAAGGCTGGACCAAGTGAGCCAGCTGTTCTGAAAATGTCCTGGAAGCAAGTCTTTAGAGGAAACAGCTTTGATGCAGTTGAGGTAGGATCAAGCAAGAAGATGGAACAGCAGGTCTCAGCATCTCAGCATCCTTGAGGGTGAATCCTGTCAGGGCTACCTTCTTGGTCTTCCATTCTGTAATATACAAACCTTATAAGCAATACATAGTTCTGTAAAGGCATGTGTATTGAAAGTGCAGGGTGCAGAGATCAATTAAGGATGATTTTCTGCTCTTTGTTTGAACAGGTGAAAGACCACTTTCTCCAGAAGTTAGTCTGATCATATAATCAAACTCAAAAATAATTCATCATTTATGCTCTCTGAAAGAATAGTATGTAATAATAAACCATGAGAATTTTGTAGTCAATACAATATGTTGGTTGCATATAGACATTTAAATCTCAGCTGGTCCCAGTTCCAGAGCTATCCCCATGTACAGGGATCAGGGTATACATTACCCCTCTTGTTGATCTTGTCAACTTCCTCTTCTTGTCTGCAGTCAAGATCTTCAGAGGGTCGCCCTCTGCTAAATCTGATCCTTATTATTTTGGACGGAGTCCAAAGCCTTTTCTTCTTTCTTAACACAAACCTAGAGCCTCTCTCCCAACATAGCATGCCTTTGGTCCAGCAGTTTGAAGTCATTAAAAGTACAGACTGATTCTACCTAGTAGAAGACAGCATCAGATTCCCTGGAGCTGGAGTTACAGACAGCAGCAATGTGGGCGCTGGGAACCAAGTCTGGGTCCTCCAAGAGCCAAAAACTCTCTGCTGAGCTGTTTCTCTGTGCCTGTCCCTCACCAAACAATCTTATGTAGCTCAGACAGACCTGGTCTTAACCCGAATACCCCCTAGTGGTGGGTTTACATGCATGCACCATGTCTGGTTACAGTTTGTTATTTCGCACGAATGTTTTTCTACTTTATTGTATGTAAAGTAAAAATTCCACAAAATTATGGGCGCGGGACAGTCATGCTTCAGTTGGTGTTTTCACTGTTCCTTAAAGAAGCGCGGCATCTTTCTATCTCAGGCATTGCCAGAGCTTCTCTCTGTATTTAGAATGGTTTTGCCCAAACCAAGTTTACCCAACATCCATGCATCCTATAAATGTCTGCACAGATGCAGGCTGAAGGTCCCCTCTGCTGCCCACTGCCATTTGTGCTTAATCAGCCTTCCTACAGTTGTGGCTCTGGGCACACAAGTTGAGGAATGTTCCTGCCCTCCTGAGACTGAGGTAGAGCAATGCCTGTCTTATTTGCCACCATCCTGCTTGGCACAGGAGGAAACTTGAAGTCAAGGGGAAGCACAGGCTAGAGAGAAAGGCAGTTCTCATAAGATGTCTGACGACAGGGACAAATCTGCTCAGGCTGTGAAAGCCAACTGGAAGTTGGGGTCTAAACCACACCTGGAGGCTGTAGTGGCTCAGAGGTTAATTGCATGGACTGACCCAAGTTCAGTTCCCAGCACCCATATGGTAGCTCACAACCATTTATGGACATCAAACACGCACGTGGTGCGTGTATATACATGTAGGCAAAACACTCACACACATAAAATGAAAATAAATAAACTACATCTGGCACAGAGTTCAGCTCTCTGTTCTTGGCCTGGTCCTCTCTGGCCTTCAGGACCCGCAGGCCACGTGCCCTAGGAGGTCTCTGCTGATCCTAGCCTCTATCTCCTTCGCTGTAACTGGGGCCTGGTCTGCTGCACAAAGGGTGCCAGATCCACTTCCTAGGGATGTCCCCAGGGTGGCGAAGAGTGCAAGGCCCGAGGTGCAGGTGCGAAGCCAGACTCCACAGTAGGGCCCCGCCCTCGAGCCATCCGCTGCCCGGATTGGGCAGAGGAGCGCGTGAGTGACGGGTGCGCAGGCCAACGGGGCGCACGCGCGCCGCCGCCTTTGCTTTGCGCGCCCCCGACGCCGGCCCGGGCGCCGCGGCGCTGCGGCTGCGGGCGGCAACGCTGCACCATGGCCCGGCCGCTGCGGGCCGCCCGACTGCCGCCGCCGCTGCTGTTGCTGCTGGCCGCCGGTGAGTGGGGCCGGGCCGTGCCGCGAGGGCGCAGGGCGCACAGGGCCAGTGCTGGCAGCGCCGCAGAACAAAGGCTGTGGGGCGCGCGGGGTCGGCCGCGCGCGGGGAGGAGGCGGCGGCGCGGGGCCTGGCGCCGGGACCCCCCAGGCGCCCTGTCCTGGGCACTGGATGCTCCGTGCCACGCGCACGCTTGGGGACAGCGGCGGCGGGGCCGCTGCACTAGGGTGTCCGCGCCCCACCCCTCGCCAGGTGACAGGTGACAGGTGACCAGTCTGCGGCCACGGAGCAGAGGGGCGTGTGCGTGTGTGCGCGCGAGGGTGTAGAGAAGCGCAGCGGGGAGGCGAGAGCGCACGGGTGACACCCTTGGAGAAATTGCATCGTAAAGGTCCGGCGGGTACCCAAAGCGCGTGGGCCAGGGATGCTGAGGGCCGAGAGACAGAGAGCTGCGTGGCCAGGGTGGATGTTTACATGTGCGTGGAGCTTGCCTGGGAAGGCGTGTACGTGTCGTTGTGAATGCGTGTCCTCGACTGCGCGGGGCAACTTTATTAGAAGCTGACAAAGGGGTAGGTCTGCGACAGCGACTGCCGCCATACGGGGCTGTGTGTGAAGCTGGGTACACGGTTTTCATTCAGCAGTCACTCCGGATACCTCGTTAGTGTGGGCGTGTGACAGGTCGGAGCCTGAGGCAGGTAAGAAATGTGTTGTGCGAGGGAGAAAGAGACAGCTTCTCAGGGTAGACATGGGATCCAGGGGTGTGTGCTAGTGTAGGGGGCGGGCACAAAAGCTTGACAGGCTCAGAGGCAAGCCAGCACCATAGAAGGGGAGGGAGGAAGGCTGACTGCAAAGGTGGGTCAGACCAGGACATGGGAGAGCAGCTTCTCACGGAAGATTGGAGCTGAGACCCCGTCGCAAGGTGGGCCTGGTGCAGGAGCAGAGTGCTGGGCTGGGTGGACTACAGGACTTGGTGAATAGCCCCACGAGACTTCCCCTTCAGTGGAGACAGGCATGGGACTGGCCACTAGTGCTCAGGCAGTTATCCCTCCAAAACCCACCCTGTGTAATGTATGCAAATTCTAGGAGGGATCTATGTGAGGTCAGGTGAAGACCTTACTTGATATGAATGGGTGGTGGGCCCTTACTTTGAGACTGTCAATGATAGAACCCCAGGAAAATGTCTGGGGAAAACAAAGTCAGAGAGGTAACTGGCTCCTCACTCTGCAGTGCCTGCCCTAAGCACATTTTATGGGGAAATGTCTATTGATGTTGGCCTGGGACGTCTACACAGACCACTCAAATCTTTGCATACAGTCCTCTCTGGGAGGTCTGCTCTCTCTAGGTAGGAACCACACCATCCCTGCCTACAGTGCAAGTCAGGATGGAGGCCTGGCTCTCTCTCGTGACCCCATCCTAGTGACCAGTGGGATGACAGTCAGGCTCGCTCCTTCCCTCCTCTCTCCCCCCACGCTCTCTCTCCATTAGTATGCCCCTGCCTCTGTGTAGGCACACGTGTGTCTATCAGCACGCCTCCTTTTTACACCTTTGTGTAGAAGGAAGAATGCTTCACTTACGCGCTCCGCTCCTCAGCAGCAAACATCAGTGGAGTCGGGGTGGGGGATGGGGGTGTGGGATGGTGGAGCTAGAGCATCTCTGTTGTGGCTGCCACTTCGGGCTGTGGGGGCAGAGTGGCAGATGCTGCCCAGCCACCTCCCATGCTGGTGTCTGCTAAGGGCTTAGGGGATCTGACTTGAAAGCTGCTGACAGGGGAGGGCCGAGTGCAGCTGGTGGTAGACAGAAGAGCCTGCCAGGACTGAGTGGGACCCGTGCAGGAAGACACACACTGGGTTCTGAGGTTTTGGCTTTCCGTTGCCCCTAAGATGTCTGCCTGTCTCCTCGGCCCCCCTTTCTGGGCTTGTTTGGATTTGGTTTTTCTTGATGCTGATCCCCCTTATCCCTTCCTGGGTGCCTTTTCCTTTCTGCCTCCCTTTGGGGTGATGAAGTAACAGAAAATTCAATGAGCTCCAGGAAGAAAAGGGAACACACAGCGAGCATAGTTCTGGGATTTTAAAATCAGGTGGGGACTCCACTGAGGCAGACTAATTATTAAATAAAAAAGTAATTATATGTAGAATGGACAGGGCTCACCTTCTATTCTGGTGTCCTTTTGTGGTGGTCAGGTCTAAGAAGAAGACCCCCCCACCCCGTTTATTGCCTAAGTGATCACCTACTACCCAAGCCTTTGAAAAACAATCAGGTCTATATAAAGACAGAGCAGCCATTACAAGGAGCATGCCTTCCAGAGAATGAAAATTGGTTGGGAAGGGCTGGAAAGATGGCTCAGCAGTTAAGAGCACTGACTAGTCTTCCAAAGGGTCTGAGTTCAATTCCCAGCAACCACATGGTGGCTCACAACTATCTATAATGGGATTGATGCCCCTTTCTGGTACTTATATACATAAAATAAATATTTAAGAAAAAATTTTTTGGGAAAAAGTCAGAACCAAGGGAAATATCAGATTCCCCTCCTCCCTTTTAAAGTGAGATTTCAGTCTTTGTGAATGCCTATAGACCACCAGGTAAGGCTGATAAAGAGGAGATGCTGGGGGGGGGGCACTGCCAGCTGTTGGAATGCAGATGGAGTCAGAGAGTAGAGGGTCCCACCTGAGCAAACCCAGGATGAACCCAGCTCTGCATTGTCTCCCACGCCTGTAGCTCTACCCTACTGTCTTGGGGCAGTTGGCTGGAGTGCTGGCCCAGTTGGCTGTGGCTGCTTTTCTACCACGCTTAAGTTAGGGGTTTTTGTTTGGTTTGGTTTTGTTTTTTCAAGATAGGGTCTCGCCGGGCAGTGGTGGCGCACGCCTTTAATCCCAGCACTCGGGAGGCAGAGGCAGGTGGATTTCTGAGTTCGAGGCCAGCCTGGTCTACAGAGTGAGTTCCAGGACAGCCAGGGCTACACAGAGAAACCCTGTCTCGAAAAACCAAAAAAAAAAAAAAAAAAAAAAGATAGGGTCTCATCATGTAGCTCTTTTTGTCCCAGGACTCACTATGTAGACCAGGCTAGCCTTGAACTCACAAAGATCTGCCTGCGTCTGCCTCCCAAGTGCTGGGATTAAAGGTGTGTGCCACAACACCCAGCTAAATTAGGTTCCAAGGAGGTAGGTAGTTCAGAGACTCTGAGGCAATCAGGGCGCATCTCTTCAGGACCCATGTGGAGTGTGAGTTCATGATTCTTGAGGATGACCAGCTTTACTCTCTCCTGCTGTGGCTGAAGCTGTCTTCTCTAGCATCCCTGCTGAGGCACAGTGTGTGGATAAAGCTTTACTCCTCCTGGCCTCGAAGTGTGGCTGCTCAGGCGCTCTGGGAACCTGTACAATATTCAGGGTTTAATTAGCACACACATCCCTCATCACCTGACGTTTTCTTCTTCCTGGGATGCATGAATGAGTTTTTCCAGATTGGTTTCTCTCATTTGGCTCCTTGCCATCCCTGTTCCCCAGCCCTGGGGAGGGTGCTTCTGCCGAAGCAGCTGGTATCTTGTATACAATTTAGATTCCATTTTCCCCCCCAAACTGCTAATTTCCCAGCAGGCAGAGACTGTCCAAAGTCCATCTTTACATCACCAGGGAGGACCTGGCATGCCACTTTGATGGGACCAAAAGCTCAGGAGTGACTGAATGATTCTTGTATGAATTTTACCTGAAATAAGATGGCACATTCCTTACGTGGGAATCTTGGTTTTAATTGGCATTAGGTTGACAGGATTCCGTGAATCTGTTTCACTTTTTTAAAATTAGAAAATAAGTGTTAAATAAATAAGGACAGTTTATAGAAGTGTTTCTAAACAGGGCCCCTGTGGACCTGTGAATAGAGATTCATGGTGGATAGCATTCTGGAGGCACTTCAAAGGAAGGCAGAGCCCTCCACCTGGACTCAGCGTGGAACCCCGGGCAGCGCGTCCAAGGAAAGGGGTGCCCTCCAGTCCTCAGTGCTGGCTTCCCTCCTTGGTACGTACATCCCATGAGGTAGCTGTACTGTCTTGAATATTGTTTTATGCAGCCCAGCTCAGCAAATAATTACTTCCCCAACCTCCTTCACAGAACATCTGCAAGACCTTCCTGTGGGGAGAAGCAGCTAATTACAGCTCTTTCTATTAACTTAGTCCCACGAGTCCTCGGTGATCTCATCTGGAAAACAAGAGGGTCGGACCCGATTATTATTTATTCACTCAAGGGCTTGTTGAGCCCAGTTGCATATCAGGAACTAGACACTGCAGTGTCAAGGGACACACTATGTGCTCACCGTCTGAGGGAGGTTGTATGATTGTCTCTTACCATTGGGTGAGCAGACCGTAGAAGGGTAAGGCCAGAACAACAAAGAGTGGCACCCTGCACAGGCTAGTGACTAGGAAAGGCTGCTCAGAAAATATCTGGGATGGGAGGCTGTCTCAGTGGATAAGAATGGCTGCTATGCAAGCACGAAGACCTGGGTTAGAGCCCCAGCATCCACCAAGGCTCAGCATGGCTGTGCATGCCTGCAACCCCAGCTTTGGGGGCAGAGACTGGCGGGCTTTGCAGTTTGCTGTCCCACTGCATGTGTGTGCATGCTCACATGCATACAAGTACACACACACACGAGAGAGAGAGAGAGAGAGAGAGAGAGAGAGAGAGAGAGAAAGGGGAATAAGAATTAGGAGGTGAGGAGGCTGGAGGGGTGGCTCAGCAGTTGGGAGCACTTGCTGCTCTTGCAGAGGACCTGGATTTAGTGCCCTCAGCCTGGCTCCATGGGCACTACATTGCAGGTGGTACATGTAGCACACATTCAGGAAGAATAAAAACAAACAGATCTTTGAGAATTAGGTAGGGGAGAGATGAGGATAAATAGATGCTCATGCAGAAGGTATAGCATGTATGAAGAAAGCAAAGGAGGTTGTAATGTTCTGGAAATCTCTAGAAAGTCAGTGTAAGGCACAGAGCATGCGGGGAATGACTGTGACCGTGCCCATTGATGGGAAGTCCCTCTACCACTTTAAAGAATATGGCTGGGTCATCTTTACAATGGGATGGTAGGTACAGATTTGACTGTCAGAAGCTAGTCTGAGTTTTGCTATTCCAAGTGTGGTCTGTGGACCAACAGCATTACTCATCCATGCAGAGCCAGGCACACTGCGTGAGTCATATGTACACTTAGGTCCTGGTGCCGCGCTGTTCCAGAGGGTGGTGTGGAGGAGAGATGCACACAGTGACAGTGGTGGGGAATCCTGAAATACCCAAAAGATCCCCTCAGGGACTGTCTCTGGAGAGAGCTGGTTAGAGGATATTCATGGGCCAGCCTGCTGGGAGTGTGGAGTTTGGAGAAGCCCCTCCCCCCACCTCCGCAAGCCATTAGCCTTTGAATAGACCTGATTCCTTCCTACCAAAACTGGCCTTTTGAGCTGTGAGTAGTATGGATCTCATTCCAGTAATGTGGGCTTGACTGCTTTGTTGCAGTGTGCTGTCTGGCACACTGTGTGTGTGCTCTCATGAGGAGCACCATTGTCCACCCTGTAGATGAGATAAGGAGTGAGCTTTGCTCGGCCTTCTCCCTGCTTTGCAGTCTACTAGCATAGGCACCATGCTGTCATTCTGAGGTGTGCTTTTAGGCCTCTTATATACACATATACATACATACATACCTACATACATACCTACATACATACCTACATACATACCTACATACATACCTATATACATACATACATACATACATACATACATACACACCATGTTACACTGTGCTATGGTGATCTGTCTTCTTGGGCTCTACGAAGATCGGAGACTATATCTTTCTTATTTCTGTATCTACCCGCCTTTGTATAATGCCTAGTGCAAAGCCAACATTTATAAACTGCATGAATGAATGAGTATAATCCTATTCTGATATGAAAGAATCCATTATAACCTTTCTCAATATACATGCTGGCTGCGTCAAATGTGGGGCTGTGTAACAAGTCACCCCCAAATTTTGTGACTTAAAACAGAACTTCTTGGAGTGGCAAGGTAGCTCAGTAGGTAAGGGTGTTTGTCACTGAGCCTGATGACCTGAATTCAGTCTCTCCAGCCCACACAGTAGAAGGAGAGAGCTGATTCCCAAAAGTTGTCCTTTGACATCCATGCACATGTACACCTGCACATACGTGCACTCATGTATGCAAACACACACACGAGAGAGAAAGAGAGAGAGAGAGAGAGAGAGAGAGAGAGAGAAAGAGAATAAATGTAAATTTAAAAACAATATAAAAAACCCCCAGAAATTCTTTTTGTTATTATTTTTTAATGTGTATGGGTGTTTTGTCTACACATATATCTGTACATCACGTATCACATGTGTGCCTAGTGCAGGCAAAGGCCAGAAGAGGACATCAGATCTTCCAGAACTGGAGTTATAAATGGTTGTGAACTACCTTGTGGGTATTGGGAATTGAACCCATGTTGTTGGCAAGAGCAGTCAGGACCCTTACCCATCCGTGCCATCTCTCTAGCCCCAACCTCCAGAAGTTCTTGATGTGATCAACAAACTAGAAACATCAACCTGGGAACTTTCTAGAAACATGGATTCTTGGGGCTCCTCACAGAATAACTGGGCTCAAGGCTTATCTATGGCTTACCTCTCTGTTTAAGTCCCACACACACCCATCCCACAAGCCCATGCTGGCTCTGGGGTAAAAGATACTGGTTTTGAACAAACTGTTAACTTAGCTCATGGCTCTGGGCTGGCCGTGTAGCCTGGGATCTGCTGGCAGTCTCATCTTCACCAGAGAACTTCAACTCCCTTCAGGTTCCTCATCTGCATCCGCTTCTCCTGACTGGTTTTGTCACATCTGGTTTCATCTGGGACACTATGCTAACCTGGTTGCTTTCTACACGGGCTCTCGTAGATCAGGCTAGCCTGGGCAGGTTGACCAGAAGTCCTGAGAGGATAAAGCATGAGGCCTGTCATGAAGATGGTACAATGGTTCAAGTCTGAGGAATGGGGACTTAGCCTCAAAGGAGGAACTGAGAAGTGGAGTTTTAGAGGTGTGTCCTCCTGGAGGATGCCCTTCCCATGGTCTCAGAGAAGAACCTTGCATCTGATGGTTTCTGCAGTAGACCCAGCCTCCTGGCTCACTATTATCCACCTATTATGGGATGGATATTGCTCTTCCCTATAATATTAGGACTAGCAAAACAACATGAGTATCTTAGGCTCTCCCGTGATGGGATGAGAGTCATTGGCACCCTCTTCTGAAAACCAAGGGAACCTTAGGGGTGTGGCCCTCCAGAAGATTGCCATGGCTCCCTCTGGTCTCTAGATATCTTGGAGCATGATTATGTAGTGCCCTTCCCACGTGAAACACATGTGTGATGTGGACACAGGAGCATAGCTTCAGCTTTATGAAGACAGCTTTAGCTTTATGGCAGCAGGACCTTTGACTTTGGACCTGGTCTCTAGGATAACTAGAGATGCTCTGGAAGAGGTATCATGGCTCCCAGCTTCTGAGCCAGAAACTGCCCCAGCCTCAGGACACACCCAGGTAGAGCATGGCAGTGTCTCTGAGCCCTATCTTCCAGCAGAGCTCCTCCCACTAGGTATAATGTGACCTCCCACAACTCAGAGCAAGGCCTGTGGATAAGCTTGCTGAGAGTGGAGTGTCTCTGAGCACAGAGTAGAAGGGTCTAGCATGCCGCTCTCACCCTGTGGGTCTGCCTTTGCCTCCATAGTCAGCCTGAATTGGCTGGGAGGCCACAATGAACACTGATGAGCCTTGACACATTAGCTGCTTCTTCTTCTCCTTCTTCTCCTTCTTCTCCTTCTTCTCCTTCTTCTCCTTCTTCTCCTTCTTCTCCTTCTTCTCCTTCTTCTCCTTCTCCTTCTTCTCCTTCTTCTCCTCCTTCTCCTTCTCCTTCTCCTTCTCCTTCTCATTCTCCTTCTTCTTCTTCTTCACCACCTCCTCCTCCTCATCCTCCTCCTCCTCCTCCTCCCCCTCCTCCTTCATTAGCCTCTTCTTGCGGGAGACACAGCCCATTGTCTGCTCTTAGGGCTCTCTAGGTGGAGGACCTCCTGGCCTCTGTGCCTTCCTCAGGTTCCTGTACATCAGGCAGCACACAGTACTTGGGGGCGCACTGGGGATAGATAGTTTTGCCTACTTGGAACAAGTGTTCCTCCCTCTGGGCCTGGGGGCTTGGAGTGACTGCCCATGCTTTAGCCATGAGGGCATTAAGACTGGATATGAGGCATGAGCGTGGAGCCGCTCAGCCTAGGGAGGGAAGACAAGTAGAAACTTGAGGGGTTTTGGTACCTTCCTCCCTCCCCTTCTGGCCCTCTTGGGCTTCACTTGCCCCACCCAGATGCTTTCCTGTTGGTCAGTGTGCTATTCCCGGTCCTGGGCTGACTGACGTGTGCACAATGTACCTAACATTTCCCCAGTTTCTGCTGGAACTCTGTGGTCCTTTCCTTTCCTTCAGCGGCCAAGCCCTGTCTTCCTCATCAGGGGGTTGAGGAGATTAAAATTCAGATACTGTTTGTAAGGCACTTTGCACATGGCCCTGAAAATATGAGGTCTTGTTTGTATTATAAACATCACTGAAATTTTCCCTTCATTATAATCACAGCAGGTCACAGTTCACATCCAGTGCAGGGGCATGGGTGGGAGCTCGGACCTGCCCTCCCCACCCACTGATGTTCTTAGTCTTAGGAGGGACTCAGGGCATTTCCACCAGCCTGCTGGTCTTCTAGGTGAGGAGGTGAGACGCAAGGGCCTTGAGCAACTTCTCAAAGCGTTCAGTGATGGTGGCTGAGCTAGCTGTGAAACTGGTCAGTAGTACAGTCGGCTGTTCTCATTGTCAGATGGAAAGAGAGAGAAGATGATCCCTTTTAATTTGTAGTATGCTCATTGTTTTGTCTTGAGAAATCAGGAGGGTCTAAGATTCTAAATAAGCGTACAGAAGTACCAGCACTAGCGAGTTTGCCCTGCAACCTTGCATGGGTGATTAAACTGCACCCAGGAGACCTGCCTGGATGCAAATCACATCTAATACAGGCTGGAAGAGTTTCAGGCTAGGATGCAAACTTAGAGAACATTGTCACATGCAAGGCAAGGTCCTTGGCTCACATTTGAACCTGCAGTGCCTGGCACAGCTACCAGACTGGGACAGAGGAGCTTTCTGAGCATCCTGAGGATGAGGGGAGCTGGGTCATTGAGTTCTTACTCCCTGCTGGTCCTGCTGCTCCCAGGAAAGACTGAACACACTACAAAGGGCATCTCAGGTCCCCTTGAAGCTGGAGTGCCAAGAAGTGTCCATCTTTGTGGTTTGTCTAGCCAGTCCTTGTTCTTACTACCCCTCCTAATATCTGGCTTTGTGTTTACAGGAGCTTCCCTGGGTGCCTGTGCAGTGGGTGTGGATGAGCCTGGCCCTGAAGGACTCACCTCCACGTCCCTGCTGGATCTGTTGTTGCCCACTGACTTTGAGCCACTGGACTCGGAGGAGCCCAGTGAGGCCATGGGTCTAGGTGCCGGCCTAGCCCCAGGCTCGGGCTTCCCCAGTGAGGACAGCGAGGAGTCCCGGCTCCTGCAGCCGCCACAGTACTTCTGGGAAGAGGAGGAACTAAACGGCTCCAGCCTGGACCTGGGTCCCACTGCAGGTATCTCTGCTCACTTATCTCCGTACAGGATACCAGGAATGGGCCATGGCGGCAGGGGCCATGAGGCAGTTTCTAGTCCAGCCCCTTCTCCTTTTCTCTCTGGTGGCTTCCAGACTGCCATATGTCTGTCATGATCACATCTTTGAAATGAAGTTTCTCCTTAATAGTGACTACTGTTTTGAATCCAGGCACCCACACATACAGCCTAGGGCTGGTAGCCAGTGCATGGAGCAAACTTGCAGTCCTTGCAGCCCTGGCCTCTGCAGTGACATGCTGGGCTTGTGGGGTCCTCTTTTTAAAGACTAGGAAAAGAGAACTGTGGTATCAAAATTCAGCCACAGATCTTCTTCCAAAACTATGACATGCTTAGGAGATCTATGCTTTGTGATTTAAACAAGAATTGGTTAGGGGCACTGACTGCTCTTCCAGAGGTCCTGGGTTTAATTCCCAGCATCTACATGGTGGCTCACAACTGTCTGTAATTCCAGTTCCAGGGGATCTGACTCCCTCTTCTTAATTTCTCTATACCCCCAGGGTACCAGGCATACACTTGGTGCACAGGCAGACATACATGCAGGGAAAACTCATGCACATTAAAATAAAATATATAAATCTAATAATTTTTACATGAATATTAGTGGGGTATGATAGCCATATCTTTAATTGCAGCACTCAGGAGGCTGATGCAGATGCAACTGGAGCTCTGTGAGTCCCTGGCCAGCCTGTGAGTGAGACCCTGTCTCCAAAGGAGACAAACACTACAGAAAATTAAAAGACAAAACAAAACAGAAAACCAAAGTTAATCAAAGGAATTAAAGCCACCCACGACACAACAACAGAAAACTGGAAAAAAAAACAAAAAACCAAACTAGAACCATAAGGAACATTCTATTTTCTTTTTCTTCTTTTAAATATTTATATATTGATTTTATGTATATGAATATACTGTAGCTGTCTTCAGACACACCAGAAGAGGGCATCTGATCCCATTACAGATGGTTGTGAGCCACCATGTGGTTGCTAGGAATTGAACTCAGGACCTCTGGAAGAGCAGTCAGTGCTCTTAACAGCTGAGCCATCTCTCCAGCCCTCACATATTTCTTAAATGTATTTCCACATTATTAATTATCCTTTTACAACCTGATTTTTTTCTTACAAGTTTCCTTTATTTTTGTTTTATGTGTATGGGTGTTTTGCTAGCATATATTTCTTCTTTGCACCATGTGAGTGCCTGCTACCCAAGGAGACCAAGAGAGGGATAAATCCCCTGAGACTGGATTACAGACAGTTACAAGCCTCCGTCAAGGTGCTTGCAATCAAACCAGATCCTGTGGAAGAGCAGCCAGTGCTCATGACTTCTAAGCCATCTCTCCAGCCCCTACTTCTCAATTTTTAACCGTTGTGCAGTATCTCACACATGGTTGTCAGGTGGCCTGAGCTCCTCTCCTGTTGTGGTTTGTAGGTTTTGTTGCAGCAGCAAATGACTTCATACTTTTTTACACTCTCCTGGTTATAAGGTCTCCTGGTATAATGGATAGAATGAAATCACTAGGTCAAGCGATTTCTCGGTCAGCATCCCACCCAGAAACTGAGGACAGGGAAAGAGATAAAGCAATGGATTTGCAAAAGTCTGGCAGGATGGGGGAGGATCCTTGGGAATCCAGGGCAGGCCACAGATGCATGTCACCACCTTGGGTACAAAGGATTGGAAGGTGACCATCTCTGGCGACCATCTCCTTCCCAGTCCACATCCAGCATCCCATCTGTGGGTGCCTCAATGTCCTGTTCTTTCCTCTCACCAAGGAGCCCATCAGAGACAGGGCCATGGGGGCTCAGGGCTGTGACCAATCAAGTCAGCCTGGGGCAGTGGTAGAGGAGAGCTTTAGCCAGTTGGAAGGCAAGTGGACCAGCTCTGCTCAAGTGTGTGGGTTTTTACAAGGGCTCTGGAAGCATCTCCAGTGTGACCCCCAGAGAAACTCCAGCATGCACTCGCCAGAGCTATTGAGTTCTGGAGTCTGAGATATTTCTCACCCCTGAGTTCCATTAGCCTGGTGTGATGGCCCAAGCATGCAGGCAGCTGATGCAATGCATGCCAACTTACACTAGGTAGCGAGACCCAGTCTCAAGAAATCCAGGGTCTGGAGATGAGGCATAAAGGTAGAGTTTCTTCCCTGGTCATGCACAAGGGCTTGGCTTCCATCCCTAGAACCCCTCAAGGGGAGGATTTTGCTCAGTTTGATAGGAAAAATTATAATGCTCGTTGGTAATAGCCTGTTAAACTTAATATAAATGAAGTATATATTTATTAATTATATATATATATACACACACATCATTAAATCTCTATGTATGTACATGTATATATTCTGAACATAAATTATATAACATATTCTATACAATATATTTTACTTATAGAAATATCAACTATAGTTTTCAGGGCCGGAGAGATAGCTCAGTGGCTTAGAGCACTGCCTGCTCTTCAAGAGGACCCAGGTTTGTTTCCCAGCACCCATATGGTGGCTCACAACCAATCATCTATAATCCCCAGTTGCAGGGGATCCTACGGGCATGAAAGTGACACACATACATGTATGTAGGCAAACATTCATGCACATAAAGTGGAAATAAATAAAATATAGTTTTCATTTTGGACTTGAAGTATGGGGTGGTGAAGAGAAGGCAGATTCTACAGTTACAACCCTGCCCACTAGCAACAACTGACATCAGTGAACAATGCAAGGCCAAAGAATGAGGCTAAGTCTCATCTAGGACATGGGGTCCTCACCTTGCAGGGAGGGATGTGTTCGCAGCACCCAGCACAACATTTGGCAGGGAAGTGCTCTGCAGATGGTTGCCGCTGTTACCACTGCCATGTTTTTTCCTACTGAAGCATTCATTTTTTTTCCTGCCACTGTACAATTTTTATATAGAAGAAAGAAGATATGTCTCTGTCACTTATAAACAAAAGCATTTTTACAGTCTGTCGATTGCTTTCTTTAAGTTTTAAGGATTTTGTTTATTTACATGCTGTGTGTGCCTGTTTGTTTATGTGTTCTATGTGTGTGCGGTGCCCAGGGCATCCAGAAGAGGACATCATATCTCCCGGAACTAGAGTTACAGGAGGTGGTGATCTGTCCATGTGAATTCTGGAAATCTAACCTGAATCCTCTGAAAGAGCAGCCAGTGCTTTTAACTGCTGAGCCATTGCTCCAGCCCCTTGAAAATGATTTTAAATGTTTTTGTTGGTTGCTTTTCGGTTTAGAGAAGTTTTTCCTCCCTAAGATATCTGCTCCTCTATTCTACTATTTTTCTGTGCTTTTATACTTTTATATTTAGTTATTGTAATGTTAGTGGGAGGTAGAAACCCATATTAGTGACTTTTCTTTTATTGTGATCAAACACCAGACAAGAAGCAACTTAAAGGAGGAAAGGCTGTTTCAGCTCAGAGTTAAAGGGGATACAGCCCACCACAGAGGGGAAGATGTGATGTCGGGCAGCTCCATTGTGACAGGAGCATGCGTCTGGCACATCTCACAAGCTCACATCTTGGAGGAACAGGAAATAGCGATCGGAAAGGAAGTGTCTAAGCCCGCCCCTAACAACCTTCTTCCTCCAGCTAGGCTCCACCTCCTAAAGGTTTCACAACCTCACAAAATAGTGCCATCAGCTGGGACCAAGTGTTCAAACAGGAGTTTATGGGGACATTTTCATCCAAACCACCAGGGGGCCTCATCTCCTTTTCCTGGGGAAGGTGACTCATCATTCCAACAGTTCAGCCCTCCGTCCTAAAGGGGCAGTCTGATGCTCTGTGCCTTTCTCTGGATTACTGTGGAGAAGCAGGCAGGCAGTGGGTAGGAGAGCAGCAGAGGTGCCTGGGACTGACTCCTGGGGTCACAGCAGAGTCTGAGGCCAAGGAAGGGTTATATCTCCTCCCTGGGCTTCTCCAGGCCTCAGGTTAAGAAGTCTCACCGTCATCTGCTGAATTCAAGCCCTGTCATGATTTCTAGCTCTCAATATGGCTCACATGGTCTACTGTCTTCTCATCTTTCTCTCACTGAGTAATGTTAACATAGTCCTTGCAAGGAAGGACTGGAAGACACAGGCAGGCAACCTCACTGCTGGCCTCTAAACTGTGTCCTTGCTGGTGGCCTTCCCTTCCCACCTTGTGTCTTGCATTTTTATACTATATGACCCCATCCTTCTGGGCAAACATTCCTGGGTGAACCCCAGCTATATAAAACGTAGCTTATATTCCCAGCCCACCAGAAACTGGTCTCCATAGTACAGCCCCACTCCCTCTTCTGCCTGGCAGAGCTGATCTGATGGCTACTCAGGGGCTCACCTGTGACTAGCACCAGCCCTACCCTAGAATCCTATTCTAACTGGCACTGGCTCAAGCCTGCTCCTTAAGCCTCTACTTCTGATTCTTCCCATCCCATTGGCCACAAAAGCTCTTTTTCACCCTAGTCATCTGGTTGCTAGGTGACCATCCTTCACTAACCAGCTCAATAGGGGACAGTCACGCTGTCTATGAGCAGATGCTGGCAGCTGCAGTGCTGCTAGTGCCCTGGCCATGGTGTGTAGCCTGGCAAGTAACACGGGGCTGGTGTCCCATGTCATCTCACTCTCCTGGTCAGTGGCAGGTGAAGGTACCCACTTCCCAGTCCACCTGCTGGGAGTTGTGTCTCTGCATGCCATTAGCAGCCCCTAAACACAGTTTCCTCACAGCGCCTGCAGGGCTTTACTGCAAGAGGGCTGAGGTGGGAAGAGAGTTAGGGTCCATGCTAGCAGTGGGTCGGCAGGCAGATATTCAGAAGACCCAGTGGGTATTGTGTCACTCACCACCATTGCTGGGTTCTGCTCTCGCACTTGAGGAGTCAGAGTCCTACACCTTGCGTCTGAGGAACTGAGTTGTTTCAGAGGTGGTCTTCAGGTCTGTGTCTTCCCAGAAGGGCAGGCACAACACAGTGAGGTGGGATGGAGCGTGGATGTATCCATGCTCTCAGCAAGCTCATTCCCAGTGGCTAGAGATAAACAGTAGCTGCCGTTTTATCCAGTTTTAGCCACTTCCTATTGTAGGATTGGAAGGTTCTGGAAGCCAGACCTCCACAGTAGAAAGGCCACATTTAGGAGACCTTTGGGTCTCATGGTCCTCTGGCAGGACAAAGCTGGAGAGGGGTCTGCCTGAGCTGCTCTGTGACATTTACCCCTTGATCATGACACTAAGCCATCCAGAAGGTGGCGCTCCAGCCCTAATCACTTACTAAAGGCCTATCTTGTACTATCATAACCACAATTAAACTCTCCCCTCCCTCATGTAGCCCACACTGCCAGAACTCACAATCCTCCTGCCTCAGCCTCCTAAATGCTATGGTTACAGGTGTACAACACTTACAGTTGGCTTCTGAACCATACATTTCAAAGTGAGTTTCAGAGGTGATATTCAGTCCACAATACCCCAGGATTGCCCTGTCACCCTCTACCCACTTTCTTTTCTGTAACACAGGATCTGCATTAGGCTCTAAGGTCCCAGGGAAGAAGTGAATCAGAATCCTGCCAGAGAGGGTGTGGATGACCCCTGGAGGCAGCAGGTCCTAGAATCCCCATGCACACAGTCACAGGCTTGTGTGGAAAAGATCTATGGGGGCTTATGGAACAAGGAACAGGCTTGCAGCTCCAGCTTGGGCTGTTTGGGCTATCCTGCTCCATTTTGTTCTGCTGGCTCCAATCCAGGTTGAGTGCCCAGAAAAGTCATTGTCCCTTTCCTTAGTGACCCCCATAGGAAGTGAGCTCTGCATCTCAGAGCCAGGAAAGGGTCAAGTTGGTTCAGATTGGGTCCTGAACCCCTTGCCTGCCCTATCACAAAGCCAGAATTCTCTGACTGGCAAGGGCTGGGGTAAGCTACCCCTAAAGCCAGGGTATAGGGGTCCCTTAACTCCAAAAAGAGGGAGGCTTATTCCCAAAGGGAAACACACTCAGAGAAAGAGGGGTGGTGGAGGGGACCACGAACAGCAAAGCCTTGAGGAGATACAAGATCCACACGGCTTTCACTCTGAGTCTCTCGTGGATCGCAGAAGCAGGGCAGCCACTATCACTGTTTTATAGCTAAGGAAACTGGGTCAGAGATTTAAAAGTGGCACTAAATTACCCAGAGGATAAGTGGCAAAGCTAAATCTCAAACCAGCCACTCTTCCCTAGATGGAATCATTCTTACTAGACTTCTTTAATTACGCCTGCCTGAAATGGAACTTGCAGAAACCAGACACCAAAGCAGCTGTCTGCTGGGACCTGGAGATAGTGTTGAACCACAAACCCTTGCTGAGCCGTAGCTGCCGCTGCTGTGTGCTCACTCTCTGTAGTTACTGTACTCAGGAGTCCGGTCACTGGGAGGGGCAGGCCCTGAGGCAGAGCCAGCTGCCAGGCACTGAAGGGAGCACTTGCACCCCGACCCCAGGAATAAAGTTCTTTATCTTTATGCTTGTAATAAATACTAGCATATAAATCTTTTAAAATGCAAATAAAAGAAGAAAATAGAATTGGCCTACATTCTCATCCCCTAAAGCTCCTGATGGTCTTGGTCTCCCTTCTGACTTTCCCTTATGGGAAATGGGTTTTTAAAAGGCTTTAGCACTAAATAGAGCCATGGTACACACACCTCTGGGGGCTGATCGTCAGCACCAATGTCTACTTCTGCAACTTTGCAGTGAGGGCTGATGGTGTCCCAGGGTCCAGTGGGGCACGGGCTGCTGTTTCAGCAGCACCCCGCCTTACACTGCAGGGAGCTGGAGAGGGCCAGGCCATGGTTTTGAGACAGGGTCTCATTCATATCCCAGGCTGACCTTGAACTCCAGCAGTCCTCCTGCTTCAGCTTCCCAAGTGCTCAGTAGAGACGAACTCTCATAGCACTGGGCTCTTCAGCTTCCACTGTGTGAACTGAGCTGTGGTGGACCCAGAAAACATGGGTGTGAGCCCCTTGATTCATTCTAGAGGGCTAGAATTCTAGGTTTAAAACCTTTTTAATTTTATTATATTTTACTTATTTATTTTGTGTATGTGTGTGTTTTTGTGTGTCAACTCATATGTGCACATTTGTGTATGTGTGGAGGTCAGATGACAGCTTTCCAGAGTCAGTTCTTTTCCTCTACCTTGTGGATCCTGGGAATTAAACTCAGGCTTGGTGGCAGGTACTTTCGCCCACTGAGCCATCTAGCTGGCTGAAGTCTTTTTTTCTTTTTTCTTTTCTGTGCTGGGAATGGAGCTTTGGCCCTTCTGCATGCTAGGCCAGTGTTCACCACTGTGTAAACCCCAGCCTTGCTTCTAGCTCTTTGAAGACTGTTGAGGCTGATCCTTAGAAAGTCGGTTTAGTTGTCTGATGGCCTCTCTCCTCCCCCTCACCCCCATGTTCTATTCAGATCTCTTTTGGCTTTGGGTATTTCCACATTAACACTCGGTTGAATTGCTGACTGGCCAGTGCACTAGGGACAATTTTCAGGGATTTGACATTAACCTAAAGGGACATTTAAAGTGATCTTTTAAGGTCTCTGGCCCTGATGCCTGTTTTAATTCCAGGCCTTGAACAGGGAGGTCAGTCCATTAATATTTCAGCTAATGCCAAATGTCTTCAGTACTAACACTCTGTCCCGGGGTGAGGGACAGAGCAAGGTCCCCTAGCCGTAGTATATGGAAGGAGGGCTTGTGCAAAGCTCAGATGAAGCAGAGAGACATACAGCACGATATATTTAGAAAGCATACACCAGCACCATGGTGAGGTTAAAAGACAGAAATAGAAAGGGGTGGAGGAGCAAGCCACTTGAGGAGAGCAGGGTTCACAGAGCATGTGCTGGCTGCCCGTGAGCCCGCAGGATCTCCCAGGAGCTGCCATGTGGATGGAGTCTGCTCTTCTGCTCCAGGGAGCCCCCAGCTGGTACATCATACACCAAGGCCAGAACTCACTCAGCAGGCACTGGTGGGTATCTGCTCTTTTAAACTGTGTTGAAGCCAAGTGGTAGAGGCACAAACCTTTAATCCCATCGCTCAGGGCAGAGGCAGGCGAATCTCTGAGTTTGAGATCAGCCTGGTCCATAGCCAGAGCTACACAGAAAAGTTGTGTCTCAGAAACAAACAAACAAACAGACCGACAGACAAAACCAAACCAAACCCCACAGGGTTTCCAAGGACAGGAGTATCAACAGGGAAGGTGGAGGACGAGAAGCAGCCTGGTTGTGTGGCCCCAGGGTAGGTCTGGTAAAAGTGAAAGCCCTCAGAGAATATGTAAATTCCTTTTTCTCCCCTTGAAGGACCCTTAACAGGTGGCTCTCTCTAGATAAAAAAGAAAATGGCCTAAGCTGTAAAGCCCAGTTGGGATAAAAAAAGATAGGAAGAGAGAGGCAGCAGGAGAGAGGCTTTTAAAAAGGAGGCCAGGAGGGCCCTAGAAGGTAATTAATTGCAGCCAGTTACCTGACAGAAGGTGGGGCTTCCAGCAGCCCAGCCTTAGAGGCCCAGGTGGCTGGGGCCTCATCCTAGTGGTGACAGTCTTTCATGAGGTGCACAAGGGGTGCGCAGTGTGACCCCAGGAGGTTGCTGGGAAGGCAAAAGCAAGACATTCACCACTTTTCCTGTTGCTATAACAACATGCCTGACAACAGAAACTTAAGGAAGGGTTCACTGTGCCCCACACTTTGAGGGTATAGTCCTTCATGGTGACAGGAAGATGAGGCAGCTGGTCACATTGCCTAGCAGCCAGGAAGGGGGTGGGGGGAGGAATGCTTCAGCTCAGCCCACTGTCCAGAGCTCCTGGGATAGTTGGTCCAAATTTAGGATGGGTCTTCCCACTTCATTTAACGCAATCTAGAAACCCGCCCCAACCCCCAGACATGCCTAGAAGTTTATTTCCATGGTGATTTTAAATCCCATCAGGTTGGCATCTAAGATTAACTACTCTAGGTCCCCTCTCATTTCTTATATTATGATGTTATAACAATATCCCACCATGGAGGGTGGGTATGAGTGGGGTACAGACTTCAGGACATTTCCTGAGGTGAGGTCTCTCAGAATTATGGCTCCTGCCTGTCTGTCTAAAGCAGTCCCTCCTGTGACTCAGGCCCAGTTTTATGCTGTGGCAGTGGTCAGAGAAAACAACCGCTGGTCACTCCCCTTCTTGTGTGGGTCCGAAGCTGAGTCTGGCTGTTGAACGAAAGGACTGTGAAGTGACTTTAACTACACAGAACCCACGCCTCCACAGTAATGACAAGCTTCACACTCAGAGGCCATGCTTTCACGCCTGGGCCCCCCATCTGAGAAGCAAGTTCCCAACTGTGGGGTTTAAAGATCAGGTTGTCTAGGACCTAGTGAAGAGTTAGATTCTAACTAGAGCCACAAGGTGGCGCTGTAACTTTACAGCATCTTTGCCCAGCAGTTCCAGAAGAAAGTCAGGGAGTCTCTATGCCATTAGGGACTGCTCAGGGGGGTGTCTGATCGATCTGGGCCTGCCCCGTCTTGTAACTTAGCTTGATCTTGTTGGGGTGGGTCAAGTCTGAGAGATCATTCACTTCTCTTAGTGGCCCCTACTCTGTGGCCACTAAGATGACATCTTAGGCACGGGCTTCCTGGAAACAGCCCCTTGTCTCCTGGGCAGTCCTGTTAGTCAGCTGTGGCTTCATCTGGGTGCCATGAGTACACTGATACATCTTAACCTAAAGCAGGCTTTTGGAGTTTGGCTTCAGCCAGAGAGGCTGCAGCAGGGACTGTAGTGACTTGAAGCCAGATGGACCAAGATAGTCCTAGCCGGCCCAGGGCAGCTACAGTTCACAGGCATGGTCTTAGAGGGTGACACATGCTGTGTCCACAGCTCTTCCTCTGCCTGTCCTTTACAATTCTATTTTTGTTTGTTTTTTTCTTTTGGCTAGTTCTTTGCAGTGCTAGTGATGGACAGAGAGCCCTGTGCTCCCAGGCAGTCGCCTACACCGTCTCCCTCTCCTTTGCCTGATTCCTTTACACTTTGCCATAGGCACCCCCTCTTGATGGCTTTGGTACTTTACAAAACCAATTCCCACACCAATCTAAATCATTCCGATCTACCAGAGTCTCTACTACTACCATATAGATCTTGTCTTACCATGAGGCTCAGCAGAGCCACTCCATCCCTGCACCAATTTGTGAGCTCCCGGCTTGACTTGGTCTAGTCTTTACTGCGGTAATGAACACCATGGCCAAAGATGTCCATCCTCACGGGAAGCCAGGGTAGGACCCATGGAAGAGCTGCTCACTGGCTTGCTCGGCCTGCTTTCTTTCACAACCAGGGACCACCAGTCCAAGGGTGGCACTGCTCACAGGGGCTGGGTCTTCCCCCATCAATCACTACTCAGGGAAATACCCCACAGACGTGCCCACAGGACAGTCCGATGGGGGCAATTCGCAAAGGATGTCTCCTTTTCCCACACGGCTCAGTTCGTGTCAAGTTGACAGAGACCAGCCAGCACACTGCTGAATCAGCATCTTAGCTCTCCTGTGACCACAGCCCCATTTGGCTCTCAAATGCCATCAAACTCCTCTCAGTGACGGACTCTCTGAGTGAAGTCTATGCTTCCCTATTATCATCCAGTGCCCAGCATCCAGAGACCTCAGCCAGTGATAACCAAGTATCTACCAGCAACTGGTCTCCCTCTCATTGCTTCAGATCATGCAGCGCTTGTCTGGGGGGATGGGGAGTTGTATTCCTCAGCTTTTCTGCTTCCACAGCACTCAGACTGGTCCCATGGCCTCCCCACAACGCACCCTCCTTCCCCCATCTCACAAGCTGGGCTGTGAGGTGCTCTTTAACTTCGTAAGAGTCCTCCCCAGATTCAGAGGCAGCATACTCCCTGATTCCCATAGCTTCCTGTACCAGCTGTAAGCAAGGCCCTGTCTGCATGTTGACTCTTAGATTTTCCTTTCCTCTGTATTAGAGATTGGACCTGAGGGCTGTCCCTTCTCCCTCTCCTCTTCACTGTCTGATTCTGTCCACAGGTTCGTCTCTATCTCTGTCTCTCTGTCTCCCCATGTGTACAGAACAGCAGCCACCACCCCGATGTTAAATCCGAGACTAGTGCAGAGGACAGTGTCCATGTGTCCTTCTCCTACTGCTTTCTTTCTTTCTTTCTTTCTTTCTTTCTTTCTTTCTTTCTTTCTTTCTTTCTTTCTTTCAAGATTTATTTTATGTATATGAGTACACTGTAGCTGTCTTCAGACACACCAGATGAGGGCATCAGATCCCATTAGAGATGGTTGTGAGCCACCATGTGGTTGCTGGGAATTGAACTCAGGACCTTTGGGAAAGCAGCCAGTGCTCTTAACCACTGAACCATTGCTCCAGCCCCTCCTACTGCTTTCTTGCCTTAGGCAGGACAGTCGTTTCTGGGCAGATATCTTAGTTTCAGTTGTCTGTCTTAACAGCACAGGCCGTACCATTACCACAGGCTGCCCAGGATTCCATCTCATTCATGCTGTCAGGGACTACAATATACTCTCTAGTCCATTATCTGTTTTGGGGGCAGACTCCATTCATCAAAGTGCAGCATTACCCCATGCAACATAGAAGAAGACATTCACTCTGGGATCCTCATAGGGACATTCCACTCTCAGAGAGCAGACTCAGTTTCCATATTTCAGCACCCATAGCAGAGACAATGCCACTGTCCTTCCCCCTAACTCATCTTTGGTTCATTTGTGTCCTTGTTCCCGTGTGAGTTGACAGATCAGAGAAATGTATCCACCCAAGGCAGGTCAAGTTTAATCGGGTAACTTACAGGCACATAGGAAACTTAGGGGCGACTACACCATGGAACAAGAGTCTCCCTCCCCCAGCAGATTTTATATATATATCAGAGTGGGGAGGGGGATCTTCGGGTGTCTTATGAGGCCTCCATACCTCCACAAGGGAGTGTGAATGGGTGGGCTTTGTATTGTGAGGGTCTGTCTCCTGTGGGTAGTCATGGCCATTCTGATTTCAAGACACCAGGTCTCTACTCTCTACTGCCCCACCTACCACACCTGGGTTACTTCAGTCACCATGCCCTCTTGGGAACTTCCCCACCTGCTGGAACTCTGTTGATGAGGGCTCCCCCTCCCTGCACCCAGGTTCTGCCTTGTCCAAGGTCTCATGGAGCCCACTGGCTGCATTAAGTCTTCCCCGAGGGCTCTTTGGAACCTCCCTCTGGACTCACCCGCTCTGTCTGTGGCCACAGTGCTGATGTTTGTCATCTGTTCACACTCTGCATCAGCTCTCCTCTCAGGGGCCTGTCCTGACTCTTTCCTTCTCTCCCCATCTCCACTGTCTGCTCCTGTGTCTCCTGAGCCACTGCAGCTGTTCCCCTGACGTGTACTCTTTCTGTCAGCTTTGATCACCCTAGGGAGCTCTTGTGACTGCAGGGACGTAATATTGGGCTTCCTAGGCACTGTTACACCCATATTCTACTCTCCAGGATTGACATGCCCCCTGCCCACTTTAATTATGGTCTGTATGTTACATTTTAGTTTTCAATAGATCTAGCAATTGTAAGTTCTTATATTCAACTTACTTTTTTTAAGTCAGGTTTTGCTATGTAGCTTAGGCTGGCCTCAGATGAATGGCGATCCTGCCTCAGTAGGCATATGCCACAGCACATGGCTTACTGTTTTAAAAAAGCTATTTGTTTATTCTCAAGGCCCAGGCTAGCCTTGAACTTGCGATCTAGCTGAGGATAGCCTTGTGCTCTGGATCCCCTGACCTCCAACTCCAGAATACTTGAGTTACAGGTGTATCCACCATGCCCAACTGTAGAGTGTTTTATTCTTTCATGTTCATGTTTTTGAGGGGTGGCTTTCACTTGGGTCTCTGGAAATCGAGTAAAACCTTGTCTTGTTTGTTGTTTAATGCTGTCCTCCAGGCAAGCTGCTTGCTTGCTCACCACTGTTTCTTGGGGCTGTTTTCCCCAAATGTTTTGTGATTCTTGATGGTTGTGTTCTGCAAAGGTAACACTAGACTGCCTGGTTTCAGGGGTGCCATGGGTTTCCTCTTTGGGCGTGTGGTCTCTGTTCCCTGGATGTCATCACTGCCTCCTTGTGTGGGGAGCTAGCTACTGTCTCTACGGGCTGTGTGCTGTGCAGTGGTGGAGGAGGAGGACCTTAAAGGACCAAGGCTCCATACCTCAAAACACACACATAAAAGCACAGCTGCTCTGTATGGCTACCAGGTCTTCACTGTTGCTAAGATTGCTCAGGTTCTAAGTCTTGCCTTCTTTGTTGCTATTTTGTTTTTTGAGACAGTATCTCATTCTGCAGTGTAAGCTGGAACTTACTATGTGACCCAGGTTGGCCTCCAGTTCGTGGCAACCCTGCCTGCCTCATGCTAGGATTACAGGAGAGAGCCACTATGTAAGTCATACTTTTTACTCCAGAGAACCTTTTTTTGTTTTGTTTTTGCTTCTCAGATCTCTCTAGAGTCCTGTTTTATTTTTACCAACTGCTTCCTAGACCTGCAGTACTACCTCTATTCTGAGGTTTATTGTCATGAAATTCTTCTTGTGTGTCTTGATTTCCAGTGTCTTTTAGTTTGTTTTTTTCTAGAAGACACCTTTAAAGAACTCTCTGAGAATTCATGGATAGTAATTTACAAGTTTAGGTCCTTGTATGCATAAATATCTTAATTTTGCAACTATAATTGAATGATAGTTTAGTTGGATATAAAGTTCCAACTTCCTGGTTTGAGAACATAGCTCAGTGGTAGAACAGTTGCTTATCATGTGCGAAGCCTGGCATTCCTTCCCTCACCTGAGACGAACAGCGAGAAAGGATACGTTTATATGTGAACATGTGGGTTCATATGCATACGTGTGCGTGTGAAGGCCAGATGTTGACATTGGTCGTCTTCCTGGACCACTCTCTTATTATTTCCTTTTTATCTTTTGAGGTGGGGTCTCTGAACCACTGACATGGCTAGGCCGGATGGTCAGTGAGCACCAGGACTTGGCCTGCCTCTGCCTGCCCAGTCCTGGGATTACTGATATACATATCAAACCTGACCTTAAAAAAAAATTACTTTTATAAGTATGTATGTATATGTGCTACATGTGTGCAGTACACACAGAGGCCAGAAGAGAGTGATGGATTTTTCTGGAACTTGGCTTGGAGGCAGCTGTAAGCCATCTGATGTGGGTGTTGGGAACTGAATTGTTTTCTGGAAGAGCAACCAGGGCTTTTAATTTTTAAGCTGTCTCTTCAGCCTCACACCTGTCTTTATGTGGGTGTTATGCTGAGTGGCAAGCTTCTTGCTTCCTCTCTGCTTCTTGATCCACAAAGACATAAACAAGCTGTTGATTCCAGCTCCTGTTACTATGGAGACCCTGCCATGGTGGTCTGTTTTTCCTCAAACCGTGAGTCAAAGTAAATCTTTGTTTCTTCTGGTCAAGTTCTTGGTCACAGCAATGAGAAAAGTAACTAATACTTTATTGTAACCTGCCTCCTTAAGTCCCCTTTTTGTTTTGTTTAGATTTTATTTATATTTATATATTTATTTCATATGTACGAGTGTTTTGCCTGCACATGTCTGTGCATCATGTGCATGTAGTACCCTTGTTGTCCAGAAGAGGGTGTGGAGCGTCTGGAACTGGTTGTGAGCAGCTATTTGACCTGGGAATGGAACCAGTTGCTCTTAATACCAGGCCACCTCTCCAGCCCCTAAATTTCTGTTTTTTTTTTTTTTTTTTTTTTTTTTTTTTATTACCACAAGGAGCCACCACATGGGCCCATGCCCCTTCACCTAGCATCAGCAGCACCATAAATGGCCAGCTAGCTCCCTGTGTCCTTGTGGGCTGGCTTCATTCTCCTCCCTGGCTTACTTCCCATCCTTCCCCAGCACTGCCAACCATCTGGCATCCCTCTGTCCTTCCACCCCATGGGAACACTGCTCTTCTTTCATACTCATAAAGACCGCTCAGTAAGGGTCACCCCACCCATGGCTGACAAAATCTGTCAGTCAGTTAGCTCTCCATCTCTCCCTAGACTACATCTTCCCAGACCTGACTGAGAAGGTGGCTTCCATGGAAGACCCCGGCCAGGCTCCAGACCTGCCAAACCTTCCCTCCATCCTGCCCAAGATGGATCTTGCTGAGCCTCCCTGGCATATGCCTCTGGAGGAAGAGGAAGAAGAAGAGGAAGAAGAGGAAGAGGAGGAGGAGGAGGAAAGGGAAGAAGAGAGGGAGAAGGAAGAAGCAGAGGAGGAAGAGGAGGAGGAGGAGGAGGAGGAAGAGCTGCTCCCTGTGAGCGGGTCCCCAGGAGCCACCACACAGGCCCATGCCCCTTTACCTAGCACCAGCAGCCAGAGTCCTGGGGACACCAGACACAGGCAGGATTCTGGGGACCAGGCCACATCAGGGATGGAGGTGGAGAGCAGTGCGAAACCCACCTTGTCAGTGCCCTCAGTCACCCCAAGTACAGTGGCCCTGAGGGTTCAGAACTATAGCCAGGAGTCTGGGGGCACGGAATGGCCAACTGGAGGCATGGGGGTACAGTCTGAGGTTCCCCAGGGAGCTGGTGAGGAGGCCACAGTGGGAGCAGCTGACTTCAATGGCCAGCAGGGGGCATTGCCGTCCTCTTCATTCCCACAAACAGTGCCTCCAAGTGGGACTGAAGTCCCCAGTGAGGGTCCCCTTTACCCCAGAACCCCAGACTCTTTCCCACCTGGACCCCAAGACACAGAGTCAACCCCTTCTTCTGCTACCTGGGGACAAGGAGGTCTCAGTGAGCAGCCCCTGGAGGGTCAGGCAGCTGAAGCTCACTCACTAACACCATGGGACTCTACTCAGGTAAGACAGAGGTGCAAACTGCCCTCAGTGCATGAATACCTGCTGTCCCCTGGGTCCTCAGGGTGTCAGCAGCAGTGTGGTGTGATGGGGGCTTAGCACACTTCCTACCCCACCTGTTAACACCTATGTGCCCAAGTCATTATTCATACACACAGGCTGCAGGAGAAAGGGATGGGTGTTCACAAGTGCACAGGGCCAAGGCAAAGCCTCTGAGCCAAGCCTCTCTTTTCCTTTGTGACACTGTTTAGCTTTATGCACACAGGGTAGGGAGGGACCCTGACACAACAGCTCAGGAGGATGTGGTGGCCCTCAGCTCCCCAGACCTCAGGCTCCTCCGGCTCTCCACAGGTCTCTCCTAAGGCCTGCGTGCCCTGCTTTCTTTTTCCTGCACAGGTGATCTGCAAGGATTGGAGCAATCTGGCTGGGAAGAGCTACATCATCCTGAACATGACAGAGAACATAGACTGTGTGAGTGCTGAGCTGGCCCGTCTCCGTCTCCGGAGGGCCAGACGGGCAGAGGGAGGCGCCACAGTGGGGTCCTTGCCAGAGAGGCCAGCCCAGTCCAGGGCTGAAGCAGCACCTACCACTTCGGGAAAACAAAAGAGGTCTTTCCTACTTAAAACTCTAGGACTCTTTCCTCCTTGCTTTCTGTAGTTTTGTATTTTGTTTTTGTTTTTTACTCCAGGCTGACCACAAACATAGTATGTAGCCAAGGATGATTTTGAATTCCTGAGCCTCCTGCCTCCACCTCCCCGGTACTGGGATCTGGGCCTGGTTTTATTCGGTGTCAAGCGTCAGACTCAGGGTCTCATGCATGCTAGGGAAGCACATTACCAACTGAGCTGCATTCCCAGCTCTTCCTCTTATTTCCATTTAAGGGAACTCTTTAAATGCTACATGCTATTCTCTGATGAGATTGACACCTATCCTTCTTGTCTTTAGGGTTTTGTTGAGAAAGGATCTTGCTATATTGGCTTGGAATTTCTGGGCTCAATCAAACCTCCTCCCGCACCCACTCCCAAGTACTGGGAGCACAGTCAAACACCATTGTTGCCCAACGATATCTTTTTTTTTTTAAGAGTTGTTTTTATGCTGGGGTATAGTGACATGTGCCTGCAATCCCAACATGATGGTAGCTGAGGTGGGAATCAGGGTTCAGAGTCAGGCTGGGTTACAGATGCTATCCCACAAAGGATGTCCCCCATCCTAGTTGCTTTTTTATCTTGTCTTAGGCTTTTTAGAAGCAACATCTGTTAGTGTTTGTTCATAGCTTTCTAAAGAGACATCAAAGGCTAATGGGAAAGCGCTCTCTCTCTCTCTCTCTCTCTCTCTCTCTCTCTCTCTCTGTATATGTGCATGAGAGACAGAAAGAGACAGAGACAGAGATACTCAGAGCCTTGTATAGCTCATGTGCTGGGCCATCAATCACAAGGAGGCCACACCTGAGCCCGGTGGCCTCTTGAACCTCCATGTGATTGAGATGGTGGCCTCATCTTATTCTGTGGCTGTGATAAAACATTCTGACAGAAAGCAACTTGACGAAGAACCGTCATTGGGCTTATACTTCCAGGTCATGGTCTGTCACTGGGGGATATCAGGGCATGATGTAAAGAGAAGCTATGAACAAGCACTGCCTGCTGGCCTGCCCTCAGCCTCACACTTAGCTTTTTTATACATCCCAGGAACATCTGCTGAGGAAAAGGTGCAGGCCACAGCGGCTGGGCCCTCCTGCATCAATTAATAAGATAATCCCTCACAGGCATGTCTATAGACCAGCCTGTTCTAGGCAATTCCTCAACTGAGGCTCCTCCCCTCTAGGTTATGTCAAGCTGACAGTTAAGGCTAGCCTATGACTGTGGCTCCTGGGCTTGTGGCCTGGCTGGACTATTTCATTTGGAAGTTCTTGACATTAGGTCCTTCCTCCTGGGGTAACTAGACTGTTCTGCTAGAAGTATGAAGAATTATTTTCCGTGTTCTGGAAGCCAAAGCAGGGCAGAGGTTGGGTGTCTCCATATAATTATGTTTGCATGAACACTGGTACTCATTAACTCTGGGGTGCAGGACTGATAACCCCACACACAGTTGTGCTGGACATCATGGCCACAGGCACTCTGTTATACTCTTGAAAGCATGACGTCCCAGGGCTAGGGTGTGGCTCTGTGGTACTGCTCAGCAGTCTTGGGTTCATTCCCAGCACGAGGCGTGGGGGTAGACGATGAAGAGATGCGAGAGTTTGCTGTTGGTGTGTTCTTTCCCAAGCACTGCATGTAGACTTTATGTCTCATCCAGCAGTTCATTGTTTCCTTTCTGACCTATGAAGAGAATGGGACAGTGCGCACTGAAGGTGGTGAGCCACACGGAGCCCTCTTCAGACAAAAAAGATAGGGAGGAATGTGCCCACTGCCCTCAGATACGGCTTTACAAGATGCAGCTACAGGTCTAGAACTCTGCACTTGAGAACTGCAAGAGTAGTGCAGGCTAGCCAGCTTCTCCTGTTTTCTAAGACATAGGAGGCAGGAAGGGAGCCGGCAGAGACACAGAATGATAAAGTAGTGAATGCCAAGCTGACCTTGGAATCTAGAAGCCAGGAGAATCTTTGCCCTAGAGATGAAGGGTCCCATCCTTTGTTGGAACAAGTGCTGGGAACAGCACTTTTGGTGGTCGTCAGGGAGGGCTGAAGAGCTCTCCTTTGCTTTAGTGCAGAGGGCTGGATTACCAGCAGGGCTGACCCCCAAGAACAGCTACTGCTCCAGAGTCTGTGATTGAGTGATCTGAGGATGTGAGATAGCCCACATCTCAGATGGGGAAACTGAGGCTCAGAATGTTGCTGGAGGTCAGAGCTAGGATCTGAGGTTCAGACAGGATTTGAACCCTGGTGCATTTAGTTCCAAAGCCAACACTTTCCCTCTCTAGATAACTGAGTCTGGGAGACTTCGATACACAGTAAAGGGTGTCACGCATGTGGCAGAGCAGCAGGCAGGCAGAAGCCCGTCCTGCCCTCACATCAGTAACAACGCTGACTACTTGACCCTGGGACTTGACTGTTTGGGACAGAACGGCTGACTAGGAAGCTAGGGAATGTCTAGACCCATGCTGTACCTGGCATTTGCTATGGTAACAAGGAAAAAGCCTACCATGAAAGTCAGCTTGGTGGATTTCAGGTTGGTATAACCACCAAGGAATAGGTCCTTATCCTAGGTAGGAACCCAACAAGAGCAGCACTTCATCTCTGCCTCAGGTGTCACAAGGAAGGCATTGGGCTTGCACCCATGGTGGCCTGTTGACATGTCTGTGACTTCCAATAGCCCCTGCTCCCACAACACCCTGGAGAGCTGAGCATCTGGGAGAGGGATCTAGTTGGGACTCTTGGAAGCTAGAGAAATGGAGACAAAGTTTTTCATATACAAGAGGGAGAAGCTGCTAAAGAGGAGCCACGGGAAAAAAGGAGGATGTCTTACAAACAGCAGGCATGAGCCTGGTGTCAGCAGCCTAGCCTGGCCTCTCTGCCACACTGAGTTCCTGTGGAGGGCTGCGTTTGTTTTCATGTTACATTCTGTAATTATACTTGACATAGTCGTCTAATAGTGAGATAGAGTCTGAAGGGAAAGAAGCCACCTCACCCTACCCAACCCTACCCCACCTCACCCCACCCCACTCCGTCCCCATGGCCAGTTCCCAGGGTACTGAGTCATCTCAATGGGGTTTTCAAGTCCCTGCTGAAAAGGCATTCCCATCACTCCCCCGAGGCTCGGTGACAGCCACATGGTAGAATGACCAGCAGAGGAGCCTGCTGTTTTCAGCCTCCCTGCTCTCTGGTGGCTGTGGGGACTTAATGCTGTCTTTTCCAGCACTGGACACTTGCCATGGGTATCACAGTACAAACCCCAGTTAAGGGGTTGTCATTGTCAGTGGACAGATCCATGTCCCCTCTACTTGGCTGACGTTGGGGCAGGCTCACACCTTTTCCATGGTACTTAAGAGATGGAAGTGAGCCAACAAGCCGTATCTGCCTGTGCCCTGCTCAGCTGGCCCCAGAGCTGACCAGGCTAGCCAGAGGACCATCTAGGCCTTTGGGATCTGGGATGATAGCTACCATCCATCCTTGAGCTTGGCTCCTCTGAACCCCTAGGAAGTGTTTCGGCGGCACCGGGGACTACGGCTCCTAGCCCTGGTGGAGGAGGTACTGCCACGCCACCGCAGTGGCCACCGTGGGGACTGGCATATCTCTCTGAGCAAGCCCAGTGAGAAAGAGCAGCACCTGCTGATGACACTCATTGGAGAGCAGGGTGAGCAGATGGGGGAGGTGTCCCACCACAGGCCCATAATGGAGGCTCAGGAAGGATCGGATAAGGCTGTGAAGCTAGCAAACCCGATAGGCATGCTAGTGCAGGGCTCTGGATGGAGTGATACTGTTCTGGGGATGAGGAGACAGGTACAGGCAGCACACACTGTGAGAGCGGGACCCTTGGGTGACTTCTAGTACCACACCTTTCATAGTTTCCCAGGGGATCAACTCAATGGGAAGCAGGTCAGCAGGGGAATACATGGGCCCTCAAGGTTCTCTGTGATTAGAAACAGCGAGCAGCAGAAGAGGAGAAGGTTGGGTGGTGTGGAGACACCTCAGGGTGCTGTGGTGATGATGGCATTTTCCTCCAGGGGTGGTGCCCACTCAAGATGTCCTTTCCATGCTCAGTGGGATCCGCAGGAGTCTGGAGGAGGTAAGTGTGTAGGGACTGGACCTGGCAGCCACGGCAGCATCTTCTACCATCCTCGACCCTGAAAAGTACCTGGAAGAATTTACAGCCTGTTCCAGGACAGGGCTCTGGCCATCTCGAGACACAAAGAGTGTGTGCAGTTACCATCCGAGCAAAAGGACTGCACACCCCAAGCCATGGTGAGAGAGCGGCCATGGAAGAGGGAATTAAGTGGGATGGTGTCTGAAGTCATGAAGAACCTGGTGGAGGGGGAACAAGACAGGCCCTGCCCCTACCAGTGCTTCTCCAGGGGAACCTTAGGTGTGGAGGATGTCAGGACTGGAAACAGCCCTCCCTAGTTAGAGGTGGCCCTGATCAGATGTGGTCTTCTGGCCCCTGCTGGGCTACAGAACATATAAGCTTGAGGTCCAGATATCCAAAGACTCCTGATCCTCACCCCTGCCCCTGATGTTCTACTTGACCCCATGACCTGTTAAATTTTCTCTTTAGAGGGACTCTAGGTGTTTGACAGCACCCAGGATGCCACCACATACAAGGGAGCTCTGTGTTTCTAGCCTGTATCCAATGTTTACAAGGGCCAGACTACACTAGATTCTCCTTTGGACCCCATCCACTCCATGGGGTTGGAAGGATTAAATGAGGTGAGAGCCAAAGCCTAGAGTTCTCAGACGCCTTACCTGAGACCACCCAGGTGGCAAGGACCAAGTCTGCCATGGGAAGCTGCTGAGTGGCCTGAAGGACTCCCAAAGCTCTTGTCATGGAGCTGTGGACCTCCAGCTTATATGTTCTGTAGCCCAGCAGGGACCAGAAGACCACATCTGATCAGGGCCACCTCTAACTAGGGAGGGCTGTTTCCAGTCCTGACATCCTCCACACCTCAGGTTCCCCTGCAGAAGCACTGGTAGGGGCAGGGCCTGTCTTGTTCCCCCTCTACCAGGTTCTTCATGATCTCCAAATCTGGACTCAGGAACACAGATGGACACCGGACACCTGCATGAGTTTCACACAATGCAGGGAAATGCTGAAGTCCAGACCCTGCTCCAGAGTTCACTGATAGCACTCTTTCCTTGGTTCCCTTTACCTGAAGCTGCACTGTAGGGAGCTTTCCTACTGGGAGAGAAGCCAAGCCAGCCAGAGCAGCCTGCAATAGGGAGACACATGCCACCTGTGATCTTACCACTGGGAAAGGGAAGAAGCTGGAGACCCCAGCTGTGGGCTGCAGTTGGCATCCCCACAGAAGCCCCAGTGATGCCTGGCCTACCATGGATGGCCAGAATAACATTACCTTACCCCTAAGGAGGAAGCTTGCTTCAGGGCTCTGACTTTGTGTGGTGAATTGAGTCTCCCAGATGCCTTGTTGCTTTGTGAAACTGATGGAGACAGGTGTGGGGCCCCATCTATTTGGGCCATGACTGTCATCATGTCTTGGTGCTGTACAGGGTCAGAGCTCTGCATTCAAAGTTGGGTTGGTGCAGAAACAGGAAGTGAGGGGGCTGAGAATGTGGCCCCTGGGAGAGGTTTGGAAGTGTTCTTACATGAACCAATAGGGACAGAATGGTATGCCCACCAGCACAGGTCCAGGGCCCAGGGCTGGCAGGGGCTCTAACTCACCCTTGGAATGTTAGCTCTCAGGACTTTCCTAATGCCTGGTCCCATACCCCGACCCTCAGATTGGCATCCAGAACTACTCCACCACCAGCAGCTGCCAGGCACGGGCCACCCAGGTGCGCAGTGACTACGGGACGCTCTTTGTAGTGCTGGTGATCATTGGTGTCATCTGCTTCATCATCATTGTGCTTGGCCTACTCTACAATTGTTGGCAGCGCCGGATGCCCAAGCTGAAACACGTGGTGAGTAGGCCAGGTAGGGCTTAGGATTGAAGGGCAGAGTGTGGCTACTATCAGCCAGTGCTACCCAGCAGCCTCACTTAGTAACCTGTAACAACTCAGTTATGCTTAGTACCATGCTTAGTACCTCTCTCTGAGCCTGGTACTATGTCTTCGAGAAGATATACAGTGAGGGGGTGTAAGTCTCACCAAGGAGTCCTTCCTCTTCTCTAGCTCCTCCTAACCCCTGTGCCTCACTCTGCAAGGCTTGAGAGCAGCTGCTCCCCTCCAGTCCTAGGAGCCAAGGGTTCCTGCAACCTGCACAAGAGAAAGGGGGCAGGCCCTGCTCTTTCTGCCCCAGCTCACTGTGCTTTGAGTTTCAGGCTGTCTTGTGTATAAAGCGCTGTTGGAAGGCATTAGGTGACACCAGGGAGGTCACAGGGTTTAACTTGCAGAGGTTTAGTTTTGAGCTGCAGGCACTTGTCTTCCGGGGGCTTGGCGTGGCCAGCCACTGCGCGCGCCTAGCGCTCTCTCCTGCTGCTGTAGTCGCACGGTGAGGAGCTGCGCTTCGTGGAGAACGGCTGCCACGACAATCCCACGCTGGACGTGGCCAGCGACAGCCAGTCGGAGATGCAGGAGAAGCACCCCAGCCTCAACGGTGGGGCCATCAACGGCCCGAACAGCTGGAGCGCGCTCATGGGCAGCAAGCGCGACCCTGAGGACTCGGACGTGTTCGAGGAGGACACTCACCTGTGAGCGCCGGGCCACGGGCGCGAGACTGCCCGACGCCTCGGCCCCGCGCCCCTCCCGGCCCTCCACGCGGGCCACTATGCTTCCCCACCGCAGCAGGCGACCGCGGCACAGCTCCCACCCCGCCCCGCCCGGCCCCGAGCGCTTGCCCGAGGCCAGCGCACTCCCCGCGCCCGGACTCCATTAAAGCCGCCAAGACGCGCGGGCCGCTCCGCCTCCACGCCTGTTTCTTGCCTCTCGAGGGCCGCACTCCGGGGAGTGGGTGGGAAGGGCCTGGAGGAGTAGGTGGGTCACGGGAGGCTGGCTGGAAGGGGCCAAGAACGGGTGGGCTAGAAAGTCTCTGGTTTGTGGGCGTGGTTAGGGTGTGTGTGGGCGGAGTGTAGGGCGTGTCCGGTCATCTGGGTGGAATTCAGGCCGGGCTGAGCCTGAAATAGGCTGGGAAAGGTCCTAGTGGGCGAGGCCTCGGCCTGGTGGGCGGGACCTGAACCCGGCAAGTCACCGGACAGACAAGCGTTGTTAAGGTTCAGTATTCCAAGCCTGGGGGAGGTGCTGTCCTCCGAACAGATACCCTGTAATGTGGGCGGGGCCTGCAGCGGACTGCTCTTCCGGTGAAACTCTTGTGAGGGGGCGGGGTCTTGGTAGGGAGCTAGTCTCCGGGCGAAAGGGCAGAACCTGGGAGAATTGAGGTAGCCTCTAGACGGGTGGGCGGGGTGAAGGCTAGAGGTCCCCAGAGGCTAAGTGGGCGTGGTTAAGGTTAATGGGTGGGGCCTTAGGGAGCGGCCTTCTGGATGCGACGGCCGGGTTCGGGCCGGACGGTCCTCCGGGCGCCAGGCGCCGCTGCGGAGCCGCAGGCGGACATAGCTAGGCTGTGCCGCGAGGGGCGGGGCGGTAAGTGTTTACATCCGGCCGGGCACAGACCACTCCGAAGATCGCTCGGCCGGGGGTCCAGCCTCTTTCGCCATGGACACCAGCGACCTGTTTGCCAGCTGCAGGAAGGGGGACGTGGGACGTGTGCGGTGAGGACCTGAAGTGCAGGAGGCGGGCAGGCGTCCGCAGGGCTTATCGGGCACGGGTGTGCGGTCGGGCGCCGTGGGGCTCCCGAAGCTGACCGAGCCCAGAGAGATCGGGCTCCAGGTCCCTTTACTTAACTCGGTGCAGGGAAACGACTCTCCGTGGAGGTTCCAAGAGACTCAGGCTCTGCTGGTGTAGCCAGTTACGTGCCTGGTGCCGAGACCCTGGTCTCCGTGGGCAGACAGGGAGGAGAAAGGATCCTGGCCCTTACTTTTCTTTTATAGACTCCTTTCTTCCATGTCCCTTCCTTCCAAATTCCCCGATCTTCATCAGAGATGTCCAGGCTTCAGCCCTCTCCGAAACCCTCCTTATGTATGTCCCCAACACTAGATGCCACCTCAGAGTTAATAATCCTTCCCTCAACTTGAGTGTAACTCTGAGAGTCTGGGTCTTGCCTTGATAGCCTCCTTGGGCTGCCATGTTCCAGTGATGGCTTCCTGCTTCATGACCTCTTCTCTTCAACATCTTATCAATTGTTATTTACACTTCTTCCATAGATCTGTTCTGCTCCCTCCTCCCCCAATGCCTGCATCAGCTTTCTTCTGGCTTCCCTGCCGTTGTCTCCCCAGGCTGAATTAGGGTCCTCATCATCTCTCTCCTAAATTCTCAACCTTCTGAACCTGGGGCTTGGCCTCTGTCCCTGAAGCCATCACTCAGCTCACAGTTGCAGACTCTTGCTGACCTGTGTAGTCCCTTGACTTTCTCAGAGGCATCCCTAGCTCAGAGAGATGTGGCCTCCTTCCCCTTCCTGGTTGTCTCTCTCCCAGATCAGAAGCAATTCTGACCCATGCTTTGAACTTCTGCCCAGGTACCTGCTGGAACAGCGAGATGTGGAGGTGAACGTTCGGGATAAGTGGGACAGCACCCCTTTGTGAGTGTGAGCGGTGGGGTAGCTGGGTGGGCAGGGTGGGCCTACCCTACTGACAGCTTCCCCCTTTCCTAGGTACTATGCCTGCCTCTGTGGGCATGAGGAGTTGGTGCGCTACCTGTTGGCTAATGGTGAGAGAGGGTCAGGGTCTGACTGTTTGTAAGCTCTGAGACCTTGCTACACGTTTGTATGCACCCTTGGTTTCTTGCTAACTCCCTAAAGTCAACAAATGGTACTCTCTAACCCTCTGTCCACTTTCTCACATTACCTTTGACACCGTGGCCAGTTCTGGGGCTGTCCATACCACCAGTGGTCTGCTAAACTGACTCTCTGACCTACGTATTTGCAGGCAGGAGGATCTTTCCACAGCAAAGCTGAAGGGAATGTAGCAGTGTTTGGGATAAAAGCACGTGGGTATGGTGGCTCACACCTGTAATTAAATTACTGGGAGAGAGGAAAGTCGAGACAGGGGGATTATCTTAAGTTCAAAGTTAGTCAAGGCTACATTGTGAGACCTACTCTTAACTCCTCTGGCCTTGCCTTCCCTGCGTCTCCCACCTGCTGGCTACCCATCAACATTTGGCCCCTTAGTGCCCCACTAGATGACCCATCTCCTACCTCAGGGTCTTCTCAGTTGCAGTACCTCCTGCTTAGACTGAAGTTCCTTCCTAGATCTGTGCATCTCCCACTTCTTTCAAGTCCCTGTACTTAGCCACTGCACTGGCCTTCACAGCCTCCCCATGTGGCAGCCACCGCTGTAGTCACCCTTGGTTCTGTTTTGTAATAATGGCAGCTGTCACATAATAAAGTAACTCATGTGCCCCACTAGTGTAGGTTCAGTTGGGGCAGGGATCTGCTAGTCATCAAGATGGCTGTCTACAGGGCCAGCCACCCAGTCTGCTCTTAGCTGCATATAGTCCCACATTTACATATGTATATATGAATATGCCTACATCTAAGTGCACAGATTGTATGCCCTTGGCCTTCCCAAGGACAGAAGAGTTGCCTGGGCCACTTTGGCAAGGAAGGGCCTCTAGGGCTTCTAGGCCCTACATGTTGGAGCTGGGGAGAAGGGGAGGCCAGAGATCTCCACAGACTAAGTGTCTCCTTGACTCTGATGAACATTGCTTCGTAGGAGCCCGCTGTGAGGCCAACACCTTTGATGGAGAACGGTGTCTCTACGGAGCTCTGAGCGACCCCATTCGCCGTGCACTGAGAGACTACAAACAGGTCACTGCATCCTGCAGGAGGCGGGATTACTATGACGATTTCCTGCAGCGGTGAGCTGGGGGCAGAGCTTGCAGCACTGGTGGGGTTGCTGTGCACCCTCAGTGGGTTCAGGTGGGTGGGTGTGCTGAGTGGTCTTGGTGCGCCAGCAGTTTCCTGGATAATGCAGCCCTTCCTGGCTTTTCCCAGGCTTCTGGAACAGGGCATCCACAGCGATGTGGTCTTTGTGGTACACGGAAAGCCGTTCCGGGCCCATCGCTGCATCCTTGGTGCTCGCAGTACCTACTTCGCCAACATGTTGGACACCAAGTGGAAGGGCAAGAGCGTCGTGATTCTCAGGCACCCCCTGGTGCGTCCATCTGCCTTGGGAGCACCAGCTTCTGGGAGAGCAGTTAGTTCATGCTGGGTGGTAGCCTCTGACCTTTCCTTTCTACTCTACCTGCAGATCAACCCAGTGGCCTTTGGGGCTCTACTGCAGTACCTGTATACAGGTGACTGACCGACTCCCTGGGCTGGGACAGCAGCACACCCAGGGTGGCCCAGAGCTGATGTCACCTTTGGGGAGGAGGGGTATGCCCAGCATGACTTTCCTGTTTGGAGAGAACAGATCCCATCCACAAATTGAGCAGGTTCTTGGTCCTTTTGGATAAGGAAACCAAGGGATTGAGTAGACATTACTCTCAGGTCCTCACTCAGCCCCCTACATTCCCTCAGGCCGCTTGGACATTGGTGTGGAACACGTAAGCGACTGTGAGCGCCTGGCCAAGCAGTGCCAGCTGTGGGACCTGCTGGACGACCTGGAGGCTAAGTGCGAGAAGGTGTCTGAATTTGGTGTGTACAGGGTCTCAGTCCAAGGTCTTAGGTTACAGCCTGCAGTTCTGATCCAGCTCTCTAACTCCCTGCTGTCCTCCCTCCCCCAGTGGCTTCCAAGCCTGGCACGTGTGTGAAGGTGCTGACTATTGAGCCTCCTCCAGCAGACCCCCGGTTACGGGCAGATATGGCACTGCTGGCTGACTGTGCCCTGCCACCTGAGCTACGGGTACTGAAGGGCATGCCAGCCTGGTGGGCAGGAGGGGTGTCTACGGATGGGGCTGTGAAGGGCAGGTTCCACAGAGCTGGGTTACCCTCCTAGGCCAACCTAGAAGCTACTTCCTTTTTATGAAGAGCTTTGCTCTGAAGGTGCCTTTCCTATACCAGGGTGACCTTGGAGAGCTGCCCTTCCCATGTCCCGATGGCTTCAGCAGCTGCCCTGATATCTGCTTCCGAGTGGCTGACTCCAGCTTCCTCTGCCACAAGGTACCTGTCCTGCTCCTGTCCTCACTGCTCAAGTCTGGGCTCCTCCCTGGGGCAGATTCCAGCCTTGGCACTTTCTGAACTTGCTTTCCTCAGGCTTTCTTCTGTGGCCGCAGTGACTACTTCCGGGCCCTTCTGGATGACCACTTTCGAGAGAGCGAGGAGCCCGCAGCCTCTGGAGACCCCCCAGTTGTCACCCTGCATGACATCTCCCCGGAGATCTTCACTCACGTGCTGTACTATGTATATAGTGACCATACCGAGGTGAGGTGGTGCCCAGCGGGAGGGGAGTGGTGAATGGAGCCCTTGGCTGTCTGCCATAGAGTTGTCACAGTCCTTAGGTCATTCCTGCCCTGAGCTGTCCCAGAGTTCCCGAGTCAGGCCTGTGGGTGGCTGTAGGCAGTGCCAAAGGTTCCCTCTGTTGCTATGTGTGCACAGCAGTGCAGTGGGGCACTATACAGGAGAGAAGTTTCCATTGGGTCTGAGAGGTGAGATGGCTTGCTGGGGTGCTAGGGGTCCCTTTGGCTTCTCCAGGGCATTCCCACAAATCTTCCCTCAGAAGGTAATGTTTTAAGGCTGGTGGGCCATATGGTACCTGTGCAGCTGAGGATGCTATTTTCCAGGAAAGGTCTTTGTAGAAATGGTGGCCCTGACCCTCAGGCTGTGGCTTCTCCATCCTCTTTGTCCTCTGCAAAGGATGGAGCCACAGAAATCTTGGCCCTCTGGCTCCTACCAGCCTGCCCCCTTTGTATTAGGTTTTGTCACCGGTCTTCCTTCTGCCACTTTCCCTCACTTCCTTTCTCATGGCCTGCCACTCTGTGGTTGAGTCTGTCATCGTGTGTCACAAGCTCCTTCCGGAAGATTTGTACCCCAAGAACATTCTTAATAGCTCAGAGTGGGGATTGGCCTCTGAATATGGTCTAACAGTAGATTAGTCTCTTGTGAGCTGTGTGATCTTAGGCAAGCTATGTACCTACTCTGTGTTCAGTGTATCCCCTTGAGTCTTGTGCATGTGACCAAATGACCAGAGATTAGTTAGATGGCAGGGTGACAGCCTGAAGTGTGGTGGCATAGTCCCTCTACCTTTTTTTCCCCCTCTGCTCAGTCCCTGGATCACCCAAGGTCAGGCTGAAGCTGCACCCTTGGTCTTAGCCAAGGCCTAACTGTCCCCTCCTCAAAACTGTGTGGTCTTCCACAGAAATAGGAGCCATGCCCAGGCTTGTGAATTAGGATAGACACCTCCAGCTCACGTCAAGGCTGGCATGAATATCTCTGCTCCACAGATGAGGGGACTGAGGTACAGAGGCGAAGGGACTTGCCTGGGATCCCACAGCTGGATGAGGAGAGTTCAGGTCTATGATGAGCCCACTGCTTTTCCTGGAAAGGCCTGTAGCCCTAAGCTCTGTCCTGCCTGAGGCATGGGACCCCCTGCCCCGAGTTTCTTCTGCCCCTTGCACCCTCAAGGACCTGGCCAGGCTCCAGAGCTGTGAGTCTCTTGTGTCTCCACTGAGGTTTCTTCCCTGGACCCTGGGAGCCCTTGATGATCAGTGGTGTCTCGTTGTTCCTTTTTGTGCCACAGCTGCCTCCGGAGTTGGCCTACGATGTGCTGAGTGTGGCTGACATGTACCTTCTACCTGGCCTGAAGCGGCTGTGTGGCCGCAGCCTGGCCCAGCTACTGGAGGAGGACAGTGTGGTGGGTGTTTGGCGCATAGCCAAGCTGTTCCGGCTGGCCCGGCTGGAGGACCAGTGTACCGAGTATATGGCCAAGGTCATAGAGAAGGTGGGCAGGGATGCAGAGAGGGGAGCCCGGGAGGGTGGCATGCAACCCGTGCTGGGATGCAGCCTGTCTGAGCTCGCTCTTTTCTACAGCTGGTAGAGCGAGAGGACTTTGCGGAGGCAGTGCGGGAAGAAGCAGCAGCTGTAGCAGCCCGGCAGGAGACAGACTCCATTCCACTTGTTGATGACATCCGCTTCCACGTGGCCAGCACAGTGCAGACCTACAGTGCCATTGAAGAGGCACAGCAGCGACTGCGGGCACTCGAGGACCTGCTTGTGTCCATTGGCTTGGACTGCTGAGCCTTTCCATCTGGCAGTCCTGTGGCCAGGGCTGCCACGGTGACAGGCATGCACAGTGTGTGCATGCAGCAGCTGTTGTTCTTGCATGCTTGATGGCATTACCGTGGGCTGAGGGGACTCATTAGGCTTCTGGGGACCTCACAGGATGTTCTTGGGCTGAGCCTCCTCCTCCAGTGCACAAGAGAGCCCCAAGATTTGGGGCAGGCACCACTCAGGGAAAACTGGGGTACGGTAGGCTTTGAACTTAGTCCCATCTCCCCCTACCTGCTCCCCCCTGGCTCTCACCCAGCCCCGGCTTGCTTTGGCTATTTCTATGTACAGGGCTGGACAGGAAGTAGGGAGAGTACGGCAATAAAGCTTGAATTCACTCTGGGGACCTGAGCCTGTGTTAGGGTGCAGCTTGGGAGGGCAGGCTGTGGGGAGTGGAGCCAGTGAGGGGGGAAGCTGGGGACTGTGGATAGGGGACTTGGGCATTCTTAGCAGCACACTCCATGGAGGGTGACCCAGAGGCTTGGAGAACAGGTTCTCTGAGCCAGTAGGCCTGTACCCATGCCACTTAGCCGCAACAGATATGACTCCATGGCCTAACTACAGAGACTGAGACGTTAGAGGAATATGGTATTTCCTGGATGCGCTCAGGCCTATGGACCACAACCCCCACTCCCATAGCTCTTTGCTTTGTCCTCAGTGCTAGACAGACAGCTGTCAGTCTGTGTTATCCAACAGTGCCATAGATCTCCCCACCTTTGTGTTTGCCACTTTCCAGAACTTTCTAGGTTATTTTCCTCTTTGTCACCAGTGTGTTTCCATTTGTTTTGCTGTTGTGTGTTGGTCTTGTGGGGGAAGATCTGAAGCTGACAGCTAGGACAAGTTGCCTTCAGGCAGGGTTACTGGCAGGGTGTTTCAAAGGTGGAAGGCAGTTTGCCTCTGAGCCCACCACAAACAGAAGGGAAGACAAGATGGGTGGGTTCTCACTGGCTCTGCCTTTGTACCAGTCCCTACCTGTCTGAGTTCCAAACTGGGGGATGAGCATTTAAGTGTGTAGTCATCTGAGAAGGCTTAGGACCACATCTGGTTTGTGGTGAGCCCGGGTGTTTGTGAAGCATATGCAGGAGCTATCTGGGGGGAGGTGCCAGCCAAGCCGGGGTGTGACAGTGACTTGCATCTTTAGGCTTCTATTTTGAAACCACAGGGAGGATGGGGATGGAGGCCACACACAGCCCAGGATGTGTGGACTTCAACTTCAGAAGGTAAAGGAAAAATTTTAAATTACCATGTATTTTCTTCCCATGTGTGATTAATTATTGAATCAAGTCCATCTTCTGTATAGGCGTTATTTAAAATCAGAAAGTTTCCATCTCTCATTAGACAGTAGTAACACGAGCAAAGGAATTCTCAGTGCCCTGGAATCCACATGCTCTACCAGGTTCATCGATGCAACAGCAGCCAGGTCGGTCCCGGAGGAGCCAGGCCGTGGGTCAGAGTGGATACAAGTTCTCCAGAGACCATGCATGTGCCCAGTTCCTCATCTTAGTATGAGGCAGAAACCCTCCTGAGTACTGCAAGTAGGAAACACCAGCCTTGTTACCAGTTAGGCAATGGGGTCCTTCCTGCTCTGCTCAGAGTGGTTGTGAGCAGGTGAGACATTCTCCACTGATGGCTGTCCTAAGAGGCTGGCCTGGTAGAGCCAGAGGCTGTGGGAAGCTGGGGTCTGGGTGCTTCAGGCTGTAGAAATGAGAGATTTAGGGTTCCAGGTGACCAGGCTGGGGGTTCATCACTCTGGGCTTTAGCTCATAGTGGCCTGGGGAGCATGTAGGTCCTACGAGTATGGCTGCCCATCAGCTGGCCAGACCTCTTTGCTCTGAGTCTATCTAGTTAGAAGCCATAGGGAAGGAGACACTTCTAGCGTTGGTCTTGATGGTTCTTCCTCAGTATTTGGTGGCAGCAGGTGGTGCCCACTATCTCTGCAGGCCTTGACTCTCAGGACCTGTAACCTGTAAGTGGCACTTCTTTTGTGCACCATAGAAACCTGACTCCTCAGCTGTTGGCAGCAGCCAGGGTCACATTCTCCTGTAGCCTGACAAGTTTGGAGTCCTCAGTCCTTAACACTGTCTTTGGCTCAAGGTTTGAGATTCTTGTCCCTGAAGACAGTTCTTGGGAACTCTTCCAGTGACCAGGGCCCACAGTTTCTCTTCCCTGGTTCCTTCCAGGCTCAGTTGTGTCTGTCTCCACTCTCTACAGTCTGTGTTTCCTGCTCCCATTCCTGCCCTGGCTGCTCTCAAACTGATCAGCTGCCCCTTTGGCTCTGCCCCTTCTGCAGCTCGGCCTGTGACAGCTCACCTGCCACGAACGCTACTGTTGCTTCTGCCTTCACTTGGCTGCCGATTTTTGTTACCAGCTCAGCCCATACTATTGATGGTAGATAAAAACAGACTACTTTAAAGAAAATGTTTCCTGGGCCTAATGCTACACCAGCAGGGGAGGGAGCACAGGAGGGCATCTCCCTGCTACTTATGAGTGGAGGCCTGAACAGCCTCCTTATATACAGCTCGAGAAAAGCTATTTAGGCCAAGCATAGCCTTGCCTCTTGGCACAAGCCACAGGAGTCTGCTAGACCACCTAGGGATGTGCTCCTCCTCTGGTTTAGGTGAAAATGGCTGCAGGGTCATCTAGGGCTCATCCAGCCTCAGGACAGCCCTAGCTGAAGCTGTGCCTTCATCCGCTGGGACAGTCAATGTGCCTGATTGAGAGGATACTTGTGTAGTTTCCTTAAGGTGTTTGTGGAATGTTCCAGATGGCTGGTGCTGACAAGGTAGTGGAGTTGACAGTTCTTTTGTTCAGAGCAGCCAAGCATACAGCAAACTAGCTAGTCAGGATGACACATTGCACCCACCTCACAGTCTTATTTATAGGAAAACATACATGAGAACTTAACACTAATAGTAGTTGATTTTTTTTTTTTTTAACAGATTGGCTTCTGTCTTAGTTTGTGTTTTATTGCTGTGAAGAAACACCATGGCAACTCTTATAAAGGACAACATTTCATTGGGGCTGGCTTACAGCGTTAGAGGTTTAGTCCATTTTCAGCATGGCAGGAAGCATGGCAGTGTGCAGGCAGGCATGGTGCTGGAGGAGTCAAAGTTCTTGATCAGCAGGCTACGTGCCACACTAAGCATTGCTTAAGCATAGGAGACCTCAAAGTCCCCCTCCACAGTGACACACTTCCTCCAACAAGGCCACGCCTACTCTAGCAAGGCCAGCCTCTAACACCACCTCCTAATAGTGCCCTATGGGCCAAGCATTCAAACCAATGAGTATGGGGGCCACTCCTATTCAAACCACCAGGGTTTCTTTAGAGACTGGGACTTGTACGAACCCTGGAGTGATTTCAAAACTGGCTATATAGCCTAGAATGGGTCTGAACTTGGCGTTCTCCTTCATCCACCTCTCAAGTGTTTAGGATCAGAGGCACACAGCACCCACCATGCTTGGGAATTTTAACAGTATTTTAACACCTACCCAGCATTCCTGGAAGAGTTGGGTCCCTCTCATCTGTCCCAGGGCTGCATCTCCTGAAGGGGGATCTTAGAGCCACAGCCAACGTTACAGTTCAGGCCCAGAGTCTGAGACCTTGTAAACCCAACAGCACCCACAGCACAGCATGCACCCCTGCTTACAGACCCAGCAAGGACATTTGCACCAATGGGGGCCATACTCTGGCTGTCCTTTATTTGTATGAAGAATTTCATTTGAGCCAGTAATCACAGCTTCTTGGCAGCCACCAGGGGGCACACATTTGAGCCCCAAGGAGGGTTAATAGGTCCCTGAGATCTATTTGCCATGTAACCTGCTGAACAGCAGTGGCCATGGAGGCACAGCCGATGGTGCACCATTCAGTAGCCCTGGTCAAAGTATGGTCTCAGCTTTGATTCTGCTAGCAGTGGTATCCTGTGAGGGGACCAACCTGGTCCTATGGGACAAATACTTTTTCTCTAGGGTGCAGTCCTTCCCTCAAGGCCAACTGCCTCCATCTGAGGGATGGGGTGTCCCAGGAGGCTATCCTGTCCTGAGGGTTGGCCTGGCATAGGTGAGTGTGGGGCATTCTGCCCTTTTGAAGTCTACAATTTCTGGATTCCAAAGTCAATGCAGTTTTAGGGAAACGACTTTATCTGTGCCTATGAATCTGAAGTGAGATGTGATTGACTATGCCTGGGTACAGAGGTGAGCTGCTGACCCAAAGTAACAGTCACAAGATGAAGGCAGAGGTGCAAGGATGTCGCCCAACTGTTTCTTCATGGGACAAAATGAGGAGCTGGATCCTTTTAGCAAAAGCAGCTTCTAAGACACTCTTGGGAGACATGAGAGGACAGATCAGTATAGCTTCTATATGGGACTTTTAGAATGAAGAAAACACCTTTCACTTGACAGTTTATATTCTGTTTTACTTGTGTGTTGGAACCCAGGGCCTGCACTCCCCTCCCGAGCTATACCCTAGCTCTTTGGTTATATACTGAATAGTTTTAAGGTCTTATGCATTTGGAGGCGTCTGCTTTCTCTGGCCAGGTATGGGTGGGCCTCTGAACCAAGTTTACTGGCTGTGCAGGTTGCTCCCTCTCTGTAGAGTTTGTGGGTATACCTATGGTCTTTCTTGGGTCCTTGAGGGGACATTGTTCAGGTCTGGGATACAAAGGTTCTCAGGCCTCAGCAGCTTTCCATGAGGCCTGGCTGTGGGGGCAGAGGGGTGTGTGGCTCTACCATAGCTGTGGTTGTAGCAAATCACTGCATTCTTGGGGTTCTAACCAGCCACAGGAGCCCACCACCCATGGGGCCATGATGAGCCTTCACCAGTCTTTCATCATATGAACCCTGCTTCCCTGAGTAGAACCAGAACTCTGGAAAATGGGCAGTGAGCATCCTAGGCTGACTGGCAGTCTCCTTCCCTCCAGTGATAAGGTGTGTGTTTTCTTTTCTCCTGGACCCCAAAATTGCTGTTACCTCTTGGGCAACTTCGTCCCATTGGTCAGACACTGCCGGCAGGTGCCTGCCTCATTGCTCTGACCTTTGTTCTCCCTATGCAGTCCTGTCCCCCCTCTCGCTGCAGGTTCATCTGACAACAGTCCCCCATGTCCCACGTCTCAGTTCCTCTTATAGCCCACTGGTGATTCTGTCTCCCCAGCTGTGGACATGCCACAGGCAAGGTGGTCCTAATGTAAAGAAATACTAGATGCAATTCCTAATTCCTGTTCTATTCTTTGAAAGGTGCACACCTCGCCGGGCAGTGGTGGCGCACGCCTTTAATCCCAGCACTCGGGAGGCAGGCAGAGGCAGGTGGATTTCTGAGTTCGAGGCCAGCCTGGTCTACAGAGTGAATTCCAGGACAGCCAGGGCTATATAGAGAAACCCTGTCTCGAAAAAACCAAAAAAAAAAAAAAAAAAAAAAAGAAGTGCATACCCCAAGACCATGCACCCAGTCTTTCTACAGGTGCTCTTCCCTCACTCCTGTGAACCCTAAGTCCCTGGGAAGAAGATATACCTCCCACTGAACCTTCTGCAGAGGTTGTAGAAAAGCTGAGATGATAGAGGTCAAGAGTCTAATTACAATTTATCTGGGCTATCTCAGTCTCTTTAATAGCCATTCCCTGTCTACCTCTGTGTCTGAGCATCCTTGTGATTAATAGGCAGAACCCTTTGAAATGTGTTAACCTCGCTGGGCGGTGACTTCCACCAACCAAAAAGCTAAGCGTGTCTTTGGTTAGCATCTGAGGTCTACAGGGGACTTCCCTAATTCACTTTAACTTTTGTATTGATTACTTTTTCTTGCTGTGATAAAACCATGACCAGGAGTGGCTTAGTTCATCCATGGTGACGTACTTCCAGCAAGACTCTGAACTTAATCCAAACAGCGCCTCCAATAGAGGAGCAGAGCCTGTGGGGGACATTTCTTACACAAAGCATTCCACCTGTGTATCTAACGTTTCCATCAATGTATTTGAGAAGCGCCTTGACCATGACTAATCAATTCTGTTACTATAAAAACTTCACAAAACTTGGACATTGGGACGTGGAATTCGGAGTGACCTGAATTCGTGTTCCCAGGCCATGGTCATGCATATTTAGCTCCAGAATCTCTTATCCCCTTTGAGGTGAGCGCTGTGTTTTTGGACACTCCCTCTTTCTGTCTTCCCTTCCTTGTTCACCTTGCTCTTTCATCCACCTGCATCCGTTCTCACATATTCTCACTATTCGTTTGTGTATCACCTTTCTCTCTGCCCCTCCCCCCCTTCAGTCCCTTTCTCCCTCTGTAGCCCCATGACAGCATTCCTGGGGATCCTCTGGCCATCAGATAGGAGCATGCCCTTCTCACCTCATGACCCACATAAGGGACAGCAGGCTGCCCAGAGGACAAATGGTCTATCATATCCAATGGCACAGGGTAGTGAGTGAGAAAACAGGAACAGCTTGGAAACTGCCCACAGTAGGGAGTTTGGCCTTTAGTCAGGGGGGCTGCAAGAGGCCTTTACCTAGTAGAGACTTCACTTCTGACTTGGCAGGGACCCCTGAGGGAGCTGGTGTTCCTTAGCTCTGATTTTATCATGCAGGTACATGATGCATTCCTGTCCCTGTCCCTACTCCAGAAGATCACTTTCTCCCTTTTTGTGTTAGTGATTCTTTAACCAGATACACATGCATCTCTAAATGAAGTTACTCATGAAGGCCACCAGCCCATGTGCTGGCATTTGGTCATAGTAAAAGTGGGCCAGTCTGATTCTGGTGACACTCTGAAAGCAGAGCTGTTTGGTCAGGAGATCCTGGGGAGCCAGAGGAGGTACCCAGGACGCCAGCAACAGACTCTCTGGATCATCCACAGCCAGGGGACAGACCTGAGTAAAGATGGGGTGTGGCCACGCTGGGCACCCAACATAACAGCAAGCTGTTAAGGCTGCCTGAGCACTGGGGGGGGCGGGGGAGACTGTCCTCTAGCATGACCTCCCCAAGAACGGACAGGAGAAGAGAAATCCATGAGTCCAATTGACAATTGACCCTGGAAGGGCTGCTGTCCTTGCCAGGTGACTGGCACACGACTTCACTGCTTCAAGCACAGGCCTGAAGTTCTCTTAGCAAGAGGGTTGACACACGGGACGAGAGGCCAGGCAGACAGACACGGAGCTCTCCAAAAGCACGTGGTTTATTACGGTGAGCTGTAGTGCACATTGGTTTCTTTAGTAATTCTAAGCCGATACAGGTTCCCCACTAGGAGTATACATGGGGAGTGACTGGGCGTGGAGACAGTGACAAACCAGTGAGCCACTGTGATCCTTAGAAAGTTACATTAGCAATCAGGAGAAAAAGGGAAGTGTGGGGTGGCCCAGAGGCAGGACATGAGCAGAGCACCCCTGTTGTTCTCATGGTGGTCCGCAGGACACCCAGAAGCTGAGGGGGCCTTGGTGGGGGGAGGCTGTTCCCCTATCTCTAAGAAACTGGGGCTTAGTGGTTGAGACGCTCCACTACCTGCAGGTGGCACCTTTTCCTAAAAAGCTTTTCAGGAACTAAGTCCATGGTTGGAGAAGGTGCTCTGCTCTTACAGGTTCTGGCTCCCCTCCTTCTCCGGGTAGGACCGTCAGTGGTCCCTTGCTGGCTTCCACCTTCTTCAGGCCAAGCCTTGTGTATCCTAGCATTTTTTCCCCCACACTCCAGTTCCTCTGCATTCTGGTGATGGGGGTGACTGTGAAGCCCTGCTTGTCAGGCTTTCTCCAGCGCCAAGGGTGGAGTCTGTACAAGGCTGGCTGGCTCTCTACAGACGGAGCCCTGTGCTGGTCCTGATTCTGCCAGGCAGGGACATGGCTCTTACGGGCTTCATAAGACAGTCTCAATTTCACATCATCCCACCCGTTTTTTAGTGTTAAGTGATTCTTTAACCAGATACAAATGCATCTCTAAATGATGTCATGCATGAAAACCGCCAGTCCGGGTGCTGGCATTTGGTTTGGAAAAGTGGCATTGTCAGCATGTGCTTTTGGGAGCAGCCTTGGGTAGCTCCTGGTAAGAGTCACAGATCTGAGCACAGTAGTCTGGGATGGATTCCCTTTTTTTTACTTAATGGAGAGGAGAAATACCCCAATGCCTGTCCACTGCTGTCCAGGGTTCCCTGAGCAGGAGGGAGTGCTGGCTGCCTCTCTTTGCACACTCTTTATTTTCTAAACCGAAGGAGAGCTAAGAGGGGGCTCTGGACAGCTCCTAGGCCCTTCCTTCCCTGCATGCAGTGCTTGGGCCCTGCTGAGGGGCACAGTGACCTTATGACCTATAGCAGGTGGCCAGCCTCTGACTGCTATGCATGGTCAGGGCCACCAGATGGGGCAGGCGGCCCTCCCCAGGACCTAGAATAAACTCCAGAAAGGACACCTGGATGCCACCAGGAGGAATCCCTTCCTGGAGGCCCACCAGCCCCTTCCAGCAGCCAAGCAGTTCTCCTTGCAGCAGCACCCCTTCCCAGGGTTCTATGTGCATTAACAGGACTCCTGAGGTAATAGCAAGGCCCTCTGTAAAGATGAAAGTGCTCCAGGAGAGCAGTGAGCCCCAGTTATTGCTGGCGCTAAGTGAGGCCTGGGGTAGGCCTTTGGGCGGGCACCTGAGAGGACAGGGGGCTTGGACTTCACTGCTTCAGGGTAGCCTCTATGAGGCCTGGCTGGGCCATCCTGCTGCAGTATGGAATGGGGTGCAGACAGCTGTGTGGTCCTTGTCTGCGGGTAGTCATTGAGTGCTCTGTGCTGCCCCTGGCAGGCAGCCAGCACCATGGCTCCATGGGAGTCTCTCCTGCCACCAGAGGTAGCTGTGCTACTGGCAAGCAACTCCTAGTGGCTCTGGACAGAGGGACTGCCCAGGGCCACAGTCCTCCACCCTGTCTTCTCTGCAAGGAGAGCCAGCTAGTCCTCAGTTAGGGGGCTGGGTCCTTGACAGACTAGCCCTGTGTGTGGGTGCTCTGTGTGGGGGTACCAGTTCTCCCAAAGCTGCCCAGGCTTCACCCACCCACCCATATAATCTTTAATTTAGAATATACCATATATATTAAACAATTATCTTCAAAGCCACCCTCCTCAGCATGGAGTACTTAGTGACCTAAAGGTGCCTCTCTAAAAACATATAATATGCTGTGGATGACCAAACTCCCAGCAGGGTGGGAGGGGGAGGTGTGGGGGGAGAAGAGCTATTCAGGGTCACCTTCCCTTCCCCCAGCCTGGCTTCCATCTGAAAAGTCACTGACCAGGTCATAGGGTAGTTGCCCATTTTGAGGAAGTGCCTTGGAGGGGCACATGAGCCTGCTAAGGAGTTAGCTCTGGGGATACAGGTCACCTCATCACATGCCAGAGGATAGCCAGCCAGAGGACTTGGGACAGGAGGAAAGAGACCTCTGATTATTGCAGGCTGGGATATGGGACTGCCAGAGAGTCCCTGAATCCCACAGGAGCTGGGAGAGATGGGCAGATGCTGCATTTTTTGTTTAATTCAAAGGATATTTCCACACAATCTCTGTATGGAAAATATACTCTCTCTTTTATAAAGTGCCTACTCCTTAAGGTAGTAGATCAGTGGCCAGTAGCCATCTATATGACAAATTATCCTTTTTTTTCCAAAGTAAATTGCACTAGGGTACTAGGGTTTCCTCCAATTTGTGATTTTTTTTTTTTTTTTTTTTTTTGAGCCAGCTGGCACTGCTCTTCCTCTGCCTGCCTCCCCCAGACCATGAACTGGCTGCCCGGCCAGCATGTTCAGGGTGGACACCCAGCTCCTGCCACTGCTATCCTGTGAGACACCCACGTATTTATTTCATGGAGGACAGAGTTGGTCACTTCTGGAAGCTCCTTGTGGAGGACATGATAGGCACCTTCATACATCTGCAATCGGGAAAGACAGGGAGTTAGAATCAGTGTGTAGGACAGGCAGGGGACAGGAGTGCACAATGCCATGTGAGTTCACTAGGCAAGCATCCCCAATGTTCTCCCTACTTCCTTTTTAGATGGGATGTCGCCATGTCGCGTCGGCTGCCCTAAGCTAGTGTCCTGCCTCAGGCTTCCTGGCAGCTGAGAAGGCAGGTATGCATCTCTGCTCTGCTCCAGCCAGCACCTCCCAATAATGAATTACAACGTTGGATATTCCCTGCTGTTCCCAGGGCTCTCCAGCTCCTTCCTGCTGAGAAGCTCCTTGGTCCATCTTCACACCCCCACCACCCCTCACCCACAGCAGTGCCCCACTGCAAGGTCTCCAGGGATCTCACCTGCCACACCCAGAGACACTTGATGGTTGGCTGTCTCTGGATGACGCTTGGATGTCAGTGTCCAGAGGCAGACCAGTGGCCCTCAATCACATGTGGCTCTGTCCTGTCCTGGTCAGCTCCCTCCCTTGCAGGTGGCTCCTTTAGCCCCAGCAGCCTCGTAACCACAGTACTACGTGGCTGACCAGAATGCCCCTGCAATCAGCCTTCCTTCAGAACTGAGACCTCACCAGTTGCCAACTGCCTTAGGAGTTCTCTCTGATGTCTGCTGGGGTCACTCATCTCAGAGGGGAACTGCAGCCCCCTTGTTTTTACAGGCCCAAAGCCCAGGAGCAGCCTTCAATGCTGTGTAGAGCAATCAACAGGTCCATCACCCCTGGCTACTTACTCCTCTGTGCCCAACATGTCTCTTTCATTTTGAAATATTCAACGAGGTCCAGAACGAGTCATAGCCACCTAACTGCATCTGCGCCTGACCTGCCCGTCCTCCTGTCTGTCCCTCCTCCCAGCTTTGGGAATAGCCATTTGACTGTTCACAGTATAGGTTCAGAGAGTTAGTTCACACACGCACATTAAGACCATGCCACTCTTGGCTGTCTGAGCCCAGCTCATGTTGCTTTTCAACATTTATTATCCTTCCGAAGCCTCCACGTGGTGCAGGGATTTACTCTTTAGGTAGCATTGCATTCCAATGGGCACAGGTGTCTCCCACCTGAAGGCAACAGGCTTGCTTCCTCACCTAGGCTCTGAACAGTGTTTCTCATGGGTTCCTCCTCCCGTGGCAGCCTTGTTCTCACATCTGCTCCCTGTGCCAAGACCAAGGGCCGCCCCTCCCTCCCTTAGTCGGGAATGTTCTACCATGGCTAGTCTCCCTGACAGTTCTTGCCTGTCAGTTCATGGGAGGGAAGTGTCCTTGAATCCCTCTGTTCTACAGCCCCTGACCCCTATTCATAGACATTCTGAGCATCCATTTTCTCTTTGCTTACCCACTGGGGTGCAGGCTCCAGGGGAGGGAGAGCCTTTGTCAGACTGTCCTCGGGACTTCCACAAAATCAGACCCAAATAAACAAGAGTTGCACACGTGATGGATAACTGCTGAAGGAGGCAGAGCCAGCCCCCCCCCCCCCCCCGTGCAGCACCCCAGGCGAGCCCTTGACAATTTGCAAAGATTTGAGTCTCTTCCAGGGTGGTGCAGAGTTGGGAGAAACTGCAGACTTAAGTCCAAGGACCTCAGTTCAAATTCTGATGCTACCACTTTTGAAGAATCACCTGGCTGTCTTTATAACACAGTGAGGATGTACACCAGGTTACGTGGCACCCACACACTTGTCCAGGTTAGGAGCCTAACAATGTGGGCAAGCAGGTGGGTATGCTTCATTTTGGGGTTACATATTATCTGACTGGTGCCCAGCAGGGCCTCACCTCCTCAATTGGGTTACCTCCTAGTTCGGGGGACAAACGACATGTACATCTATCTGGACCCAAACAGCACCTGTATTGAAAGCCACTGGGTGATATTCTGACTGTTCCTTGTGTCAAACATGTCACACCATCTAATTGTAGCCTGTCTTCAGGGGCAGCAACCACAGGGCCAACCCCTGCAGACGCCCGTGCAGGCCAGACTCATCCAAGTGCCCCAGAACCTGCACTTTTTTCTTGCCCATATCATCAGATTATTCTCTTCCTTTGTTGAGGTTCATTCTGGTGAAGCAATGAGCTGGGGAACCATATGCTGTCACAAAGTTCATTTGCCTCAACGATCCTTCCTAGCCAGGCTGGTCTGACCCCGCCCCCCCAGAACCCCTCAACATGGCCTCCTGTCCCTCACCTTGAGTGTTTTGTCCTGACTCCGGGATGATTCCATGAGCAGGTAGGCACCTTTGCTGTCGCAAAGCCGGTCAGCAGAACCCTGCAGCAGCAGGAATGGCAGTGTCAGCCTGGGCATTGCTCGCTCCACCCTCGAGACGGCGTTCAGTAGCTGTATGCCAAAGCACACCTTTACCCCTGCCCGGCAGATGAGTGGATCGGAGTTGTACAGGTCAACCTGAGAGGAAGAGATTCTGTCAGCTCGTGGTCTCCTAAGAGGGTGGTCTTCTGCCTGCCCACAGGTTGTGGAGACTGGTAACATGTTCAGTTCCTGGAGAATGAGGGGCTGACTGACCTGTGCTCTGCACTTTTGCACTAAGACCTGAGCACAGCTCTGACTCAGCAGACCCTGGGGAGTAGTCCGGGACCCCCAACCTGATGTAGCTTGATATGTTGGTTGTATGGAAACCCCCCCACATCTTTCCCTGTGCTTCAGTCATCTCTAGATGCATGTCAGACATATACCAAGGTCAGCGCAATAGAACTTCTGGGCCTTGCAGAACAGCTAAGAAATGGCTGTGCAGATTCTCCCATGTGGAGTCCAAGGATGTGGAGGGTTAGCTGTCTACATAAAGGCCTGTAGGAAATTTCCAATACTGAGTTGGATTTTACAAATACAAGCAGCAAAAGAGCCATCATGTATGGTGGCACATGCTTATAACCTGTGGGTGATCAAAGCAGGGGCAGCTTGAGTTCAAGGTCACATTGACCTTGTTTCAAAAATTATATATAAAACAAAACAAAATACAGGAACTTCATGTTACCCCCTCAGGTTATTTAGTTCCAGAGCAGCTCTGAGGGCGTTGGGGTGTTACAGCTGATTTCCTTCTCCTCCCCCCATCCCCAACTCCATATGTCTCTGTGGGGTGACGGGGTTATGGACACGCAGAGAGGAGCCTGGAAAACATGGGCCAGCGCCCTCCTCCTCTACAAGTCTCTTAGGCCCCCAAGAGTAGGTGTGAAGCCCTAGTACCCCTGGCTTACTTTTCTTCTGGCAGATAGACTCTGAGCAGGTTTGGGACAACCAGATGGTGGGACTGAGGTGAGAGGGCCGAGAGCTCTTGGGCCTGATACAACAGGGGTCTCTGAGCCCAGATTTACGTCTACTCACTTCTGCTACCAACCCTTCACAGGCCTGGCCAGAGGGACAGGCTGTCCTGCAGTCACCCTGACATTCTGGATTCCTTCCCATGCTGGGCAGGGACTGAGTCCCGTCAAGCTGACCATTTGTGATGAGCTGCACGGGTCAGATTAGACACTTCTTGCAGCTGAGCTGGCGAGAACCCCACAGAGCCAGGCCATCTGGCAGGCTAAGAGAGGACTTGCATCTGACAGAGCAGTGCAGGGGCAGTGTGGAGAGAGCTGGCCATGGACCCAGACCACCATAGGTTTCTTTCCACCATAGGGTCTCCAGGGAACCCTACTTGGAGGAGAGTTATGGGACCACCAGAAGAGCCCTAGGCTTGGGGTTGGTCAAGTCTCAATGGCAGTAGTAAGAGTGACAGCAACAGTTGTGCCACTCATCAGAAACACACCGTGTGTGTAACGTGGTGCCGGAGGTACCATACAGGACCCCACTGTATAGCAGAACAGATGCTATCTGAACTCCTGCTACTGGTGCAGTGCCCCACATGGGAGCAAGGAGAGAAACTGAGGCACTGAGAAGTCTAGTGGCTCACTGGCATTAGTACCTCAACTCCTGTTCTCCTCATAGAGCCCTTGGTATTAGGCAGGGCACAGAACCTTCCAGATAAAGAGTACCCATTTCAGCCTCTCTTGCAACTAGGTGTGGTCACATGACTAAACCTGGGCCAGTAAGAAACTGGTAGAGGCCATGTGCTTTAGGTCAAGGAGTGTGAGGCACTACTACAGCAAGGCTCCTTCCCTAGGACCCCGAGGGCTCAGCATAGGAACGGTGCCTTGACTCTGGGGCCTGGGGCAGAGGAGGAAACCAGCTCCTGTCTACCATACTGCTGCCTATGGACCTGTTCCCACTGCATCTGTTAGTCTCCTCCAGGCACTGGGGATGATGGCCCTCTGGGCTTCAGCCCACCTGCTGTACTAAGCCTGCTGCTCCTATCCTTTCAGAGGCTTTCTCCTGCTTCCCTAGAATGTGCCAACATGCTACATCCCTGAGGAGTCTGCCCCAGGGGTTAATTGCTTTGTGGCCCCAGCCACTTCCTTCTCTTGGCTTTGTTTCTATTTCCTGGCCACACTGACTGTGTTTACACAAGGGTTCTTTCTGGGAAGAAGCCCCAGTGTCAAGGAAAGGCAGATCACAGATAGAACTATAGCAGGACAGGAGGTGGGGAGGTACAGGGGAAATGAAGTCAGAGAGGGACAGGAGACATGTGCCATGTGGGACACTGAGAGAGGCCCTGAATCCTTGGTCTGCTCACTGCGGGCTTTCTTCTCTCTTTGTAGAAGTCAGGGCTTCAGGCATGTCTAGGAAGAGCTGCACTGAGCCAGTGTGGCTAGCATTTTGGGAATATTTCTGGTTGTCAGGGCTATGGGATTGAGCATGGGAAGGAGTGACTGTAGCTACACAGGCTCAACACCTGGCTGCATATCTGCCTATCTACGTATCTTCCCTTCCTCCTGTGAGACGTAGGGTGATAGGCACGTGAAATGCTTCTGAATCAATCTCTCTCTCTCTCTCTCTCTCTCTCTCTCTCTCTCTCTCTCTGTGTGTGTGTTGACAGCTATGTTTTTGTTCCTAATGTGCTGTCAGGTGCCTTTGGCCCAGAGATGAACCTGGGCTCAAATCCTGACCTTACTGACTGCTGTTGGGTGAGTGGTTTGCTTTCTTTTGACTCAAGCTTCCATAATGTCAAACAAGAACTGACTCAAGGTTACAGGGGGGCAGAAGGGCTATGGTGTCCAGAAGGTGTGGAAATAAGATTATAGCTTCAGGAAACTCCACAGAGAATAAGCCTCAGAGGTGGCCATTGTAAAATTGGCAGGCGATAGGTGGGCTGGAGGACTATACCACAGCAAACCCAAGCAAATATCTGTTGTCATTTAAACAGGGAGCCACCTGCTTCCCCAGATCGTGCCTTCTGGTCTTCCTAGTGTGCTATTCCCTGGTGCCTGGCTGCAAAGTCCTTCACTTCAGTCCTCCACCGTCCTGCATTGGACAGTTAGGGAAGTGTTGCTGCTTGGTCTTTTGAGGCGTTTTTTAGCTGTCAGGCTCCATGGGAAATGTGTCATCTAAAGCTGAGCCTGGAGACTCCCGCTGCATGCCGCCCTGTGGTGCCTCTTCTCACCATCTCCCTGGGGTGGGCGGAGTGGCTATTTTTAATGTTCAGCACGGGTTCAAAGGCAGCAGGGAGGCAAAGCCTCTACTGAAGAAAGGGGGGGGGGTGTTAGCACCTGGAGGTTGAGATCTCCGTGCTGCCCAGTACCTCCAGTTCTAAATCCCCAGCAGGGGAGACATCCTGAGCTCTCCAGGTGGCCCAAAGGATACAGGTGGCAGATGGGTGCTGTGGGCCTGTGAGCTGTCCCTCCATTCTCCAGGATACCTCAGAAGTGATTTGCTGTTTTTCAAGAGAGGGGCTGGAATCATTCCGTTTTCCTTCCCTTCTCTTTGCCTTTTGTGTAGGAAGGTAGACAACCTGGCTGTTTGGTACAGATTTTGAAGGCAAGTTCCTCTTTGCCCCTCTCTTTGACTGGGTTCACCAGCCAGCCAGCGTCCACCCAAGCTGGACCAGTGTTTGAGATGCAGGTCAAGGAGTCCCTGCCTCCCTCAGAACTCCTCTCAGGGCAGTGACTATCGTAGAGCAAAGGTGTGGGCTGTATGGCCCAGCAGAGTAAACGGAACACGTTTTGAGATTTATATAGAAGCTGGAAAGTCACCGATCCAGGCACAGACTTCCTGAGCAGACGAATTCATCTCCCAGCTCTGTCCCTGACCTGCTCTGCGACACCAACTCTCTCTGGGCCTCAGTTTCCACACTGTGTCAGTGAGGCTGAGCTTGCCCAGACCCAAACCTGACTTCTACTGGCTGGCTTTGGCGTTTCTGGGTCTTTGTTCAAACTTTCAGAAAGACTAAGGGCCACATAAGCCTCCCACCCCCAACCCTGGGGCAGCCAAATTTGGCTTGAAAACATGAGCTTGAGAATCACTACAGGTTTCAGAATAAAGCTGTGTTTAAAGTTTTAGGGAAGATGGACAGCTCCCTGGGTCTGAGGCCCTCAGCTTTCCTGGAGGTATGTCCATGCCCCATTTCCCCTCCACTTGATTTTTTTCCCCTTGAGCTAGAGCTTCTTGCAGGTAGATGAACTCTCCAAACTGAGCTACTCCTCCGCCTCTCACCTGTCTCTTACATGGCTGGCTTACAGGCCTGCATGTGCACTTGAATGGAACCTGACCAGGAGGCCAGAGTCTGACTGCCAGGAAAGCAGGCTAGACCACTCACTGGGTTGTCAGAGTCCCACCTGGGAGCAGGCCAAAAGGGACTTTGGGAGCTTCCAAGGCAAGAAAGGAAACGGAGGCAGAAGAGTAACAAACCAATCTGCTTAGTTGTCAGGGTAACTCTGGTATCTTCCACATGTCCAGGGTTGTTTCTTCAAGCCCTCAGGGTTTCAGGAGTGGGAACTCCCAGCAGGTTCTCAGACTAGCTAAGCATTGGGATCCTTAGGCAGGTCTTCTCACTGTAGGGATCGTGTGAGTCTCTATAACAGGGGTCTGTCTTTCCTGCTACCACAGTCCTGGTACCTGCCTTCCCTTTTCTTAGCCCAGAGTCTAAGTGGGGCTAGCTAGCCCTACCCACCTCTTGGACAGATCCTCCAGGCTTCTCATACCTGACAATCACAGCCTGAGATGTCTAAGAGAGTGGCACTGCCTTTGCATTGTCCCTTGAGCTGGGTAATGCAGCTCCTGGCTTCTCAGGTAATGAGGCTCCTGGCTTCTCTGCCTGTACTCGGGGACACGCAAGCAGAAATACTCATCGGGGAGAGACAAAGGGCAGGTTCTTTACAGAGATTTTGATTCCTGAGTCAACTGTGCCTGAAGTCTTTAGTTCCTGTTACTAATAAAAGCCTTCTTGTGCTTAAATCCCTTAATTTATTATTTATTCTTATGTGTACATCATGTGGGTATGTGTGTCTGTGGGTGCATGCAGAGGCCAGAAGAGGGTGTCAGATCCCCTAGAGTTGGAATTACAGGTAGTTGTGAACCACCAATGTGGAGTCCTGGGTACCTAACTGAGATCTTTTACAAGAGCAGGAAGCTCTCGTGATTGCTGGGCTATCCTTTGGAACCTTAAATCTCTTTGACTTGGGTTTCTGTCGCTTGTAACCAAGAGAGACTTGACTAACCATACACACAGCATGTCCTCTGCCAAGCTCTTGGTTGTCTGGAGTAGAACTCAAGACTCTTGACCTTCCCCTGACCCCTAAGGCAAGGACAAAACTTCCCAGTCCCCTGTATCCCCAACACCCGGCCACTCAGAGAAAGGGCAGAGCAGAGCTGAGGAAGAGAGAGCTAAGGTCAGATCTCCCTGGGCCCTGCCCGTACCTGCTTACTGTCCCCAAACTCCCCATGTCCATCCACACTCACCTCCGACTTGTTCCGAGACAGCACGCTGGAGTCGATGCGCCCCAAGGTCATGTTTGGCAGGACAAAATTGAGCAGTTTGGCAGCAAGGACCTGGGCAGAGAGGCAAAGTGAGAGACATGAGTGCAAGCTATCCATGCCGGGGGGCTAGAGCATGAGTTGGTACCCAAGCTGAGCGCAGAGGCCTTGATGCTCAAGACTCAGGGATGCTGCTCCATGCAGGGCCCGGCTGTAGAGCTGCTCTCCTGATGGTGCAACCTGGACTCTGTGCAGATACAACCATCTGATGTAATTGGGATTTACTTTTGAGAGCCACTGATAAGGCCACGTCCCTTCCCCAAGGCACCAAGACAGCACAGCAGAGTCAGAATCATTGGACCAGCCGCCAGCGCACCAGGAAACAGGGCAGCTTGGATCAGAGAGAATCACTTGCATGTTGAGTTGTGCCACATAGGTAAGAAACAGTCACCAGTCTGAATAGGAAGTCCTGTGATAGAGGGAAGGGGCCCCGTGTCTGATTCCTAGCTCTGCGAGCCAGGAATACAGGCTGGGACCTCAATACAGAGCTCTGTTGGCACAGCCACCAATGGGTGGGGGGCTGTCATCCCCTCAGACAGACCACAGGGAAGGTTAGTAACACTATGTGGAAAGCCTGGCATGCTGTACATGCCTACTAAATGTGTATCTGACTTGGGTCTCAGTCCAGTCCCCCATGTGGAGCTCAAATATTCCCAGGAAGGCAGAAGACCCAATCTCGCACGTCTGTCTTCTGAGCAAGGCTGTTTAATTTCACGTCTGCAGTGAGTGTAGACACTTGGGGTGAAAGAAGCTATTTCAAAAGTGAGCTGTGAAATGCTGGAATTAGAACCATGGGAGCCGGCGACGGGTGAGTTCTGAGGAAGTACAGAGGGCACTTGGCACGAACATGGGTCCCCCGATGATGGGCAAATTGCTTGTGGCACTGGGTCCTCTGTGCTGGGTGGGTCTCTGTGCCAGGTGGCCCTGCCTCTTGATGTTTACTAGATCCCGTGAGTAGGGCTTAACTTTCATCTAGCATTTGGAAACATTTTTACTGGGGCCTTGGGATGATGGGGCAATGGAAGCTTGGCCTCCCTGTGGTCAGTAGGGCTGGGTGAAGACACCTCTGTCCTTTTTGTCATGTGCCCCTCCCTTCCTATGCTGATCTCTCTCCGCGTTAATACCCAAGAGCTTCAGTTCGTCCTTCTGGCCACAGCAGCCACTGCCATTCGCCTGATGCTGCTGTGGCCAGGCCTCCCCCAGGACCCTGTAGCCAACCTGCCTCCTCTGTCCTCAGCCGCCACTAAGGGCCAGCCCCGAAAGGACATTGTGTTGGGATGTACTCTGACTACCATATTGTCTGTGTGCTACAGAGCTGACTGTGTGTGCTAGGGAGGTGACTGTTTTGTTTGGGAGGTGACTGTGTGTGCTAAAGAGGAGATTGTGTGTGTGTTAGGGAGGTGACTGTGTATGCTAGGGTGAGAAATCTGTGTGCTATGGAGGTGACAGTGTTGCTGGGGAGGAGACTATGTATGCTACAGAGGTGAATGTGTGTGGTACGGAGGTGACTGTGTCAGGGGACATAGTCAACAACTCCTACCTCTGAGAACATCTTAGCCTGTTGCACTCTGGATGCACCTTGGCATCCAGGCAAACAAAGCTTACTGGTGTTGGTGGCTGCTGCTACTGCTGCTGCTGCTGCTGCTGCCGCTGTATCAGAGTGCCAGAGCCCTGCGTTCCAATGCTAGACAGTCCATCCAAGAGGGCTCCATCTGATCACCCTGGGTGGGGTGCCAATTGCTTGCACTTTGTGAAGTCACCTGGGTTGGATGAGTTGTGTGTGAGTGTGTATATGTGTGTGTGTGTGTGTGTGTGTGTGTGTGTGTGTGTGTGTAAGAGCTGGGTTTTATGCAGCAGTTCAGCACACATGTAGAAGGGAAGGGCCTGGGATCTGGGCGTGCTGACAAACACTTGGAAGAAATATCTGTAACAACCAAGAAGGGGGGGAGGAGGCTTCTTGGGAGCCCAAGGTTTGGAGTTGGGAGCTTGTGCTTTCAAAAGTTACAAAAGCTAAGGATGAAGTAAAAACATCCAGTTAAGTGCAAGGAGGCTGTGGATGCAGCCCCGGGGCCATCATTGGACCCAAACTACAGCAATGGGGTCGTCTCGGGCCATAGCATCCTTGGACATGGAGGAAATCTCCACACTATCACAGGGACGTTGCTATAGGAAAGTCTTCACACTAACATGAGGTTTCATGGAACTGACTTCTAGAGCCTTCACTGACCTCTACACTTTCTGCCCCAGCTCCATGAATCCACGTGAGGGTTGACAGTTGGCCCACTCTATCCCTGATAATCTCAGAGGCTGCAGCAAGGTCCCAGACAACAGGACAGGTGTGTTTATGTCACTGTCCTAGGCACTGTCCCCCTCTGCCAGATCCAGCTGACTTTCTGCCCATCCTCAATGCCACAGCCAGAGACTAGGGAACAGCTGGCTCCCCACTGCAAAACCCTTCCTGCAGAGTGGATCAATCAACTGATAGATAGTTTGATCATCCACTGGGTCACCATAGGGAGCACTTGTGGACACCGTGGTTGACTGTGGTACAGATTAGTGCTCTTAGCCACATTCATGGGGAGTCAGTGAGATAGGATGGGTGAGGAGGGAGAGCAAAGCAGGGGGGACAGGGACTGCCTCAGTACTGGCCCTGCAACTGACGAAGTCTGCAGAGTGACTTTTCCATTTCAACAGGTCCACCACCAGATCTCTCTCTTGCCCTGTGTCACCCGATTCCACAGGCACAGAGGTGTGGTACAGTTCAGGATTGCTCATTGCACAGAGACATGCCAACCCACTGCTGGCATGTGCCAAGCCAAAGCACTGACGCCCCGAGGTGCCGAGGCCTCCGTTCCTCGTAGGCTCTTGAGCAGACACTGGGGTTCAAGATCAAAACAAGGACTGGGATGTCTGGAGTCATTTCCAGTTCCACAGAGGGCTGTGGAGGCGGGGCTGTGGTGCCAGGACATCTGCCAGCAGGGGAGAAGTATTGTGAAGACAACTCTGTCCTCTTGCCAGTCAGCAGTCTTCAACCTCCATTACAGAGGAACTCTTGGGCAGCTAAAGGAAGCTTTCAAGCAAAACTGGGGGTTGAGGGAGAGGTCACTACTCCCTGAGATGTGTTGCTTTACAAAACAGGCTGTTCCTTCACAGAGATGAACAATGGGCCGTGGCCTCAACCTCCCGTCCCAGTATAGAGGCTATGTCCTGGCGGCCACTTTCTATCCCCAGCAGCCTAAAGCCCAGTGGGAGGTGTGGTGGGAACACACCAGGCCTCAGCCCTGATGGGGGAGGTAATGCCATCGGGGCCATGCTCAAACACAGTCATTCCTGCTCCCCAGAGTTACTGTGCTAGCCCTCAGGAAGGGGGTGGCAGTGTATTGCTAAGCATCAGCTCCCAACAATGTATGTCCAGTGCTGGCTGTGTAGATGAAGATGCTGGTGTCCTAGCAACAGGACTGGCTGCCCACTCACAGACGTGGATGAGGGCCATTGCCTGCAGGGATGCAGCCTTTTGTTGGGGTCTGCCCCACAGGATGCCACCCAGAAAAAAAAAAAGAAGAAGGGTCTCAGTACATTGGTGGCTGTGGGGGATCTGGGGACAAGCCAATCCTGGAAAGAGACTGGGGATGCTCAGGGCAGATGCCCCATTCCTCAACAAGCATGGAAGGGAAAACTATAAAAGAAGGGTTCTTGTGTACAGTGTTGTGACAGTGTTAGCTGCCGGTTTGACAGAGTTTAGAATTACCTATGAGATGGGCCCCTGGGGGTGTCCGATAGGGATTGTCTTGGTTAGTATAATTGAGGAGGGAAGACCCGCCTACTGTGGGTGGGGCCATTCCCTTTCGGGTATCCCGGACTGAATAAAGTAGAGAAATGGAGCTGAACACCATGAACACTAGCAAGCAAGTTCACTGGATGTTCTCTGCTTCTTGGCTGCAGATACAGTGTAACCAGCTCGGTCAAGCTCCTGCTGTTGTGTCTTCTCCACCACAGTGGATAAACCCTTTTTCCTTAAATTGCTTTTGTCAGGATATGTTATCACAGCAACAGGAAAAGAAACCAAGGTGGGGGGGAGTGATGTCTGAGCACCTGGCAGTCCATTGCCCACAGATACTAAGGCCACTGCAAGAGTTCTCACTTCCCTGGCCTGAGTCACAGACATGGATGAGGGCTACTGCCTCACCTGAAAAGCTCCTTACTGACCCCAGTGTGCAGGCAGAGTAGGAGTCATATTCTAACTCCAGCCGCTAGACGGGCTGATGCTTGCCCAGCTATGGGCACCAGCTTCCTAAACCTTCCTAGTAACTTCTAAGTAACGTTTCTAACAGGACCCATTCAGAGGGGAGATCAACTTCAGACAACAACCTCATGGCTTAAAGAGATAAAGATACTTTCGTAGCTACTTCCACTAACACATCAAGGCAGGTAGAAGGCTGTTCCTGAGACACAGGGCATCAGGCATCTGCAAGAGGCTCTTCCCCACCGTTCTTTTAAGGCTGGATGATTGCATGAATCGGGGATGGAGCGTGGAGGGAGAAAGGCCTCTGCGGTGGAAGGACGATGATTGGATAAAGGCCTGAGCAGCAGACAAGGGCCAAATGATAAGGAGGCATAGAGAAAGAAGTCACCACAGCAGATCCCACACCTGGAGGAGCCAGGGGTCAAGGTTGCCAGACAGTTCCTAGAAGCAGCTGTGATCATATTCTTGGCCACAGTAGCAGGCCACACTGCTACAGTGTGTCAGCACGCACCCCTGATTCTGATTCTCCCGAGAGACAGAGGGTGGGGTCGTGCTCACCCACAGGTAGAAAGCATATGGGATCCAAGCCATTGACACTTCGGCCGCCTTCTCAAGAAAGGTCTTGTTGATGATCACGTTGTCCTGCAGGGTGTGGAGACATCGTGGTGCAGCTCAGGAAGAGAAAGACTAGGAGCTGCTCACCTTTCCCAACAGGCAAGTCAGACCTACCTTGGTCACAACTGGATGTTGACTCTGGGTCTGAATCCTTGAGAAAGTCTCTTTATAACAACTCTTATTAGCATATATTTGCATGTAGCTGTTATACAAACGCTGGGTTTCACAGACCTTTCTTTTAAGTTTACCGTGTATTTGGCCTATATTTATATTTCTTCAATCCTGCTCCCCATTCCCTTCTTGCTCAGCCTATTCCTTTTCTCAATTAGTGCCCTTTCTACTTTCACACTGTGTCTCTGCATATACATGTGTGCATGGGTGTGCATGCATGCCTGTGTACATGTGTGCATGCATATGTGCACATATGTGTGCACCCATGTGCATGTATGTTTGTGTGCATATGTACCTGTGTGTTATATATATATGTGCACATGAGTATGTATATATGTATGTGAACCTCTCTTTCTGTGTGTGTGTGTGTGTGTGTGTGTGTGTGTGTGTGTGTGTGTGTGTGTGTGTGTTTGTGTGTGTGAGATGCAGATCTCACATATGAGAGGAGCTGTAGCATTTGCCTTTCTGGGTTTACTTCATTTCACATAATGATTTCCAGTTCTACCCATTTTCCTGCAAGTGACATCATTTTGTTCTATGTGGCTGAGTAAGAAAGACTCCACTGTGTGAACACACCGTATTTCCTTGATCCAGTCATCTGTTGATGACTTGGCTGGTTCTGGATCCTGGCCACTGTGACTCCTACAGTGATGAACCTCGGTGTACAGTAGTCTCTGTGGTAAGCTGACTTAGATTCCTTTGGGTAAGTTCCCAGAAGTCGTAATACCTCCTGTATCACATGGTAACCTGTTTCTTCAAATGGGGATAATAAAGCCTCCCTCAAAGATTCCTGGTGTGTTTGCCAAGACTGCCCCTGCAGAACTTGTCGCTTGGTCCTTGCTGGTTAACTGAATGAGAAGTAAACAACATCCCTAGTGGATTAGTGTGTGGCTTGCAGCTTTTCTGTTTTTTTTGAGACAGGAACTCACATGGCAGCTCAGGCTAGTCTTGAACTTACAACCTGCTGTCTCTACTTTTGGAGACTTGGGATGGCAGGCATGCACTCCCATGACTGGATCTGTGGCTGAAGCTTTGCGACCCGTGATGAAGCCCTATAAACATGAGTACTTCTCCTACAACTGTGGCTGCTCTCCTGGTGAGCAAGGCTTGGAGGAGGGTATGTGTGTCCTGAGATCCCGTCACACCCTGGGGACAGTTCTGAATCAACTGCAGTGTCCATCACTGTAAACAGTAGAGACGTGCATAAATGCCTTTATTGATCTGAAAGGTCTTAATAGCTTCTCCGATCATTTTTAAGCTTTGGCCAGAAGAACTTGCTCTGAGAGGTAATTACTGCCTCTTCATTCTAACATGGTTCCCAAAAGCTGTCCTGCATTCAGGAGGCCACAGGATGGCCACATCTATGATCTGGCAAGGCTCTCCAGGGTAACTTTAGATTGTTCTGGGCAGGAATGCATCCTGCCCAGTTGTGCAATAGAATGTCTTGTGCCTTTCCCGTGGTTCAGTGCATGCTCTGATGACTCTGGGGTAGAGAGCTTGCTTTTCAAGATCAGATTCTGAACAGGTATCTGTGGGGCTGCGGGAGTCACACCTATAGCTTATGGTGGCTGACCCACTGGCCCATGCAGGCCACTCTCATCTGCGGCACCCCGCTCCATATCCCTCCCAGCCCACTGGAGTCCACTGACATTGGGGTGTTCAGATGAGATGTAGGTTCTGGTCACGGGAAGCTGACCTCTGGCATGATTTAGGGTGAAAGGGGCTCACTGGCTCAGGCAGTAATCAAATTGACCTTGAGGAAAAACAAAGGCCTCATTTCCTGTCCTTGCAGGTGGCATGGGAGAAAACAGTGATCTCTGTGAGACAGGTCTGGAGCTAGCCCCTCTCCATACATTGGCTAGAGGCCACAAAGAGCTGGGAATGGGGCACCCTGAAGCCCTGCTGGGGCCCCAGGGACCTCGCAGGGAGACAGTTCCCACTGAAGACAACCCTGGCAGCCCCAGCCCAGCCTGGCCCACAAGTTTTTGCCTTCCTTAAGGTTCCTAGAAAAAGAAGGGATCCTAGAAGACATGAGACACTGTTCAAAGAGAGGCAGCCTGGGCTGGTGAGCAGCTGAAACTTGGTCTCTGCAATTTTGGTCTCTTAAATCTCTGCTGTTGCCGGTTTTTTTCCCTGTGAAACCACTTCCTCAGCAGAGAGTGCTGGGCACTGCTGTTTTTGTCCTCGGTCTCTTCCCTGGGCTAAATATATCCCAGCTTGTCTGAACAGAGCCTCGGTGTGAAAAGCAGAAGGTGCTGAGCTTTTGGTGACTGGGCATCCTCCCATCCCAGGGGTGAAGTGGTCACCTTCACACACCCATATGCACATGAAGACTGATGTACTACCTGGGGACCAGGTGAGGCTTGGGTACCAGCTGGAGGATGCTGTCTGAAGACACAGGATTTCTCTTTCTGAGTTGGCTTCCACTGTGTGGGTCCCACATTCATGCGCCAAAGGTCAGTGCCCACCACTAAGCGGCATGCCAGCCCTGTTAAATGAGCTCAGGGATCCATGTGGCTCTGGGACCATTCACAGGACATCATGGGGGGAGGGGAGTTCTCCTTCACTCCACCCTTCAACTCAAAGCCTCCACCCCTCAGAGTCCCCTCCTATGAACCCCAACTCCACTTCATTTCTCAGAGCACAGGAAGGAAAAAAAGCAGCAGACAGCCAGTCCACCTGTGAGGCTCACAGGAGCAGGCAACTGGAAATGAGCTCAAGTTTGCTCTTTTGGGAGTTCTAAGCCAGGGTCTGTACTCGGTAGGAGACGCTGCTTAAGAGTCTGATGGGGAAGACCACCAAGATGTTCAACACCAACGGCAAATTAAAACCAAACCCCTCAAAGAACAAGCAGATTAACCAAAGGAACATGTAATATTATCCCCTGATATATGTGGAACAAGTCCCCATCTGCAGCCAGAACAAACGGTGCCTGTGCACGCCAATTGTATCCTGTAAGCGATCTCTGACAGCATGGCGGCTGACCGGCTCCCCCAGGCAGGCATTTCTTCATACCCTTTTCTATCTTTTTGACATTTGAACTCTATGAATTATTCTCCAATATTTAACATTACACTGGAAAGAAAAATAAAGATGTGGTGATCCTCTCTTGGGGAGCCTGTCTGCAGAGCAGCTGCATGTCCCTGGCAGGAGAACCAAGGAGTCACACTTTGTGCCAGTCAGAGATAACACAGGCTGAAGCCTGCATGCTTCAGACATGGGGTGGGGCTGGCCCTCACCAGACCAAGGGAAATCTAATTTGTCTTGGTTAATCAGACGAGACCTGTGTCCCCCTAGAGACCTCTGCTCCTGATTTGACAAGGTGATCTATTAGTACCAGGTCTGAAAGGTCGCCGGCCCAGAAGTGTGGCCACTGCTAGTCCTAGATAGGGCCCCGTGGGACCCTAGGAGGAAACCTCCCGGCCTACCTCTGGGCCCAGCTGCTATGGTGCACTTTATCTAAAAGGCTCTGTGAGTTTTCTCTAAGGGGAAGACGTCCATTTTCTTCTCTGTTGAGAGCGGTCCCACTGGGGCTCACACCCACCACTCTAGGGCTAATCTTGGCCAAATTCCTTCTTCCCAAACCTCAGTGTCCCCAGTGCCAGCACACTAGTCTTGCCTCTTCCCTAGTCTGGGACTGTGTGGGTGAACACAGCTCCCACTTGGCAGCTCCTGACACAGTTGTAGACCTTGATCTACAGGTCTCCAGAATGAAGCCATTAGAACATGGTAGAGCCATCTCCTCTAACCTCTGTCTCACTTGCTCTATTTGTAAAAGAGCCTTGAACTAACCTGGCTGTACCTCACAGAATCACAGTCACCAGGCCCAGATGCAGAGAGGGTCACATCCTTTGCACCTTTCCATGATGCCAATGTGCTCAGTGTCTTCTGTGCTGCTGGGGGCCACAGACAAATACCAGGTCCCACTGAGTGGGTCCTGAGAGACGGGGGCCTAAGAGGTCACATTGGTATTTACATAACCCCCATCATCATTTGGTGGTGAGAGTATAGGCTGCCTGGTGCATCTAGACCCAGGACTCACCATCTAATCCTCAACCCCCCCAAGCATCCTGAGAGCTGGCTCAGGTCACAGTAGCCCCTGCCAGAGCTGGGACACTCCTTGTGGCACACAGGATTGGTTGGTGTTCCACTCCCTCTGGTGTTTTCCTGCCTCCTAAGGATAGAGCTACACTGAGAACATGCCCATAGTCCCTCAGGATTACTGGCTTTGGCTTCTTTCTTGGAGTGGAGGCAGATACAGTTCTTGGTGCCTCTGTGGCCTCATTCACCTTGTTAAAGGGAGTCAAAGCTCTGGCAACAAGAGCAGACACTAATCACACAGCACATTATTACCCATAATGCAAGACGATGCATCTGTCAGTTGAGGCTGGAAGGGCTCAGGGGTTGAATGGAGCTGCTGGGAACAGGATCCTCAGCTGCAGCTCCACTCTGAGAGTTTGCTTTCTACTGAGGCGGGCAAACATTCTGTGATAGCAGCTCATGCGTGGGACTAGTCAGCAAGTGTGACTTTGCCAGCTAGAGAATGTCTGTAACCTTTCCTCCCCCTTACTCTGGCCATTTCAACAGGCACAAACAGGAAGGCCTTTTTCTTTTGTGTTGTGGGCAGAAAAAAAACACCTGAGTTCACAATTTAGAGCCCAGATGACTGTCTGAGGTCAAACCTTTACACAAGCGTGTCTAAAGTTCAGGAACAGCAACAGGCCCTTTGACACACACTCCAGCTGTAAAGGAATGTACCCTGTTCCGGAGGCTTCTGGAAGCTTCCAGGTCCATACAGACCACAATGCCCTCTTACCTTCAAAGTTGATGCAGATTCTGGATTGGCAAGAACCAGAGGTGAAATCAGGACCATGCCAGAAAAGTAGGTTGGTCTCTCTGCAGCTGCTAGGATGGAGATGGCGCCACCCTACAGAGTAAAATAAACAGAGTGGGACCACCCTCTAACCAGCATGGCCTGCCCCTCCTTGCCTGTTCCCATGCTGGTCAAGGGCCCAAGAGGAGGCCTGGAACAGCCTCCATCTGCTGAGAGCACATCTTCTCTCCTTCTTTTTTTCCCCATCTCCCCCTCCCTTCTCTTTCTTTCTCTCTACTCTCTTACTCCCTTATCCCTCTCCTTTCATCTCTCTCCTTCTCTCTCCCCTCTTCCCTTTAAAAAAAAAAATTCTTCTGAGAAGGAGTATCATTCTATAGTCCAGGATCGCCAGAGAGTCACGGCAGAGTCAGGCAGTGTGGAGGTGCCCTGCAGAGTCATCTTGGGTCTAAGCAGTTCTCAAGACCTCAGCTCGCTTTTCTGCTGGAAGGAATGGCCTGGGGGCTGCCAGGGGCGGGGTCGTCTGAGATTAGACTTGGTTGGTCCTTGGCACTCAAGAGATTTCAAAGGGAAAGGAACTCAAACTGCTTTCAGGACGATTCATGAGATTCTGTCACTCACAGCCATCCCTCCAGCCCTGAGCTTAAGGACCTAGTTCAACTTCTATGTGCTGGGAACTCCACAGACAGGGTGTGTGTGTGTGAAGAGGACGGTCTACCCAGGGGGAGGGCAGAGGGCAGAGGGCGGAGGGCCAGGAAGTCAGGTGGCTTCCTGGGGACCACACTTGCTTTGACTTTTCTCTGTGGCCTGCTTACCATGGAGTGGCCCAGGAGGAAGATGGGGACCTCGGGGTAGTCCTTCTGGATGGTGTCCACGTGCTGCAGCACATCTCTGACAAAAACTTGGAAGTCTGATACCACCATCCTCTCTCCCTCGCTCTGCCCATGGCCAACTGGAAATGGGAAAAGAGTTTTAGTGTCACCCTGCGGTCCCATGTGTATCCCATTTAACCCTGTCCAACCTGCGGTCCCATGTGTATCCCATTTAACCCTGTCCAACCGTTACTCCTGAATGCCAGATTCTACAAGCACAGAGAACTCAAGCAACTTTGCTTCCTGGTGCATAGCTAGGCGCGCCAGCCAACACCCTTCCTTGGAGATACTTTTCCAAGGGAGAAGGAAAGGGGTGGGAGGCACACAGAGTAAACCGTAAGGAGGCTCAGCTATCTTTCTGTGGTCCCCAGCTCCTTGCCTCACTGGTGGCCTTTGACCAGGTGTGTTCTGCCTCCTCTCTGCAGCATTAAGAGATCACACATCAGCTCAAACAAGATGGTCAAGGTGCTTGACAAGATTTCAACAAAGCAGCAATAAAAACCCAGGCCCCACCCTGTTCCTCTTGGGTTTGTCAACTAGCCACCTATCTGGGCTGCTCATCTCCCCTTCCTCCTCTGCTTAGGGTCTCTCCACCTTTTCCCTTTGTGAAGGGCATCAGTTGCTATAGAAACAGCTGCTGGCAGCTGTGAGGAAAATTTGGAAACTCTAAGATGGACCAGCTTCCAGAGAAGGCGCCAGCACAGGAGGCCATGACTACACCAGGCTGCCAGGAGCTGACAGTGTTGCTCACAGAGCATGGGCCACAGCTTCAAAGGGACTTTGCAACCGTGGGGCAAGACCACTCAGCACAACTGGGGAGGGGCTGCCAAGCTTAGGACCAACTGGCTGTGTGGACTCAAACTCAGAGACCCTGCTGTGCTGACACATTTGTCAGCGTTGCATCTACACTCCCAACTACCTGCTTTTCTGTCAGTGTGCCTGGACGCAGTTTTACTGCCTTCAGAGCAAAGCTTCGAGTCTCATGCTTGTCTAGGGATCCCCACTTTTAGAAACCTATTACAATTGTGGTCAGCGTGAGTCATGGAAATGGCACCATGCCAGCCATTTCTACCCAGCTCGGTGGCACCAAGGATGTTCACAGCATTCTGAGTCTACCATCTACCACCAGGCCATTGCCTGACTGATTAAATGTTGACACACGGAGGGACAGCCACAGCCCCAGGAGAGCCTTCATCTGCACCTTCAACTTCTAGCAAATGGAATGCTTGTTACTTTTATAAAAAATTATTTTTAAATTATTTATTATTATTATATATATTTATCAAATATATAATTTACTTGATTATTATATTGTGTATTTATCTGTATGTGTGTGTGGTAGGGTGGGGTGCACTTGCATGCAGGTGCCCTTAGAGTTCAAAATAGGGCATCAGACCCCCCAAGAGTAGTTACAGGCCATCTAAAATGGGTGCTGAGAACTAAACCTAGGTCCTCTGCAGGAACAGCAGTGCCATCAATCACTGAGCCACCTCTCTGGCCCCCTTACTTTTTATTTTGAGGCAGAGTCTCACTAAATTGCTGGCCTTGAATCCACTCTGTACCCTGAGTGGTCCTTGACCTCGTGATCGTCCTGCCTTGACCCCCAATAGCTGGAAATAGAGGCAGATACCTCCACACCCAGTTGTTTCTGTGCTTGCCTTAGAGAACATTCTTTGTTCATTCACACATTTCGTTTGTTTTGTTTTTTGAGTCAGGGTTTCTCCAGAGTCCTGGCTGACCTGGATCTTGCTCTGTAGACCAGGCTGGCCTCGAACCCGAGATCTACCTGCCTCTGCCTCTCAAGTGCACTGGTGCCCAGTTCACACATTCATTGTTAAGGCAAACAGATGCCGTTCAAGAGATCAGTCTTTTGGTTCACAAATTAAGGCGACATAAAGTTGTGCACATGGAGTGGTGTTTCTCCCAGCTCCACCATCCTCTGCCCATCCACCCATCTTTCCCCAGATGTTAGCACTTCTGCCTCTTTGCAGCCCTATGCAGATGTGAGCCTGGTTTTACAGCCTTGCCCTACACAGGGCAGCACATGAGGAATCCACCTGCATCTCCTGAAGAAAGTCAGCCTTGAGATCAAGCCCCTACCCAAACTCTTCCTTAACTTTTTTGTCAGAAAATTTTCAAGTGTGTAAAACTCTGGATGAAAATCCCCATACATATCTACATTCCTACAAGCTTTACCCGAAAGCTGTTGCCATTTTACTTCCTGCCTGTATACATGCTGTGGCTAACACTAATGTCAATCTGGCAGAATTTACCATCACTTTGGAGATGGGCTTCTGTGGCAGGGGTCGGGGGGTTGTCTTGGCTACCTTGTCAGGAAGACCCATCTTAATTATGGGTGAGGTTCTCTAGGCCTGAGATCCTGGACTGTATAAAATGGAGAAAGCAAGCCAAGCGGCAGATGAGCACGTCCATCACTTTCAGCTGTAGGTGTGGTGTGGCCAGCTGTGGCCAGCTGTGGCCAACTGCTCCAGCTTCCTGCTTCCTTCCCTCCCTCACCATAAAGAACTGTTGGGACTGTGAGCCCAAAGAAAGTCTTTCTTCCTTAAGGGTTTTTGTATGTGTGCGCGTGCGTGCGTGCGTGCGTGCGTGCGTGCGTGTGTGTGTGTGTGTGTGTGTGTGTGTGTGTGCGCGTGCGTGCATGTGTTTTATCATAGCAACTGGAAATGAAGCTAAGGCAAAAAAACAACTTTATAAACAAAGGACAGATGAGTCATTCAGAAGTAAGCTACAGATTGTAGGAGCTGGGAAGTCTGGACACTGACAACACCCTTGACCTCCGGATATGGTCTCGAGGCTTGAGCTCTGTCATCTTTCATCCACTTGGGTTGGTATTCGTCTAGGATTGTGAAGCTCAGCAGGTCAGCAGTAGTTACCACCAGAACAATGTTGTATACAGCACCATTAACAACTCAGCACCAACCCCCAGTTCCCTGTCATCCTGGCAGAAGGTACGTGAGAGACTTCTCTCACTTCCTAAACTATGATGTCACCCTGGTACTAGAGTTCCTGTTCCACTTGAGTCCCACCTATTTGTGGATTCTGTTTATTCTCAGGGTTGAGAGCTGAGCCCGGAAGAGCCTTTGCTCATGGTGGGCAAATGCTCTCCCAAGGGCCCACACTCCAATGCCACACTTATTTAAAAACTGTAATCTCTTTTAAAATTATATGTATGTGGCGTTGGGGTAGGATATATGCAGGTACATGTAGGTGCATAAAGAAGTTAGAGCACTGGTTCTCAACCTGTGGGCCGTGACCCCTTTGGGGGGTTAAACAGTCCCCTCACAAGGGTTGCATATCAAATATATCTTGAATATGATTAATAATCCTGCATACATTATGATTCATAACAGTAGCAAAATTACAGTTATAAAGTAGCAATGAAAAGAAACTTATGGTTGGCAGTCACCACAAGAAGATGAATTGTATTCAAGGGTCAAAGCATTAGGAAGGATGAAAACCACTCAGTCAGTGGCCCTGGATCGCCTGCAACTGGAGTCACAAGCAGTTGTGAGCTGTCTGACACAGGTGCTGGGAACTGAACCCAGGTCCTCTGCAAGAGTAGCATGGACCCTAAACCACTAAGTCATCTTTTCAGCCACCCCCTTTAAATGTTTTTTAAGCATTTACATTTATTATTATTAATTTTGTATGCATGAATATTTGCCTGCATATATGTCTGTGTTCCAAGGAAGTGTCTGGTGCCAGTGGAGGCCAGAAGAGGGCATCAGATTTCTTAGCCAGTGTTCTTAACTGCTGAGCCATCTCTCCACATTCTTCCCAATCCCTTTAAATTATTTTTAAGGAAATCTTCACAAAGATACCCAGGCTGGTTTTGAACTCATTCTGCAGCCCAAGCTGGCCTTGAACTCAACTCTGCAGCTCACCCTGAACTCTGTCCTCCTGTTTTAACCTCCCCAGTAGTTGGGACTGCAAGCCGGCCCCAGCACACTTAGTGTGTACACTCCTTCTGGATTTCAACTCAGTCCCTTTATGTGTTCATGAGCTACACTGAGTGTCAACATATCTCTGCCCTCTACCCAGCAGAGCTCATACCCCACGATCCTCTAATCATCTAGTCTCCAAACAAGGCTGGTGCTAGCTCTGGGCTTCCATCCATCCCACCTTTCCCCATCCTTTGGTTACTACATCCCAGTCTCCCAAGTCAGCCTCCATGTGGCTTACAGGTTTGAGACCTCAGATATGTTCCTTGTTTTTTCTAAGCTAGCTGTGACTGTCCCTCCTTTTCTTGAGCAGCTTCAAAGTGAGGCCTCCTGTGCTCTTGTGTCTCCCTTCATTTCAGAACACAATCTTCATGTTCCAGCCCAGCATTCTTGACCCTGCTGAAGGCTCCCACTGGCCCTGTGGCCTGCTGTTCAGTGCATGCCAAGTCCTGTGCCAACAGTTCCGAGAAAATGCCCGCATTTTCCTGCACCCCCACCCCCGACTAGGCAGCCCATTAGTCTTGCTGTCCAGGCCAGAGATTAAGCTCTTTGAGGCTGTATTTGCTGCAACCTTTCTTAAGAGGAGGGAACACACATTGTCTACCTATCCATTGTGCAGAGTCTGAATAAGCCTGGCAGAGGACAGGTGTGTGATGGACATCTATTGAAAGTACTGTAGGAACAGTTCCGTAATGGCTCCTTGCCAGAGAGACTCTGCTGTTGTGTTTCCCTTAACCACTCTGTGAACAGGACCCACTGAGCAGTAGGCTCTGAACTGCAGTAAGAACTCCTAGCCTGGAGCAATGGAGTTCCAGTCATCCTCAGGGATCATGGGTACAACCACCACGCCCAGCTCAACCGTGTTTACCGTTTCATTTATTATTTATGTATATATTCAGGCTTTGCTTATTCCGGAGGGCTTGGCCTTGCCTGTCCAGGGTTGGCTGTTACTGGAGAATTAACAAATTGCTTGTAAGCTAGCCTTTTTTATGTACCAGCCTGCAGGAAACCACACCAACCACAGCCACCACCCTTATCAGGGTCTGACTTTGTGATCTCCTTCCCAGAACCATTTGTAGGCAAGGAGTCAGTTAGGGACAGCCCCATGCCCAGTAGCCCTGAAGTCATCCCACCCAGCCCATCTGAACGCTGCTCACCCTTGTCCAGCTCTTTCTGTGGAAGCCACCGTGGGAACTTCCTGTGGTTTCTTCTTGTTCCCTGGGCCTCCCGGCTTTCTGTGGACCCTACGTGGCATATCTGTGAGCAGATGGGATGAGCCATCCTGGTGCTTCATGGCAGTGCCCTGTCCATCCATGTGTGGTGGCAGATCTTCATCTTAAGTACCAAACACTCTGGCAGGGCTGTGGCTTAGAGGCAGGGCACTTGCCTAGCATTGGAGGGCTCTGAGTTCCACCCCCAGTTTGTAAAAAGCAAAGCACCCCCCACCCAGAACGAACACACTCCAAACACACTAGAATTGTACTGATATAAACAAGCACTTAGTAGTCTTTTTCCTGATCCACTATTAAACAACCCCAGGCTCTATTTTACACACAACATTTCTACCTGTCCTTTCTGTGGGCCAGGCTGTCCTCAAACTCACAGAAATCTACCTGCCTCCGGCTCCCAAGTGCTGGGATTCTGAATTATTTTCCATAAGCCCGTGTGCAAAAAAAGTTCACCAGCACAGGACACACCCAGAATGCCAATCGTCCTGTGAAAGCCAGAGTAGGAAGACACAGTGCCTCCTCTGTCTTCTCAGAGAACCAGTTCTACCTAGAACCCACTTTCTCCCAGAAAGAAAACCCAGTAAAGACAGTGTGGGAAGGAGGACCCAACCTCCAAAGGAATACTGGAGGTTTGTTGAGGAGTCTAGAATGCAGTTTTCTCAGGATCCATGCTACTCAATCCTTGTAAGTTTGTATGTCGGGGACCCTTACGTTTGCCAGCTGAGAACACTGACCCTGGGAGGCTCGACATGGAGCTCTAGCTAGTGGCTGGCAAGAACCTATGAGCTGGCCTTGGTCTCCCAAGCCAGTGTCTACAGCAGGGATGGAACCCAGGACCCTGCAAATGCTGGGCATGGACTAGACCGCTGCCTTTCACATTTTCCATTTTGAGACAGGGGTTATTCCATTGCCCAAGTGGTCTTAAACTTTGTCCTCAGACCCTGAGGAGCTGGAACTACCAGCCGGCCTGCACCACTAGCCAGACTCCTCCCCCTTATTATCATCAACAACAAAGTCTTTCTTAACAGGAATATTCTGCTGTGGAAGCACACTGGCCCAGTCTCCAACTGTGGGGGCAATTGTGTAGGCCTGAGGCTACATCATGCAAGGGAGCTGCTGGCCAGTCACCTTGTGCAGGGACAGCCCACTATCATATGGTCTTGCCCACCAGGACCTGCAGATGTGCAGACAGGGAGGCCACTGGCAATATCCCATAAGCCTTTGTACATTTCTATGGGTCACCATGAGGGCAGAGGGGCTGAGGAGAGGTGGATACTGGAATGAACTACAGCAAATGACAACAGAGACTCACTGTATACCCACTGTTGGGGAGCACTGGGGCGCTAAGCTTCTGGCCAAGTGCCCCTGGGGCATGTATGGGAACTTGAGGACAGGGTAACTACGAGTAGCAGAGGCTTCAGATGTCTGGTTGAGCTGCAGGGCTGTCTGGCGGGAGGATGGTGAGGAAGAATGTTATGGGATAGGGTGGATGGAGGTCCCGCTGGCAGGACATGGTGGTAGACTGTGGTAAGGTCACTGACCTCCACCACAAGAGGTGGAGAGATGGCAGACAGGAAAGATGGGAAGAAAGATGGGAGAGAAGGGACAGTAGACTGAAATTCTGAGTGAGGCCTCCCATGTTTGCCAGACTGTGCCCTAGAATCTCGCCCGGAGAGCTGCCTGACTGCACTTGGGGGCTGCTCTGAGGCCTTGCTGTGTTTCCCCTGAAACCAACCTTGACAGTGTGCTATGTACACAAGTCAGAGAAAAGACACAGTGGTGTGTGGGGGATGGAAAATGCAGGCACTGTAGTAGGCTCTCCCAGCTCCAGATACCCAAAAGGCAAGTCTGGAGCGAGGAGGGCTTCCCGCGCATCAGAATGCCTTACTTAAATCCCACCATTTTCACAGTTTGAGGCCCTATCCACTGTCTAGGACTCTGCAGTTGTCTTGCCTCCTTTCCCTGACCCACAGGTCCTCTGCCAGGCATCTGCACAAACCAAAGTGTCTCCTCATCTCTCAACTCTGTTCTTCAGGTTCCACTGGACTCTGCAAAGTGGCCTGTCTTCATCTGCCATCCAAGCCAGCTCCACGGACAGATGGAAGGGCTGATGGTGGAGCAGGCTCTGGGCTTGGACTTGTCCCAACTGGACAACTCAGAATGGCGAGATCCATGTGCCATGGGCTCCCTTACCAGGCTGTCATGTCTGTGCCCTTCACCCAAGTCCAGGCCTCCCGTCTGGGTTTATTTTGATGAAGTCCACATGGCTGGGGCAGCACTATACTGTAGCTAGCTGGCCTTGGCTACCAGAGACCATCTGGCTGTCAAGATGACAGACATTTCCTACTCCTGTAGTCTGCATTCTCAGACTGCACACAGAGTAGCAGGTACCAGAGGATGGGATACTGCAGGACTTAATATCAGGCCAGCCAGCAACAGACAGGAACGGACTCTGAGAACTACAGGGTAGACCTTGAAGAGGTGGGTGTGAGAGTCTTGACTCCCTCAACTCCAAAGGACAGTACAGTCGTTTGTCCATGAGTATTTGTGGAGCACAGAGGGAGACATGAGTGTGTCCCTACTTCTAAAGCTCAGGGTTACCACAGACTCATGCATGGCCCAGGGTGCACCCATTTAGGAATGCATGGTGCCTCATAAGTTTGATGTCCAGTCTGGCCATGCACCCCCACCTGGAGATATTCATCCACGGGAACGTCCAGGGCACTGCTCCAGACCTGAGGACAAACAATTTGCAGCTTGCTGTTGTCACTGGGGCATTTAGACACAATGGCAAAATGATTACTAGACAACAGACAGGAAAGATTCACGGGGGAAACAAAACATGGGTGCATAAAAAGCCACTTCAGAAAACTGCAGATGTAGTTCTCCATGTTAGAGAAGCTAAAGCCAAGAGCTTGTGGCTCAGAATGTCAGCTCTGAGAGTAAGCACAGAACAATAGGCAAAGGAGCCAACCTGGAACCTCCGGTCGCTTCCTGTGTTTGTCTGTTTTCTATTATTGCTATGAAAACCAAGATCAAAAGCAACTTAGGGAGAAAAGGGTTTATATCATCTCACAGTGTATTATGAGGGGAAGTCAGAGAGGGAACTCAAGACAGGAACTGAAGCAGAGGCCACGGAGAAACACTGCTTACCGGCTTGCTCAGTCCAGGAGCACCTGCCCAGTGGTGGTATCACCCACCATAGGCTGGGCCTTCCCACAATAAACATGCATCAAGAAAATGCCCCACAGACTTCCTGTAATTCAATCTAAGGAGGCAATTCCTCATCTGAGGTTCTCTCTTCCCAGATGACCAGAGCTTACATCAAGTTGACAAAAAAACAAAAAACAAACAAACAAGCAAACCAAACAACCTATCCAGCACACCTCCCTATCTGTATGTGGAGATGGGAGATGTCTACGTATGTCATAAAGTCACCAGGGAGCAAGGCATGGTGGTATACATCTGTACTCCAAGCATAGTGGGTCTGAGGCTAGCCTTGGCTACATATAAACAAATATAGTCTATGGAGCTGTAAGTGAAGGTGCCCAGCATGGCTAGCACAGAGTAGATCTCCACCGGCATTTGGGCCCTGCACACTGCTTCCAGTCATTGTCACATTGAGTGGACATCCTTCTCCCTTGTCAGGGTCTCCTTCCTCTGGCTTGCATTTCAAACACATGAGGTATTTTCACTTGTTCAGCTCCAATGAGAGAGAGAAGGCCCCTGTCTGCATCCTCCGTCACTTCGCAGTGTTCCCAGATCCACCTATCATCTCAGTTCCTTCAAAAGAAAAGTGGCTGTGCCGATTGATCGTGGAGCAGATCTTTGTGGGCTTTTTTTCCTGCACAAGTATAATTATTACTAGGTGAGTCGTACTGTTTATGCGGTGGCAGAAATTCCCAACTGGTGCTGGTGTGGTCCAAGCATAGGATTGCTAAGACATGAGTGCGCTAATGAGAAAACACAGATATAGAAGCCAGAGCAGGGCCTATGAGAGCCTGCCTTGATTCCCAGCACTGAGGAGGCAGAGGAGGACGGAGCTCTGAAGAATTAGAGGCTGGCCTGGTCTACATAGTGTGTTTCAGGCCAGCCTGAGCTGTGTAGTGAAACCCTGTTCACTTACAAGAAAAAGGAAATACAGAAACTGGAACTGGGCATAGAGTCAAATATATGTAATCACAGCACTTGGGAGGCAGAGGCAGAACCATTGCTGCGAGTTCAAGCCAGTCCCAACTATGATGTGAGACCCTGTCTCAAACAAGTAAATGAAAGACAGAAATCTCGGCAACCCAAGTTTAACCCCTGTTGAAACCGTAGTAAGTGTGGCATTTAAAAAAACCAAGACACATTTGAATGTTCCCAACACAGAGACACTTGTATTTATCTGAGGTACTAGTGTCTCTGGTCCAATTGCTACACACTGTATCTGTAATCCCCGCCACTGTAGACAACTGCTACACACTGTATTTGTAATCCCCGCCACTGTAGACAACTGCTACACACTGTATCTGTAATCCCCGCCACTGTAGACAACTGCTACAAGTCAATAAAGGATATTAATAAAGGACCGAGCTGGAGAGATGGCTCCACAGTTCCAAGTGTGTACTGCTCTTGCGGATGACTGGAGTTTGGCTCCTGGCACCCACAACTGCCAGTAACTACAGCGTCTATGGATCTGATACCCTCTTCTATCTCACATGCATTCACTCCTGCATATATCCACACATAGTCTCTCTCTCTCTCTCTCTCTCTCTCTCTCTCTCTCTCTCTCTCTCTCTCTC
>CM052700.1:54068689-54174698 GCA_028551405.1 Uromys caudimaculatus
CTTCCAAAAGGGACACATGACTTTTGACTTCTGTAAAATAAGTACTTAAAAAAAAAAAAAAGGCAAAGGAGATTTCTTTAGAAAATCTTTAGAAGACAACAAAGCAAATTACTTTAGAAAGAAATGCAGATTCAATTCAGTCCGGGGGTCATCATGATTTTAATAGTTTAGTAGAACTTTTAGAAGGCTAAGGAGATGCTGGCAGCTACACCCAGTGAGGTCAAAAATGCCCTCTTCCCATTTTAGAGACTCAATGGACTTTCAGACGAAAAGCAAGGAGACCAAAGGCGGGGCATGATGTAAAACAGAAAATTGGGGCTAAGGGTAGATGTCTCTATGTGGCCTTGGGCAGGTGACTCACAAAGTCCACATAATGATTCTGTAAGACTAACAAACAGTTAAGTGTGAGGTAGCCACCCTGATGCATGGCTCAACAGTCATCACGGCTCTAAGGGGCTCCGTGCAGATGGAGTGGGGCTCAGGTCAGCTCTGCATCTTCTGTGCTGTGACATTTAGAGTCTCCTCACTGTGTAATGGGGGGTCCAGTTACTTGGATGGCTGGTAAATCAGACTGACAATCTAAAGCACTCAGAACAGAACTGGACCCAGAAGAACTGTCTCATGACATTGGATCCTCAGGATATTACTGACCATCTTTAGGACCCAGTGAGATCACCAGTTGCCTCTTAGCAGGCCCTTAATTACATATGCAACAACCTGTGGTCCATGTCATGTCAGTAAGAATAACTGGGCAGTGAGGGAATCATGCCCCGCCTGTGCTCTAGTTCCCCCCCCCCCCCCGTGTCTAACTGCCCTGTGCCCACTAGCTCCTCACTAATTCCTCAAGTAGATGCCACACCCTGAGCCCTCTTCTCCCAAGCCATGTCACTACCTCTTTAGTACCAGGGTAGGGTCCGTTGAGAAGTGGTGCCAGGGTAAAAGCTGGGACTCTGCACCTACTCAGTCCTGGGGAGCTTGATGTTCAAGACCAAGATGACCTTCTACAGAAACCACCTGCCAGGATCACGGGTCTCCTGAACCTCCTGGTACCCATGTAGAGGCTGAGAGAATGGGGCGTCTGGCCCCCTCTGCCTTCTCTTAACAGCTGGGCACACTACTCAGTTTTCTGAGTGGGGAGGGAAGGAGAATTGTCATGCAAGTATCACCTCAGTCTCTGCCGAGTGATCAGCACAGAGCACACCACAGAGGGCTGGGAGCCTGGCTTCTGTCGGCAGGACACACAGTCCCTTGACACTGTCAGTGTGACTCTGGGAAGAAGTAGGTCCATCTGCAGTATCCCACAGAATCTGAAGCCAAGGTGAGTCCCCTTCACTTCAAATGAAGTGACAAGAAAGCTCCAAAGAAGCCAGGTCCTCAGTCTCAATGGCTGAACGAGGTGGGTTCATCCCAAATGGGATGAGTATAGACCTTACTAGCCAAAGGAAATCCTGTCACCCACTGGAGAGGTGCTCTTCACTGAGACCACATGAACCGAGTCTTTATACACTTGTTTCCTTTCCAATGACACCAATGGTTTTAAATACCCACCCATAGTTCACTGGGTGGCTGTTAAATCAGACAGGTCATTCCAATGTATTCAGAACACAGCTGAACCCAGAAGAAAGTGTTGCATAAATACTACTTGTTTATTAACAAACATTAAAAAAAAAAAAAAAAAAACTAAAAATAAATTACTCTTGTCCTCGACAAGGCTGGCTGACATCACTGGCTTTGGGCAGGCCCCCACTGTGGGAAGAAGGAGCTCAAGCTGTCTGACAGCTGGCTACTTATGCTTTTGAAGCCCACAGGCAAAACCATCCATCTTCAGTGGGCTCGTATATAACGCACTGAAACACAGTAAGCTCAAGAGGTTTGTTTCAGTGGTCATAATGATGACTCCCCCACCCTCATTTTGTACTGGAGATTTAACTTAGGACCTCTGAGTACTCTAGGCAAGTGCTCTAACACAGAGTGATATCCCAGATCTCAAACACAAGCAAGCAAGCAAGCAAAACTCGGCTGTTTATTTTGAGATGGGCTCTCAGTTAGTTGTCCAGGCTGGCCTTGAACTCACTCTGTAGCCTAGGGAGGCCTTGAGGTTGTGATTCTCCTGTTTTAGTCTCCTGGGTACTGGGATCACAGCTGTACACTACCAAGTCCAGTGCTCCATGCCTCTCCTTTCCCTCCTCCTCCTTTCTTCCTTCTGTTTCTTTCTTCTTTGTAGTGCTTTTTTTTTTTTTTTTTAACATGCTGAGCAAGTGCTCTGACCTTGAGTCACATTCCAAGCCCACTCCCACCCCCTTCTTTCTGGTTTTGGAGACAGGGTTTCTCTGTGTAGCCCTGGCTGGCCTCAACTCTTTCTGCAGACCAGGCTGGCCTCGAACTCAGACATCCTCCTGCCTCTGCCTCCCAAATGCTGGGATTAAAGGTATGCACCACCACCTACCCAGCTGACCCCCCCCCCCCTTAAGACAACTCATTTCTTTGTTGTGATCTGAGAGAGTCATAGCATAAACAAATATGACCCAAATAATGGGTCATAGAATACCCGCAGCTTTGGGACATCTGACTTGAAGTCCTGACTACAGTCATATTCATAAAGATCCATAAGACTGCCCGAGCCACATCAAGTACCCCCAGAGTATTTTGACAGAAGACCTGCCTATGCGCCAGGAGAAGTCTTCCAGCTCCAGTCATGGCCCTGAAACAGTTTTGACTTCTGACCCCATCCTTTAATCTCAGTGCATTATAGGAACGAGGACACACCCTGTATTTCCTTTCTCCTCTGTGTAGTGACTTGTTTCAGCTTTCAAAATATTAGACCTCACGGTTTCCAATTAAGCCTATAAAGGTTTGGGGTGTCTTCTGACCTCCTGCAGCATTCAAAAGCAGAGGTTCCAGGGGGCACAGGGGGTTACACACCAATGTACAAGCCACTAAAACCAGTAACAAATCAAAATGCAAGGAGTGCCATGTATTCAATATTTTTGCCAATCAAAGAACACCGGCCACCAGAGGACACATTCAAACAACAATACGACAACCAACATCCTGTTATGTTCCAGGAGCAGAGGGTGACTCAAAGTTACAGGTCAACAGGATAGGAGAAGGGGATTGGTGTACGTAAGGCAAGAACCACGTGCCCGTGTGTGGCCATCCTTCTTGCCAGGGCAAGGGATGTCACACAAGCAGGCAGGTTGCTTCTCTCTCTCTTGCTGAAAAACATGCAGATGGCAGAAAGACCAAGGCCACAGCTTGTCGGCCTGGAAAACGATTTGTTTCCCTCAACAAAAGCCATTTCCTCCTCGCTGTCTGCTGACATCCAAGTTTCTGTCTTAGGGCCCTCACCGCAACCGGCTTCAGTCTCTGCAGCCACCACTATGCTGAGGTACCTTCACGGGGAAGGAAACTGTTGCCTGGGGCCGTTTCCCACAGCATCCTAATACAAGCACCGATTTACAACAGAGATCAAGGCAGAAATTAATTTCTTTACTAATTGACAGCAGCTTGGGAAAGGTATAAAGACGCCAGAATTCAGCATATGGGCTATGGAAACACGTCTCCACTAAGATTTTTTTTTAAAGCTGTTACAACATGCTTTACAATGTAACCAACTAAAAGGCTGTTATCGGTGCGCATTTTCAGAGTCGTGCATTCTCAGAATTTCGTATTTAGAGGATTTATTTGAAAACATCCTACACTCCACTGTATAAATAAGAGGAAACAACATGACAAAAAGCGTCATAACAGCTTGGTGTCGAGTAGGACCAGCTTCCTTTTGTGTCGTGCTATAGGATGGCAGTCTGGAGATCAAAGGAGGCAGGATCTATGGGACGGGCAGTCACATCCCCACTTGCCTTGCGTACCCAGGCCTCTCTCCTGTTCTCTTTTATGAAATGGTGAGACTCTGGGCAATTGTGGGGGCTGCCAGAATCACCCTAGAAAGCTATCCCTTTGGCTTACATCTCTCCATGGAAGTGGCTCTGGCTTCTGAGCCAGCAGCAGCTGTGAGGTGGAGAGGCGTGTACCACTAGAAACTTCCGGATGCGACACATCAAGGAATGAAGTCTGTAACAGTAACAGGATGCTTGAAAATCCCAAGTGGGGCTGGAGGCCAACTGCAGCATTTACTGAGAGCAATCCCAACAGCTTTTTAAAATTCAGGAAGATATATATATATATATCACAGACAGAATCAAATAGGGGTATCACAGGGGCAGGCAATTTAGGATGATCCTGACCCCACCCAAGTTTGCAGGGTGCTTTTTTTAAAGTGATTTCTCAGTGTCCTTAAGATCATCGTTGTCTCTGTCAGGAGACCAGCTAGAGACTATGTTTTGAATAATATATCCGCCTCTATACTGTAAAGCCACAGACGGGCAGTTTCTGGAAGGCAGCAGGAAGAATAGATACAGGATTTGGTGTGAGTTGCAAGTTCCACCGACACAGCGGCTTTTTAGCGGTGTTACCCTTCGTGTTCCCCCGCAAAACCTCAGAGCTTGCATCTTGCATGCAGGACAGAGGAAGCCTCTGCCTGAGTTCTTCTAAGTTCCGGGTGCGGTGGACATGCATAATCCAAAATGCAATCTCACCGCCTGGTCCAAATCAGGCTTTCAACAAGGTCTGGACCTAGAGCAAAGCCCAGCCTCAGGGCACGGTTCCTATGGCAACCCGCCCAGTGTGCAGGCATAGGCAGAGCAGGGGAGGATGGAATAAGGCCGGAGGGTGCTCCAACCCCTTACAAGACTGGATGGAAAATGTTGTACTTTTACATATCATGTCAATGAAATCATTTTGACTTTTCTAGAGTAAAGAGAAAGAAAAGGGTATAAGGGATAGAGACTCAGCAGACGGGAGCTGAGAGAAGACGCAGCCCAAGCCTGGAACAAGAAAGAGGACAGGAGCCAGCAGCCAACCAGGACTGATGGAGCGGATGAGAAGGGGAACTCTGGAGGGCAAGGGTGAAGCTGGGTCCAGATGGGTGGCAGAATCCCTTGACCTTCCACCAAGTTTCTAACAGGGACACTACATACATATCTTTCCTTTTTTTTTTTCTTTTTCTTTTTAGACGTTACTCCAAACCACTCATCCTAGCACTGCTCTGAGCACCCAAAGCTGCAGGCACTGCCACACTAGGCTCTCATGCATGGTTGTACAGGCACTGCCATACTAGGCTCTCATGCATGGCTGTGCAGGTACTGCCACACTAGGCTCTCATGCATGGCTGCAGGCACTGCCACACTAGGCTCTCATGCATGGTTGTACAGGCACTGCAATACTAGGCTCTCATGCATGGCTGTGCAGGCACTGCCACACTAGGCTCTCATGCATGGCTGTGCAGGCACTGCCATACTAGGCTCTCATGCATGGCTGCAGGCACTGCCACACTAGGCTCTCATGCATGACTGTAGGCATTCCACTGTCTGGACCACATCTCAGGTTTTTTTAGACAACCTCATCCTGTCCTCCCTCTACACTGTTGCCTGAGCACCTAGAGTACACAAATCTAATGTCATCCCATCATAGCAGGAGCCCAGAGGAGATCCTCACTGAATGTTCCACCAGGCAACTGTCCAAAGACTGGAGAGAGGATGCTCAGGCTCTGTGGGTGTGGTTCCCATGCACACCCTTCTCAGCTTCATCACGTCTCACTGGAGATTCCAGAAACTTTATCAGGCTGCAACCTCTGCCCCTGCTGTAGCGCCTGCCCAACTGAGCCAACTAACCCCAAACAAACAAGGGTTTGGTCAAAGCCCTGGAACCCCACCCCCCAGGGGGGCCTGATCCTGAAAACCAGCTGGAGCTCTTATCTTAGAGACACTTGACCTCCACAGGGCCCCTGGGTCAACTGCTTTGAGTAGAGTTAGAAGCGACTGGCCTAGTGAGAACAGCCAGGACGTCTTGGTTTTGTTTTCCCTCAATGCCTGTCTCACACAGAAGTGCCAAGGTCCATGATGAGTGTTAGGAGTGATCTGAGACAAAGTCACACTGGCCGGCGTCCCCGGGGCAGCACAATCCCTGCTCCGGTTTCCTCTGCAAGCTGGTGGTCTCCGGACGCTCACACCAAGCTGTAGTCTCACTTTCTAATTTCAGAACACTATACAAACAAAAAACCAAACAGACAAAAAAAATCAAAGACAAACAAACTAGAGGGAGAGTGCCTCAAATGGCAAGTGGGGCTAGATAGACCCCAGGGCCTCATAAAGGGCCATCTGTCCATACTGCATTGACAAAACCACTAGGCTCCCCCCTGCCCCCACCACCCACACCCACACCCACACCCACACCCACACACGCCATGGCCAACTGGATGATTAAAATTATTTTTTGCTCATTTTTTCCATATTTTTCTAACATTTCTAAAATGAAGTGGTATTTTGTCATTAGTGGAGGGAGCGCGGGGGGGGGGGGGAGAACAGCTAACAGGGCATGAACCCGAGGGGCCATCAGCCTACAATCAGAGCTCCTGGGTGGCTGTCATTGGAGTCAGATCATTTGTGCATTGCAGTGAGACGCAGGCTGTGGTGAGGTGTTGAGCATATGAAAATGAGCGCGCTAAGTGAACGTGAGGGCGGGAGCGCAGGGGAAGTGGCAATCAGCGTCAAGAGCCCCTTAATAGAGGCAGGATGCTTCTGCTGGCCTGGATTGAAGCCATCAAGACAATTCCCTAACTGCCACAGAGGCATGCCTGGGAGAGAAAAGGCAATTATCAGGGCGAGCTTCAAGAGACACCTCTTGTGATCTGAGCCACCCTGGCAAGTACGTCATCAGGCATTTGGTAGGCTGACGGCCGAAAAATGGCTCTGTTTTTGGCTCCTACACACACTTCTCTGCAATGTGCCCCACCTCCTCCAGCAAGGTTAGATTGGAGCTGCAGATGTTAGCCTAAGCAGGTAGGAAGTTCTCACCCTTCCTAATGCCACAATCATTTAATACAGTTCCTCATGTTGTGGAGACCCCCAGCCATAAAATTATTTTCATTGCTACTTCCTAACTGTAATTTTGCTACTGTTATGAATTGTAATGTAAATATCCGTGTTTTCCCATGGTCCTGGCCAACTCTCGGGAAAGGGTTGTTCGACCCCCAAAGGAGTCCCGACCCACAGGTTGAGAACTACCGGTGCGGTGCAGGGGATCTGGAGGACCGTCAAGCCTCAGCTGAAAAGGACCTGAAGGTCTTGTGTGGGCTCCTGAAACACTGCTACTTCTTTACGGCCACAAGGTCTGCCAGCCTAGGACCTTCCTGGTGATCATGGGTGCCCTGACTGGCACTGCCCTGCCAGCAAACCCAGTCACCCCACAACTCAGAGCTGCCCCACCCAGCTGTAGCTGACACACGTGCATGAGGGCCCAGCTGAGATCCCAAAGTTATCCATCCTAATCTTGATACACTTGCTCACTCAAGGCGTGGACGGCTGAACAACCAACTACCACTAAACTTTAGGGGTAGGATGTGTTGTGTTTTAGAAAAAAGGAAAAGGAGCCAGGGATATGTTTGTGGAGGTGTGGTATGGTGTGGGGGAAGGGGCTGCCTCTGTGGACCCATGCTGGGGCATCCCTTCCTCCCTGAGGGACCAGCCATAAGATGGAATAGTATAGAATAGAGTTTATTCAGGGCATGGGGAGGGGAGTTAAGAGGGTAGTAGAGGCAGAGAGAGGGAGAGAGTAGAGAAGTAGAGGCCGGCCATGAGCACGTGGAGAGAGGGGGGAAGGGAATGGGGAGAGAGAGGGAGCAAGAGAGCAAGAGGCAAGAGAGAGAGGAGGGGGCAAGCATCCCCTTTTATAGTGGGTCAGGCAGGCCTACCTAGCTGTTGCCAGGAGGTTAGACAGAATGCGAACATGCCAGCCATGAGCAGGTGGAGGGGGGGAGGGGAACGGGGAGAAAGGGGGGAAGAGGGTAAGGAGCAAGAAAAGAGAAGAGAATTGGAGTGAGGAGGGGACAAGCAGCCCCTTTTATAGTGAGTCAGGCATACCTGGTGGTTGCCAACTGTGGGGTGAAACCTAGATGAAATGCCAACAGTATGTTACACACTAACCCCTTCACTCACTATTGCACAAAGGAGGGTAGGAGCTCAGCCGTGAGGGTAGAGGCACGCCCATGCCAGTGGAGGTGCAGCCATGCAGGTAGTGTGTGTTCACCAGGGCAGCCACCCCACCCTGCACTCAAGGTCACCAGGACACTAAATCCTGCTATTGACAGAAAAGGAAGTCAACAGAGGAAATTGCCAGAAAGGCATCTTAATTAAGCAGAGGGACATCATTTCTGGTTTGAAGAGTGAAGGTGACTTAATGGCCTTAACTCAAGTGTCTCTGAACAAGATGGACACAGGGGGCTGGATGTTCTGAGGTGATAGGTTACTTTCCTCATTATTCAGTGGAGGCATCGTCCAAGATTGGTTGGGACATGTGGGGTTTTTGTCTGTTTGTTTTGTTTTTTAAAGGTCTAGGGTCTATGAATACTAAAGCCAAGGCCTATGTACAAGCATACCCCTCGTCTTCAAACTAGCCAGTCATCCGCGCCAAGCCACAGGGCAATACTAGACCACCCCTGGCCACGGAGCTCATGCCTGCCAGCCCCGCCCTGTCAGTCCCCCTCATGAGGATCACAGAGAGCCTCTTGCACAAGTGTCCTCTGTCCCTCTGTCCCCTGACCCAGCCGGTGCTCTCAGAGGTCCTGTGTAACACGCCACTTCTCTCAGAAACCACGGGTAACAAACTGCCCTGCACTGTGCTAGCCCCACACCCACTGACCTTGCCACACCTAAACAACCATCTGCCGGATCCTCTCCAATGAAAGGAACAAGCTTTTCTCTTCAACTCACAGCTACATACAAGAGCAGCTGTCTAGGCAGGAGCTGCTGTCACCGGGATGCCACTTACGGTGATCTGAGTAAGAAATGTCTTCCTCCACAGGCTCGGGTGTCTGAGCACTTGGTCCTTGGCTGGTGATGCTGGTCGTGGAGGTCATGGAGAGGACTGGGGGAAAGAGGGTTTATTTGGTTTATAAATCCCGACCACTGACCAGCAAGAAGGGAGATCAGTGCAGGAGATCAAGCAGGACAGGGACCTGGCAGCAGCAACAGAGGCAGAGGCCACGGAGAGGGGCTGCTTACTGGCTGGCTGCCCATGGCTTACTCAGCCTGCTTATAATGCATTCCAGGACCCTGTACCCAAGGGTGGTGCCACCCACAGTGGGCTGGCCCCTCCACATCAATCACTAATTAAGAAAATGCCCCACAACTCACCTACAGGCTAAGCTGATAGAAGCATCTTCTCCACTGAATTTCCCTCTTCCCATGACTCTAGTTTGCATCAAGATGTCAGGAAAGCTAATGAAGATGCTCCCTACTGCTATGGCTCTTATCCCTCTGGTACCATAACCCAAAATTCTGTAGTCCTTAAGTCACTTTAGATCGTGGAGTTTTATCACAGCAACAGAAAGTAACCAATAGGCCACCCTCGATGATGACAGAGGCCAAGGTCTTATCCTGTCACCACAGGCCCTCCTTACCCCTCTCTATTAATGTTGATCTTGGCCACATTAACTATTATTTATTTAATCATTTAATGATTAATTATAATAATTAATATTTAATTAATGCAACTTGCTTTACCCGACTGGATGATAACAGAAAAAAGGCAGTCTGAGCCTCAGCTCTGAGAGGCACCCCTTCAGTCTGCCACCCTCAGGGGCTTCTGCCATTCATTGCCCCAGAAAGAACACAACCCAAGCTGCCATTGGTCCAAGGCAAGTGTGAAACACAGAGAGAGCGGGACCAGCCAAGGCCCAGAGCTGGACCCAGGCTGGTGACTGGGTTAGTAAGACAAGGAAGACATACCTGTTGTCACAAGGGGAGTTTCTTACACAGCATCGTCCTGGCTATTCTTGATTGAGTCAGTCAGCATAGCAGCAATCTACAAATATTGACTGATTTCTAACTTCTTCATTGTTTACCCAAGGCTCTCTTAGTTATTGGAAACTGCTAGCAATGTTCTAGCTGCACTTAACAACACACACAGCGTCACTGTGCATCCAGAGCTGCAACCTATGGGCTTCCCTGGGGGCCGAAGCACACTCCCAAGCCCTGCTATCTCTCTTGACACAAAAAACACAATCCACAGTCGGATGGGTGCCACTCTCCCGCCATCACCACAGAGTTGTAAATATCTCAGGTACAACTACTGCACCAACAGACACAGACAGACAGACAGAGATGGCAGGAGGACCCCTCTTTGAGGAGCTTCTGTCTTGGCTTTGGAGCACTCTTGGGTCATCTGCTACCCAAAGCATTCTCTGACAGAGTCAGGGTAGATCTGAGTCTCAGCGCAATGCTGCCTAATTAAGCTGTGTCAGCAGAGGGCTGGCTGAGCAGCACACACGTCCCTCTTCCCCCCACCCCCCATGTACCTGGCATGTGTTAGTCAGTTTGTGTGACTCAGTCCTGAGGTTTTGTGTTCCTGTTTTGTAGATGAGGGAAATGAGGTTTGTGGGATCCCATGGAGTCCAGTTTCCTGTCACCCCAGATATCCCCAGGACCTTTGCATTGCTTCTTGGCTCCTCTCATCTCAGGTCTTTGTTCAAGTACCATCTTTCTCAGAAAGGTCAGAATGGAAGAGCAGCACCCCCACAGCCCGGTGCCTCTCACCCTATTTTTCCTCACAGCACTTACTTCAGTGGGAAAAGACTCTGAAGCCAAGTCTTTGAGCTTTTGGTCTGACAAGGCTGGGCTTCATTCCTGTCAGGAGGCAGGAGAAACCTGATATGGATGGAGCCTAAGGCCCAGCGTAGCCATAGAGGGTGCCCAGTAAATTAGAGAATGAACAAGGCTCAGAGGAGCCCGCAGAGGCACAGCTAGCCTTGTTCTCACATGAGGTGGAGCCTGTGGGGCCAGCCTCCAGCAGCAGCCGACCTGCACCTGTAATTAACTAGCAGCCCGGCTTCTCTCTGCTGGTGCTGAGCAGTAAGCGCTGGAAGACACTGGCAATCTCATCTTAATAGCTCCCTTGTACGGGAGCAGGGAGCAAGGAGAATGGGGGAGTCGGCTACTATTTTCTCTCTTGCTCTTTTCAAAAGACCTTTATTTTTTTTAAAAAGTCAGGTATATATTAAAGCAAAACAACGAAGAGAGAACCAGTCGACCTGCCGCATCAAGCCAATGACAAGCATTTGCTTTAGTGCAAAAATGCTCTGGCGGTGAGGTAACATCACCCTGGGAGGTTGGGGGAGGGGGTAGTCCTTGAGGCTCTTTAACAACTTCCATTGTAACAAACCAGCCCTATTTGTGTGTCTTGGGAAGTGCACCCTCAACTCTGATCACAGGCAGCATTCACAGACCCATCCGCATCTCTCCTTCAGCCCCCCTGCCCCTCATAGATGTGGCCAAAGCTCTCAGACTATGCGATGCACACAGTACTCTGCAGAGCTGGCAAGCCTCCTTCTGAACCATGTGTCACGGGCAGCAGTGATTGTCACTGGTACCCAGGGCTCCCCGCTGGCTGGGAGGAATAATTGAGGACACAGAAGCTGCTGGCTCTTCACAGACATGCTTCGCTCCAGAGAGCTGATGACCCTTATCTCTGGGTGGGCCAAGAGCACCAGTCAGCGCCAACTGAGTGCCTCACAGACTCTGTGGCCCATCCTGCTTCCCCACTTAACTCAGGGCTGCAGAATCCTCCCTCTACCTCCAGAGAAAACACGGCAAAAGATTCCTCTCCTTTTTTGGTAAAGAAAGTTTCTACTGAATAAACACACCCTTAGGCTTTTCCAATCTGCACAGACAAGCAATTGCTAGAATGGTGCTAAGTGGCCCTGTGCTTCTCTACTGGGGACCAAGGAGCTGACCACCTCTGCAGCTCACTGTGGCAGGCCTTGTCCTAGACACTTGGCCATGCCTGAAAGCCACAGCCAGCCTGGAATATGGGTTCTGCAAGCAAAGCAGCATGCAAGGCAGAGTCCCTGGCAGGATTCACATCTGCCCTGCTGGGTTTGCTCAGTGCTGTGAAAGAGTATCAGGAGAAAGCATCAGGCCCACCACAGGGATGGAACACCAGGTTGTCCCATCAGATACCAGACAACCTGAGTGTCAATAGACAACTGGCCCCTCTGGGGCACAGGGATGTAACTGCATGGGAAACAGAGATGCTGAGGACCAGGGTAGAGGACTATCTGTTCATCCTTGAGATGGGCACCGACTTTGTCCCCTAGCTGGGCTCAGGTGCCACCTCGGTGAGTTGGAACATCTGAGGAGCCTTGGCAGAAGATGGGGAGCTGGCACCACACCCCACCAGACTGCCTGTCATGTGCTATTCTTGGAATTCTCCTGTCACGTGGTGCAGAAACCCAGGGCCACTTGCTTGAGGGCTGCATCCAAAGCCACACTTCTCAGAGGCAAGTCCTGGAGGGAGGGAGTTGTGCCTGCAGCGCCTCAGAGCAGCTTCCACTTAAAATTAATTACAGCAAGGAGAAGCCGCATGGAGATGGGAATCTGGCTTTGCCACACTATGGCTGTGTCTCCTTGGACAAGTTTCTTAACGTCTCTGAGCATGCTTCCTGAATAGGGAGACTGCAGGAATACACACAGGCTGATGTGTGAGGAAAGTTACTTGTACCATCATGATGGAATTTCCAGTCCGGGGATATAGTTGCTCGGTTTTGTTTAGACACAGGCCATCTCTGACCCCAATTTGCACTCCTAGGGATTTGGCTCACAAGTCTGACCTTTACCATATCCAGAGAGACCCCTCAGCTCCAACAACTGTCACTAAACAGCTGGGTGCCTGGAAGGTCAGCCACCAGCAGGCCTTGGTCTCTGTTCCCAGCACGGTGGTGTGGCTGGAGGTGGAGGAGGTGGCTCTGAGGCTGACTGACAGTGAGACAGCAGCTGGGTGTGGGAGGACCCTGGAGGCTGGTGACCGACTGCCAGGCTATGCTGAGCCCGCTGGGCAGCTGGCTTCTCCCACAGGTTCTGTCTCCTAGATAACTGAATAGTGCTGGCCTGTGTTGAGGGTGAGGTTCTTGTAGGCACTGGGATGAGGGTCTCTCCAGGCTTCTGCTGTCCCGTCTTTTATGGTGCCAGAGCCCACATGGACACTGCAGAGCCCTGAGAACATCAGCAGCTGCCTCTAAGTTGACTAACTCAGGCCAGAGTTTGCAAGCTGCTTCTCTACTGGCATGTCTTAGTGTGTCTGTGTTCATACTGAGCAGACAGAGGCAGCTCAGCCAATTTGTTCTTCCCATGGTTCCTGTATATCCTTCTCAATCACATCTCAGGTAGGGACCCCTAGGGTTAAGCTCTCTTCAGGCCTTGAGTGTTTCTCTCCCATGCATATAGCTGTACTCTCAGGTGTCCAGTTGGGCACTAAGGGCTCTCTGCACCCCAGGACGTCACTCATGAGGCTAGGATCCTCTTACCACAGTATAAGCAATAGATGTGGCCCAAAGAATGCAGTTGCACTCCTAGAGCTGGTCCTGCCTCAATCTGCTGGCTCCTCTCTCCTGATCAAGGGGGACATGGATCCATCACCTGTCCCCCAATCAACTTGCAGAGCAGAAATTAAGGGAATGCTATGAAGGCCTTCAGAGCATGTGTGACAACAGTGCTATGGGCAAGTTGGTGACATTATCAGCAGAGGCCTAGGAAGCACCCTGCCTGCCCAGATGCCAGTCTGTTCCACTTGAGGGCCAGCTGGGTACCACCCAGCCCCCTCTTTCCAGCCCTCCACTCATCCCTGCTTGTCCCCGAGTACTGGCAGAGGCCCAACCATTTATTTTTAGTTGTTGATAGGCTGGACACTTCCTGGTCACGTGCTGCAGTTTGAGCCCTGCAGCAGAAAGACTCAGCCCACAAAACACCCTATCCCTTTAGCTGGTCTTCAGTGTGCACCCCACACAGCTATGTGGGCTCCTCGAGGGTATGTTTAAACAGAGACAGCCTCATCATGCTCTTTCAAAGTTCCTTTGAGGAGCTCAGGGTCATCTGAAGCAAAGTCCTGCTAACCCTTCACAGGGAGCTACTGCAAAACAAAGAGCAGGGTGCTCATGCCCAGGGCCAAACCTGTGCTTTCAGTTGTTAGGGACCTGAAGACCATTCTCACCCCTGAGGACGAGGAGAGGAGAGGCCTCCTCGTGGATCCACTCTGCAGACACAGAATGTGTACACAGAATGACAACCCCTCAGGAAATACAGGAAGTAGGGACAGAGAGGCAGGCCCTTGCTTTGGCCTTGGAAGCTGCCCCTTACCTCACCAGCTTCCCTCCACCTCCTCAGTAGTGCAAGAAGATCACAGTGTATCCCACTGCTTGGTGACTGAGGACAGACACATGCTCCACCTTCTGTGTCTTTAGGAAAACATTCAGGAATTTGAAAGAAGCAGGACAGAGTCCAGGTCCTCATTACCTAACAAGGACTCAGGGGATTTAAATTTAGACTGTGTCTATGCATGGTGGGGAGCCAGCTCTGTGGAGCTGCAGTGGTACACGTGTGAACACACCCAGTGGATCTTCTGAGACAGCTCAACAGCCAGGGGACAGTAGAGTGCTTCAGGAAAAGGCCCCACAAGGGACAGTGCTTCCAAAGTATATGTTTTGCCTGTTTTTAATTGTATTTCAAAATAGGGTTTCACTTTGTAGACTAAAGCAGGGTAGCTTTGAGCTCAAGATTCTCTTGCTTTGGCCTCCTGTCTGATGGGGCAGGCACTCGTCTGGAGATCTATGGACAGCCTGAGTGACTCCATTTTGTCCAAGTTTTAGCCAATTCCATCTTATGCTTTGCCCAGTCGCTCCCTAGTCCCTGCTAGGCACACACCCTGCTAAACAGAACATTTTCATACATCTGCACTTGAAGGTTTTTGGAAGGTCCACTGATTTACAGCATAGAATAAATTGTTCTTAGCTAACTGAACTGAAACTTTTGAAACTTCAGTCCATGGCCTGTCTCCGGTGTAATGTAGTTGTGGTTTTGGCTTTAATAAACCCTACCCTCCCTCTCCAGAGTTATTTCTTGGATGAGCCTGCTCTCAGCTACTGGCAAATAAAGGACTCTCCTCCATCTGGCTTTTAAGTGGCACTCTTGTGTCTTGTGTGGACACATTTGGAGGCCTGAATGAGATTTTTGCCACTCGAGGGGCTCAGTCTCATTCCAAGTCCCTCTGGTTTGGTGAATTATTACAGAGAAGGTGACCTCTGAAACATTCCAGGTCCAGATATCTCACACCAGGGCCAGAGAGTCCCAGAATGACCACTGTGTTTCCCAACATCAAAACTGACCAAGTCCTCATGGGCCTCTTTTGACATTTTTGTCTGGGTTAGTCTCTCATATGGAAGTGAATATGGACAGGGACTCTTCCCCAGCACCTTCCTATAGAAGTCAAGACACTGAGGAATCCTGGTTGGCAACTTTTGGTTAAATGTTTGCCTTACGTCGATCTCTGTGGATGCCTAAGTGGGTGATTGTGCAGTCTAGTTTGTCTGTTCTCTCTCGCTAGTGTTCTGTGTCTTTGTATTTGTCATGGTTTTCTAGAGGAACAGAATTATAGAATATTCTCTCTCTAGTAAATCCCATATATAAGTGTACACACACACACACACACACACACACACACACACACACCACACTATTTATTAGAATGGCTTACAGGCTGTGGTCCCGCTAATCCAACAATGGCTGCCTATGAACAGAAGGCCCAAGACTCCAGTAGGTGTTCAGTCCACAAGGCTGGATGTCTCAGCTGGTCTTCAATAGATGCTGGGATCCTGAACAAGTAAGCTCTAATGCCAGGGAAGGAAGGGACTTGCTAGCAAGAGTGAGAGCAAGCAGGTAGAGAGAGCAAGCTTCCTTCCTCAGGTGCCTGTGGTGGTTTGAATATGCATTGCCCAGAGAGTGGCACTATTTGGAGGTGTGGCCTTTTTTGGAGGAAGTGTGTCATCATGGAGGTGGGCTTTGAAACCCTCCTCCTAGCTGCCTGGGAGACAGTCTTCTCTTAGCAGTCTTCGGAACAAGAGGTAGAACTCTCAGCCCCTCTCCAGTGCCATGTCTGCCTGCATGCTGCCATGCTTCCCACCTTGATAATAGACTGAACTTCTGAACCTGTAAGCCAGCCCCAATTAAATGTTTATAAGAGTTGCCTTGGTCTCTGTGTCTCTTCACAGCAGTAAAACCCCAATATATCCTTTATATAGGCTGTTAGCAGAAGGTGTGGCCCAGATGAAAGATGACTCTTACCACATCAAAGGATCTGGATTAAGAGTGCATCTTCCCACCTCCAAGATCTGGATTAGAAGTAGGTCTAAGTGATTTAATTAAGAAAAATACCTCATAGGTGTGCCCAGCCATCTGGGTTTTAGTTAATTCAAGATGTAATCCAGTTGACAACCAAGAATAACCATCAAAGTCCCTTTCCCTGATTTCCCTTGGGAGCAGAAAACCAGCTCACTCTCTGAGCTCACTTTGGCTTAAAGGCAACCGGAAGCTGACCCAGGATCTCCCTTCTTCCTCTGGGAAGAGTTCCTCTGCCCTCGTGGTCTCTGCTCCATGAGGGTGACCACCTCTTTTCTGATGTTGTGTGTCTCCCTCTGCTCCCTCCTCACTGGATCCCCTTTTCACTGCCCACTCCTCCTAGACCCCACTATATCATCCCAGCCCCCCTCCCCAACATTCTATCTTGGCAGCTCCCTTCTCCTCCTTCCAAGGGTAAAGGTGAAAAGATGGCCTCCTCCCCCTCTTCTCTCGGATCTCAACCCCTCTCATCCTGGCCACTCAGCTCCCACTTACAGTCTTGCTAGAGCCCAAATCTAGCCAACTCCTGCCCCGTTCTCCCACCGGACTCCTCCAGCCAGTCGGGAGTGGGCCATGCAGTCTTGAGGTTGAACTCTGTAGGTAAGGTCCCAGCCAAGACAGGACAGCCTGTGGTGCAGGGCACGTTGGTGACTGCAGGTGCTGGGGCAGGAGCTGCAGGGTGGGCAGCCACTGATCAACCCTCTCCTTTACTGTTGGGAGATCCCAGCCATCCTGGCAGCCTTATTATCTAGTGAGGATGCCCCCCCCCCCCGAGTTGCTGAGGGGTGTGTGGTCAGTTTTTCTATATGAGAGAGTTCCTAGGCTGCATGGCTTTGGCAGGAGACTGGGTCCTTTCTCCTGTATCTCCAAGCCAGCTTCCTCTGAGATTGGATGCTGTTTCTGTTCTTGGGACTTTTTTGCCCTCTGTCTGCTGTCTGCCTGTGCTTCGGTTCCAAGCCCAGAGACTCTTGCTTTTGTTTCCACTACTTTTCCTGCATTCCTTGGATGTCTGCTTTTAAAACAATGATTTTCTGTTTAATGGTCTCTGGGTTCCAGGTACTTATTAGTTTAAAAGGGCCAAAGTGAAAAAAAAAATAGTAGAGGCTTGACCCACAAAAGAGCCAAGACCTTTCTGCTTCATGGAGTCATTATATTATCCTGCAACGTGATCTCTTTACAAGAGGAGGAAAACTTATTACACTTTTCAGGTTGTCTGCCCTCATCTGCTGACACACATAAAACTGGCTATGGATATGTAGATCACTGCATTCAGTGTTAAAAAGAAATAAATGCCCTTTTGGTGTGAATTATATCAAGAAACGGTCAAGTGCTGATTTAGCTCACTGAGAAGCTGTCGCTGCAGGTTGTGGCCTGCCCTCTTTAGACCCAAATATGTTATTTCACTTTCCCCCAAAGCCCCTGTCCTGCTGGCCCTGACTCTGTGACAAGGAAAAGGACAACAGAAGAGCCCAAGGAAAATGCACCATGCACTTATGAGCAGCTATGAGACTACTATTGCTTATCCTGGGGTATAAAGATCCCTATAATAAAACCAGCTTACGAGACGCTCACACATAGAAGGGTTAAAAGGGGTCCCATGTCTAAAATCTCTCAGTAATAACTGCAGCATCACAGTCAGCCAAATTCTGAGATGCTGCAAACATCAATTGAATGACTATGATAAATAACCGTGTGCCGCAGACATCAGAAACCCTGTCTTATGTTTTCTATAAGGTTTATCCAGAAACCTACAAGGCTCAATGCTTTAACAGAAGGTACACAGGTAATAGGAATTTATTGCATTATCCTATGTGCAGAATTGGGATTTTTAAAATTAAGATGATGTTGCCCAGTAATTTCTAAGCCAAACAACTGCCATCTTCATAATTTCATGTGTGCCTGCTGAAAATAATCACAACTGGGCTTATTAACTGTTAATATTAATTCAGGAAAGGAGATAGGCAAGATCACTGACCCCTCACCTCAGTGTCTGGACACTCCTCCCAGCTACTTACATGCCATTTGGCCCTCATTGCATAAAGCCTCAAGGTTTTCTGGAGAAAGTAGGGTATACAGGCTAGAAAATAAGACTAGAGGGGGTGTGTCCACCTACACAGCTATGGAAAAGCTGATATATATACTGGTAAAAGCCCCCCAAAACAGATATTGCCTAAGGCCTTCCCCATTAAGGGCAAGTGTCTAAGAACAAATAGCACTTGTTGATGTTATTATGCCTCACGTATTTATTTTTAATTGTTTAATCAAGGGGGCTTTATATGTAAAGGTTATGGTGGCTGGATATAATTACAGACATTTAGCTCTCTCAAGAACTCCGCCCCCTCCTGGGTTCTCCTGTACAAAAATGTTCTTTCATTCAAGGTTATTAATACTGCTAAATCTCTTACTGAGATGCAAGTCTTCTCTCTTGGGATCAGTGAGACCACAAAAAAGTTATTTAGATATGATAGATTATATAAATAAAGATAGAAACAAAACCATAAAAGCTTGAAGCCAAGTCACAAAAGGTCTGACTGCATGGTGCGGGGGCTTACGGGGGAGGGTGAAACGTAAAGATAAAATACTTAGAATGTGCTAGTGTTCACAAGGCTCTGATGATGTATTCGTGTGATGAAAACCGACTTGATGTCTTTGCTAACTTTGTTAAGCCTGCCCCATTTGGAGAGGCCCAGCCCTAACGACAACTGTGGCAAGAATTGACTGTACACTTCTTCATTCTTATAAATGAATGAATCCTTATGAAAACCGATCTGACTGTTCTCTCCTGAAATTATAGTCATTGGGATAAAATGAGCTATTTAATATTAAAGACCTGTTAAATTGGCTTAAATTTTGTAAACATACACTATAAAAGGATCAGGAAAATGAAGTTCCTAGTTTTCCTGTATATTTGGTTTAAAGCTTATTTTTGTACTAAAAGAGCATCGGTTCAAACTTTGTAATTTTTGTTTAAAGATTTATTTATTTATTTATTTCATGTATGTGAGTACACTGTCACTGTCTTCAGACACACCAGACGAGGGCATCGGATCCCATTATAGACGGTTGTGAGCCTCCATGTGGTTGATGGGAACTGAACTCAGAACCCCTGGAAGGGCAGTCAGTGCTCTTAACCACTGAGCTATCTCTCTCCAGCCCCCAAATTTGTAATTTTTAAGACTCGAAAATCTTAAAAGTGATAAATTATCTTAGTATATAAAAATCCCATTCTGTGAGAGTTAGATTTATTATAAACCATTAGAACAAGTAATAATAAAAAAATAAGTGTTAAATGCCCTTCATATGCCTAGAATCATGTTTGTAGCCATACAAATGTAATTCATTTACGGGACAAGATTGGAGGGAGATGCCGGTTTACATCTCCCATTACATATCTTCTTCATGTGTTGTCCAAGGTAAGCCTAAAGCAGCTAACTCAAAACAAGTTTAAAAGTGAACTTAAAAGTTTGTTTAATATAAAATAATATTTTAAATCTGGTATATTGTAAAAACTGGTTATGGAAAATTAGATTTTCCATTTAAATGTTTGAGCAGGATGGGTTGATTTTATAATACACTCACATGACAGGCCATACCCCAGGCTCAAGAAGTACCGTCCCCTCTATGGGACACAGGTCCCCATCAGAGTAAATTACATGCTAGTCTGCCTCATTATAGGACAGGGTGGCGTGGGGAAAGAAGACTTGCCAGGGTCTCCTGTCTCTGGTTGTATAGGTCTAGCTGGGAAAACCTCTTCCTTAGCTATAGGGACAATACATTACTCCTCACATTTGCATGGCAGGGGTAGGGTGGAGCTGGGGGTGAGGTGTGGGCTGATGAATTCTCCCACACACTGGAGGATCTTAGAGTCTGCACCCATATCCTAAATGTCTCAAGTAATGGAGAGGCAAATAGCAGGTACTCCTTGCTAACTGTCTCCTGAACATGAAGATGCTGTGAACAGGGGAACCTCGTGCCTAAGCCTGCCACCCGACTGGACTGGTGTGGGAACTGCATCCTGTTCCCCTCACCCCGGCTTTCAGTTCTCCTCCCCTTAGCAAAGCTAATCCCAGGGCTGAAAAGTCAATTCCTGGCGCTGTAAAGTCCCAGGGGAGTTTTAAATAAAAGACCGAGGCTCTGCCACAGTCAGCACAACAGACAGAACTGTGGGCACTCCTTAAACCCCAAGTTACAGCTGTCATCCAGGCAATCCATCACATCCTGGTAAAGCAACACCATCTGAGGAGGAGGCCTAGACTGTCAAAGCCCACCCAGGCCAGACTCTCCAAGCCACTCTTCAGGGACCACTGGGACTGCAAACCTGGAAGGCAATAGGTCTATTCATGGTTGAAGTTTGATAACGCTCCTGGTAGGGTTAGTCACAGCAGTTCCCCAGGCCTGGACTCTGACTCAAAGAATTGCTACTAGCTCTGCTATATCTGGAAATAATAGGTCTGTTACCAAACAAACAAACAAAAAACCAACAAAACAACAACAACAAAAAATCAACCATTTCTTTAATGAGTTATGCCTGGCTATGCATCCAAATAACAGCTGGCCCTTGTAGATGATATAAATATTTTCCTAAAAATAAACAGACTTTACAACTCTGTAAAAGGCTTGAATCTACTAGCTGCTGAGAAGGGGAGACCAACAATTCCTGATCCCATAGCTAGCTTGATTGGAATCATGGCTGACCACCTTACTGCTGGGCTTCGAAGCTCTCCTTCTCCCACAGGTCTAATGATCTGGTCCTGCTTATTTAACTTAAGGCTGCTAAACTTTGTCAAAAGTGCACAGCATGTGTTAAATTAATGTACCTCAGGGTCCAATGGTATAACCCCTTGTATAATGAGTCAACGATTTGATTCTCCCTAAGCTCCACCGGTGGGAGATGCACCACCAGGGTGACTCCCCTTTGCCCCAGATTTAGCCACTTCCATCTCGTGCTCCCCACAACTGCTCCCAGCCCCCAGCACCCCCTAAGTATATTCCTGCATAGCAGAACATTCTCACACAGCCTAACCTGCAGCTCTGGGAGGTCCATTGTTTTATAACATAAAACAAATTACTTTAATCAACTGAACTGAAACGTCTACCCCTGGCCTGCCTCTGGTGTGGTGTAATTGTGGTTTGGGCTGACAAAGGCCGCTCTGTCCGACTTTTATCCAGTGGCATCCTGCGTCTCAGGTGAAAGCAGCACCTGCCTGTGTGTGTCCAGCTGCATGTCCCTTACTGAATCCACTCAGTCCCTGCTGAGCTCAGTCCCCAGAGTCCTCCTGATATCTGCCCCTTTTCTCTTATTGCCCCCCCTTCTCAAATTCATCCAGAAACAGAACCCCAGCTGTGGGAGAGTTGGAGATGAAGCTAAACCGAGGACAGTGTCCTCAGGGAGGAAATCTGTTTATTCATGTCACAGACGTCACTGTCGCACCTGGCCTCAGTGGCCATACTCACAGTGGAAGGGAGGGAAGGGAAGATGGAAAGGTAAAAGGAGAATCGGGTCCAACACCAGAGGAGCCAAGTCTAGCCGGGAAACAAACACATGACCACGACACTAAAAATACACCCTGCAGTAAATGCCATCCTAAAGCAAATCATGGATATGAGTCTGGAACAGGTGTGTGTGCGTGTGTGTATGGGGGGGGGAGGGTACTGATCGAGGTGTGAGCTGGACCCCACCGTGCTGGCCAGAGCATGGGTGTTTGAGGGTGGCTGGCCATTGGAGAGTCTGCTGCCCAGACACAGCCAGTGCTTAACTCTCAAAACTTCTGATACTTGTACAGATCGTGTATTGGGAAAGAGCTGGAACACCCTGGTCAGACACTATAGCCAGCACTGGCCAACTGCATAAGGTGGCTGGGATAGCAGCCAGCCTTCTCCCTGACCCCTGGGACATCCTAGCGGGTACACTGATAGAAGTTGGCCACACTATTGGCATCAGCACCATCCTCTTCCCCCTGGGCTGGTTTAGTCATCTCCCAACTTTAGCTACACCTGTGGTCAAGCCTATGCCTCTACATGTAACTCCTGTAGTGGGCTCCATCACAGATATCCTTAGGAGCAGAACGCTGTCTAGTCATGGGACTTTGGCCTGGTTTCTTCCAAGCTGAATTGCCCCACTTCTGAATAGGAGCACAATGTTTTTACACATTTTAACACTGTGTTTAGCTGTGACTTTCCAGTGCCCAGAAAGCCTTCTAGACAACACTGTTGTTGAGGTTGGTAAGTCCTCCCCAGTGCACCCCTCTCTTCTCGGAGGCAGAAACCCACCTTTGACCTGCCCTGAGGAGAGAGCAAGCTTTTCTTTATAAATGAATGGCAGGCTGCAGCTCTTCTGTGCTCCAAGAAGCCTAAGGCCTGGGGGGAGGGAAGCAGAGGAACTGCCCAGGCTGGGGCACAGGGGTAGCAGGGTGGGTAGTTTCTCCCAACCTCCTCCACCATCTTTGTGATGGCTCCCTGTGCTGTACAACTGGCTCCTGCTGCAGGCCTGACATTCAGAGTATATGGACTGAAGGATGGGAGGAGCTGGAAGAGCCTAGGCCACCCTGGCCACAGTTCTGTGCTGAGCCCGGCTAAGGGGCATGCAGGCCTGCATTTCACGAGCTGTGTGGCCCTCTGCCACAGTAGCTGGACCTTCTTCCAGGGCTGCCATAAGTCACATCAAGCAAGGGTTGAAAAAGGTCCTTGTCAAGACAATCAGGAGTAAAATAGCTGTTAATTAATGATTATTAATTAGATAGAAAAATCATTGCGTGCTGTGATTGGTCTTATTGTTAATAAAACTTGAACTCCATAGTTCAAGTGTTTCTTGAGCCTCAGCATCCTGGGGTAGGTAGAGCACAGCACCCAGCTGAGGAATCTAATAAATACCACCGAGACGGGCAACCTTGCCCAGACTGTGAAGGGACACCATGGGGACTAACACATATAAACTGATGACATGACGGTGATATGGTTAATACCACATATAAACTGACGGCATGGCTGTGGGATGGTTGAGGGGCTAGTTTTATTATAGACATGAGAGAAACAAGCAGAGGCTTCTGGAAGAGTCTAGAGCAGAGAGAGAAGGTAGTGGCTGAGCATGGGCAGCAGGCTGGACCTGGCCAGGAGAGAAGCCAGAGTGCGGGGGTGGGGTGGGGGTGGGGTAGACAGAGAGTGAAGGCAAAAGAAAAGGCAAGAAAGGGAGCACGCCCCAAGCCGTGGGGCTATAGGAAGACTGAGAAGCTGGGCAAGGTTAGGGTGGTGCCGGAGGCAGAAGAGCCAGGGAGAGCAAGGATGCCAACCAGCATGGATTCTGAAATGTGTAACAGGGACTGAGGGAGCCAGGAGGCCAGCATGCACTTTGGTATTTCTATAGGCCCCTCAGATAGCCAGCCATTTGTCCCAATGCCAATTCAAAGGAAAATGGCTCCTTTGGTAGAGGAGAATCTGCTTCACGAGTTCCCGAGGAAAGCTTGCTTTTGTCTAAATGGCCAGGATTTGGGAAAATGGACTTTCCTCTAGACCTGACACACATGGTCCAGTAGGGAATAACCAGTCATAGCCAGTATCAGAAGGGTTTCCTGGGTGCCAGGCACGCTCTGTGGATTAGAGAATCTATTCCTTCCAAACATGCTACTGACCCTTGGGGACAAAAAGGGACTTGGGATCTTCTGCTGTTGAGTGCTTGTGAGAAAACAGGCCCAGATTTGCCCAGGGTCACAAAGCCAGGAGTTTAAGGGAATCCACCCTGGGCCTTCTACACCTCAAAGTCTGTGCTTTTTCTCCACACCTGGATATAACCCATAATATGCACAATAGATATAATCCCTGATATATAAAACTACTGTGGGTGTAACCCATAATAGGTGAGTCTGTCTCAGTTCCAGAACCACTCAGAACAGCACATCTGGACCAGACATCCCTCCCGATTCAGCCTTTCTTTTTAACACGTAATCTGGCTTTTTTCCCCCTCCAACAAGTGACTCATTTAAACACTTCAGAAACTGCCTCTTCTAGAGCCCCAGAGCGATTCTGTTTTCTTTTCACCAGGAAACCTTAAATATTTTCATCAGAGGGACCACATGAGTAATTCTGGGCCAGTGACTATGCCTCCAGGGTAAACTCCTCTTGAAACACTCCCAAACAGAAAAAAATCACTAGGCAACTCCCACAGACTCCAGGAAGATGGCCCGGGGCCTCCTGAAGCTCCAGCTGCCTGAGTCAAAACTCACTGCTGTGGTAGGAAGCTGAGCAAACCAGGGTACCTGACTCACAAGTAACTCAAGGCTCACATCAAGGCTCACATCAAACCTTTTCCCAGAATCCCTTGCTACTAACAGAGTTGTAGGGCCAGGTGAGGTGGAGCGGTGGAAATGGTGGATAAGTATACTTGCCGCAAAACCTGACAATTCCAGTTGAAGCCCTGGGAACTAAGTGGTAGAAGGAAAGAGCTGACCCCCAAGGCTGCCCTCTGACCTTCACATGGATGCTGGAGCATGTGTGCTCTGGCTTGGGTGTGTGGACCCACAAGCACAAATGAGTGTAATAATAGAGTTTGTGCCAGGCACAGCGGTGCACCCTGTAATTCTAGTACTCAGAGTGAAGCACAAGGTTGTGAGTCTGGGGCCAGGAAGGTCTACATAGTGAGTTCTAGACCAAACACCACCATGACAAAGGAGGATGAAGTTGGTGACAACAGGCAGTGCATAGACAAAGGCAGTGACGGCCTGCAAACATTGCCCCACGGTAGGATGGATGGTTTTCCAGAACAGAAAAAGCAAGATGCTTAAGCAGCCTTCCCACGTCACTTTGAAAACACACAAGACAGGTTTCCATTTAGAAATGAAAAGAAACTGTCAAGTTGAGGAGACTACAGAACGAAAAGAAGTTTCTCTGTGTAAAGGCCGTGCCTAAGGTCTGATGAAGAGAAACGTTCTGTGGTTGGGGCAAGGGCAGAAGACAAGTCCCTGCTAGCAGCAGCTAGCCGATTCATTCACTTAGTCCTCACAGGTACAAGTACTTCAGAGGTACAGATGGGGAAACTGAGGCTCTGTGAGGTCACCATCCTCATGCCCTATGAAGATTTTTACAATTCCCCAACATGGACTCCTCCTCCCCGATTACACACTCCATGCTTCTGTCAGCCAAAGCCCAACACAGGCCCTGCCACTAACTCCCCTCCTGAAGCCTGTCTGTGCCCTCTGTCACACTGAGGTACTGCACTGGGGGAACACCCTGCTCTTGGGAACACCTCCATCTCTAACTCTATCCCACAGTGTGTCTATTTCTGTGGAGACCTGACCAGCCTCTGGGCTTTGGAACCTGCCAGATCTGCCCTCGGCCTGCAGTCTTTTCCCTATCTCTCCCCATCTTGGTCTCTTGACCATCATGACAGACAAGATGGAGCAGTGGCTCTGTGGGTTCCCTGGATTTTGGAAGTCAGCTGGGCCACAGTAACAACATATGGTAGCTTTATTGTTGTTTTTCAGACAAGGTCTCACTAGGCAGCTCAGGGTTGCCTGGAACTTGCTATGTAGACAAGGATGGCCTCAAACCAACAGAGCTCCACCTGCCTCTGCCTCCGGGGTGCTAAGAGTAAAAGTGTGCACCACCCTACCTAGAGCATGGCAGTCTTCGTGGCAAGATTTCTGGAATGAGCCCATTTCTTTCTGGTACAAAGTCTTACCTGTTGGGCTGGAGACTATCTGCCTCCAGGGCTTTTTCCTTCACCACCCCGTTCACAGTCATGTCACTATGCCCACACTGCTGTCCTATCTGAGCTGAAGCAAGGAGGCTCTACAACTCTCCCCCGAAGTCACCCAGACAGTAAGCAGCAAGGTGGAGGTTGCAGGGACAGAGAACAGTCATACAGACCCACAGTTCATGCTTGATGGCCAGGATGGACCATTCAGAAGCACATGGGAATGGGATCTTAGGCTGCAGGGTCCTGGAGGACTCCAGCCTAGTCCTCTCTGTCCCTCATGGAAGGCACTCATGTGCTTCCTGAGTGGGCACATGAACTGACTAAAGAGACTCGGGACCTTCCAAGTCCTCAGGGCCTCTGTTTTATAAGACAGAAAACTGTTCCCCAGAGAAATTTTGAAGCCACTCAGTTTAGCTGTAGAAATGCCAACATCAGCAATGTGTAATTTAAGAGCTTCAGAGCGATGCCGGCTCAGGCAAGACTCAGCTGTTAAGAAACCGAATTCGATGCTTGGTATGGTGGCGAATGCCTTAAATCCTGAGCTGGGGAGGCCAAGGTAGAGAGACAGAGTTCTGGCCAGCCTGGGCTACATAGCAAGACTCTGACTTGGAAAAATCACACAAACTATAAGTCAATGTTTAGCATTTGTCAATTGGCAAGTAACTGGATGAAGCTTGGTGCCCAAGGCTACCAATAGCCCCTGATGCTTGAATACTGTGTTAATGCAGCCAAATGCCCGAGTTTATCAACTTTCACGGAGGAGAAGCTTACTTTGGTTCATGGTTATGGAGAGGTTGGCTTTGTTTTGAACCTATGGGAGGTAGCGAATCACGGTGGCAGTATGTGATGGGCAAAACTATTTCCTTCCTGGCTGGACCACTGAAGAGAGGCAACCCTTATCCCCAACCCATGACCCCCCATTAGGCCCCAGCTTTTAAAATTCACACTTCCCCAGAGCTGAGGACCAAGCCCTCAACACTTGAGCCTTTGAGGATACTCTGGAACCAAACAACAGCAAATTCTGTACTAGAATCTCTGGTAACAATTCCATCAGCACTAAGAATGGAGACATAGTCTGTCACCCCAACACCCAGGAGGCTGAGGCAGGAGGATTGTGGATTCAAGCCCAGGTGGTACTACATATGGAGAAACAAAACCAATAGCATCTCTTTCCACTTATGTGACAATTTACAGGACTCTAATTCAAGACAAAGACATTTCCCATTTGTATTCTCTGACAAGGAAACTGAGTCTTAGTGTGTTCCAGTAACTTGTCTCTACTCCCCAGACGGTGCTGGGCATGTTGCAGATATGCAGTAAGTTACCATGGAATGAAGGCCTGGGGTCCCCGATTGGACCCTCCTAACACACAGCTGCAGATTCCAGCCCCACCTGCTTGGTAAGGCATCCCTTGAAATCCTGCCCCAAACTCTGAGGCTCTTCCCTGCCTCCCTCAGCCAGCTTGCTCTGATGTGTGCTGAGTCTCACAGACACAAGGCATCCTTGTATGAGTTCCCACAGTGGATCCAGGGCCAGCAGCACTGGCATCATGGTGGCCTATGCCCATTGGCATGCATGTGCCCAGATCCTGATAGGCCAGCTGAATATGAAAATCTGGGGGTCCTAGTACAGCTTCACGTTGCAGAGCTAGCCTCACCCTATTTCCTCACAGCCTCAGCACTGGTCATTTTTCTTCTTATTGTTGCCCTCATCTTAGGGATGAGTCAACTCAGGCTGGAGGGATTTCATCTCAGCCACAGAGGGGACAAATAACTGCATTTTGATACAAATTCACACCAGAGATTGGCTTAAAAACCCAAAGGTCTGGATATGTGCAACTAGATTATGTAGACTGACATGAAAGAAGGGGGCGGGAAGGGTAAGAAGCCAGGGCTGCAGGCTCAGGTTCACTGCAGCTCATCGGGTTCTCTGTCACCCCAAGTCGGCTGGGGACTCTGAAGCATCAGCAAGCAACCTCCTCTGTTACTTTTCACACTTGTATTTACCAAGGCGAGAAATGGTGCCAACACATTTTCAAGCATTTCTGACAGACACGGATGACTTGCAGCTGGCAGCCGTCTACTTTATTAACAAAGTACATCACACGGGACCCTGAATCAGCTCTGACTCCTGTGTGGAAACCCCCACAGATCAGCTTTGGGCCCCTGAACTTTCTCAGGACTCTTTAGGTCCATGTGGGGCCCACCCCACCGTAGAATCACACTGGCAACACCCACGGTCATTCCCACTAAATTTCCTCTTCTCACACCCTAGCTGGGGGCTTGGGTTTTGAGGTTTTGTTTTGTGTTTTTTTTTAAATCTTCCTTTAGCACTTTCCCTCAAATATTTGCAGATAATTAATTCACTGTTAATTTGCCGAGGATGCTTTCTTTATATATTTTGTAAATAGAAAGCTGGGCCCAGCAAACTCCCAAGCTTCCTTCCTCAGTCGCTTTCTTCTTTCTATCCTTTCCCCTCACTTCCCCCCTCCCCCTCCATCCCTCCTCCCCCTTTCTTTCTTTTTTCCGGTGGGGCTAGGATGGAACCTAGAATCTCATACAGGAGGTGCTCTGATGTTGGGCGGCACCCTAGTGACAATGTATTTTTAACAAGCATGTCAGAGAGACAGAAGGATGCTTGCTGGGAAAAGCAAAATGCTTTAGGTGTGAGACTTAATGGCCACATTCTAAGGTGCCATGGGCGGTAGATTCCTGTCTGCTCTCTATGGCAGGAGCCACACCTTCTCCTCCACAGGCCCTCCTCACGCCCTCTGTGCAGTCTGGCTGGCCAGAATGCCTGTGTGGACGGCTAAGGGGAGCAGCTGCAGACTCACTGAGTGTATGTATACCCACTGTGGCTTTCTTACGCTATGTTTAGAAAGTCACAGGAAACTGCCTTCTGGTGTCTACCTGTGCAGGATGTGGCTGGCAACCCACAACTTCTGTGGGCCTCTACCACTTCTTGCTGGGTCCTGTCCTGGATTCCCCCTCCTTAGAAGCCTGGCTTCCAGGATCAGAGCTTTAGATCAGAAGATGCATGATGCCACAGATCAGAGAGATTCTGTTGCTTCCCCTGCCCTGGCTCTCAACCTGGACTGCCATAGTTTCATCTGGGCTAAGAATTGCAGAGTCTGAGCTGGGTGGTGGTGGTTTGTGCCTTTAATCCCAGCCCTTGGGAGGCAGAGAGAAGTGGATCTCTGTGAATTCCAAGCCAGTCTGGTCTACCAAGTAAGTTCCTGGACAGCCAGGGCTACGCAGAGAAATCCTGTCTTGAAAACAAACAAACAAACAACCAGAACAACACAGAAAAAGAAAGAAGGAAGGAAGGAAGGAAGGAAGGAAGGAAGGAAGGAAGGAAGGAAGGAAGGAAGGAAGGGAGGGAAGGAAAGAGGGAGGGAGGGAGGAAGGGAGGGAGGGAAGAAGAATGGAATTGCAGTGTCCGGACTGCACTGAAGACTAAAGGATCTGAGGATGGGGAGGCAGACATCAGTCTCCACCCAGTCTCCCCAGGGATTTCAGTGGTCAGAGTCCTCCAGTGCTGGCTAATTTTATGTCGACCTGACACAGACTAGAGTCATCTGAGAGGAGAAAACCTCAATTAAGAAAAGGTATCCATAAGATTGGGGTGTAGAAAAGCCTTTTCTTAATTAGTGACTGAAATGGGAGGGCCCAGGCTATTGTGGGTCATGCCACCCATGAGCTGGTCGTTCTATAAGGATGAGCAAGCCATGGGGAGCAGGCTGGTAAGCAGCACTCCTCCATGGCCTGTGCGTCAGCTCCTGCTTCCAGGCTCCATCCTGCTTGAGTCCCTGTCCTGACCTCTTTTGGTGATGGAGTATGGTCTGGAAGTATAAGCCAATTAAATTCTTTCCTCCCCAACTTGCTTTTGGTTATGGTGTTTCCTCATAGCAACAGTAACAGTAACCAGGACACCTCCCATTGCCAGTAAGATTCTATTCACGTGGTATGACTCTGCTACCCTGCTAGCCCTGCAGGATCTGGGGATACCAGTATAGCCCAGAGACACCAATCATTGCCTTGGTACCCAAATCCCAGGTGCATGGCTTCCGTACTCAGGACATACACTCACATCACTTACAAGCTTCCCTGACCCTTAGCCACCAGACTCACTCCACAGTGGGTCCTGATGGTCACCAGTCCCGCTCCTACAGATACACAATGTGGAAGTCCCACAACTCACATCTGAAACATCTCTGTCTCATTTAATGTGAGTTACAGATTCTTCTAGCCATTCAACAAACGCCAGTATCGCTTCCAGTGCTGGGGCTACATGTGGGTAGATTGAGAGGTTCTGTGGTTGAGAGAGGGACTAATTAACAGGTCAATAAAATGATCTGTGCTCGCCTCAACTAAGAGAACAGTCACCCCCAGCATGACAAGTACCACTGCTCTTGGAGAAGGGCTGCTGGACTGAGGGGCAGGCTGGGCTGTATGTTACTGTGCCAGTGTACCCCTCTTTGCACAACACCCCATCCAGAGCAAATATGCAATTAGGAGCTTGAACCCACAGTACTATTGATGCTTGTAACAGCTGTTGCCTCAGACTCTACAGAAACGTGTGTGGACGGGTAACATGGAAGACGGCCCTGTGACTACCCTGCGGAGCATCCAGAATGTACTCAGAGTGGCAATGCCTATAGTGTGCTGTGGCACAGAGAACCCCAGCCATGGCTGTTCTTTCCCTCTTTCTTTCCCAGGAGCCCTGCACTGTTTGGGTCAGCAGCTGACAGTTCCATTTTCTTGCCTCCCGTGTAGCTAGCTACCACTCAGGAAGCAGTTCTGGCCAGCAGTGGGATCCAGCTGGGACCTGCTGCGGATCTCTGAGGAAGGTCTGCTGTCCTGGTCTGAGCTCAGCCCCTCTCTCCTCCTGACTTCCTGCTCAATACTCCTTGTGGGAGAACAAATGGCTGAAGCAGGGCCCATAGGGGTGAGATATGTAACATCTGTAACATTTGTGGGGCAAACCTGGACAAAGTCTGGGATGTCGACAGCACCCTGACACTCTTATCCTGTGTGGCATGGGAGAAACCAGACTTCTCTTCCTTAGGCTGCTGTGGTTGGGTTTCTGTCTCACGCAGTGGACCCATATATGGCTCCAGTACAAAGCTAACAGTGTCCTGGGTTAACCTTAGATCTTCCACTTATGAGACAGGGATACTAGCCTCAGTCTTTAGGAGGAATCTGAGATAACACAGGAAAAGTGCCTAGAGCAGGGCTGTCAGGCAGCGCCACTGACAAACGGCATCACGGTTTCCCTCCTGGTAATCTATCCAAACCCACGAGGCCATTCTGGAAAACTCCAAAGAATAAAATAGAAAGCAAAGCTAAATATCTGTCTGCAGGCAACCTGAGGGCCAGACAGACAGGCACAGCACAGCCTCAGGGGATGTAGCTAATGAGAAGCCAGCAGGCGGCTGAGCAGAGACCTCCAGGGTTCCATGATCCACGTCAGGGTTATAGTCACCCGTGTGTCTGTAAATAGCACTGTGAAAGGCAGCCCTGTAGCTGCTCGGAGTTCTCTGTCCAGCTGCTGTGTTGAACATTTCCTGTCTCTGCCTTCATGCCTTCAGATCTCCCCATGGCCTCTGAAGGTTTGAGATGACCCAGCTGAAGGCAGCAATGCCAGGGTAAGAGCCCCTCCATCCCCAGCTGTGCCATCCCTGTTCATAGCCTTGGGGACCGCACAGCTGGGGATACAGCACAGCAGCTGGTCTTCCCTGACTCCTGGATGGGGAGGGGTTCCCCTGGTTCCCAGCTAGGCCCTTTCTCTTTCTGTCCTCTCAGCAATCTGACAGAATCAGGGTCCACAGGGAAGGTAGAAAAGTGTAAGATGTGAATGGCTCGATAAGGTCCAGGTTAGATGGCTTGGACTTGCCATCAGGTGGGGACTTGGACCACTCTGTGTGTGGGTGGATGGGGGTTGTGCCCGCGTCTGGAGAGAAGGCACATGCATGTGTATACATACACATGCTCAACCCAGTCCGTTTTTTGACGCGGACTCCTCCTTTTGGCACATGCCGAGGTATTCCCAGCGTTTCACTCTGGGAACTCGGAGCAGGTGAGCACAACCATTCCTGCCTGACATTTGGAACATCACAGAGACCTCTACTGCAACTTCAGATTTATTTACTTATTTTTGGTGCCACATCTAAAAGTGGGCTGCTTCTTTTCTCCCTGGACTCTTAAAAAAAAAAAAATGTTTTCTAAGCACCTCAGCCAGGCAATATAACAAAGCCCCCCATTGACTTCATCTGGCTTATCAGTTTATCTGATAAGCTGGCTGATGCTGAGCTGTAAGACAGGGGCCTGAGATTCAGTGTGCTCATTTCGACAATTCAAGGGGACGCCAGCACACAACAACAACTACAACTGATTTTAATGGAGACGGACGTAGCAGGACAAAGCATTCCTGTCTCAGGATTTTCTAGTGTGCAGTGTGTTGGGCTTAATAATGACAGAGTCGCCACTGCCTCGGGGATTAACCCTGGAATATTATCTACCAAACAAGTCTCACAAATATAACCAGGGCTGACTGCAGAGCAGCAGACAACATCACAGCTGTAATAGGGAAGAATTTAGTTAATAATCTCAATTACTGAGACACGCGCATACATCTAGCTTAAAAGTGGCTCCTGGCAAATCAAATTCTCAGATCTGTGTGAACAAAAATCACCTAGCAGGCTATCTATCTCGCATGAGCTTCTCTCTGGTGGCTTCAGCTTCCTCTCCTAGGAGACTCAAGCCAGTGCCATGGCTCCCCTGTCCCTCTTTCCAAAGAAATCACTTAATTACCCACTCTCACATCAGATAGATAAAGTGGCATTTCGGGATCTGGGCAGAATGGCAGAGAACCACACTAGGCTATGGGGAAATGACCTTGCTGTGACTAGGACCTTAGCTTCAGAGACTTAGACAGAGAACCTAACCTGGAAAAGTTCCAGCCACAAGAACACCACAAAAATAACTCAAGAGCTTTGTACCCGGTGGGGAGTATAGATCAGGCACAGAGTGTTTGCCCAGCCTATCTGAGGCTCCGGGTTCAAATCCTAGTACAAGAAGAACTGGAATCTGCATACTGACTTGTGAAATGAGCCCAGTACCATTGGTAAGGTTTTTGTTACATGAAAAAAGAAACACAAAAACATTTAGCCTGAAGGTATCTGTGCATATCTGTTATGTGAGTGTGTGCATAACCTGTATACACATGTGTGTATGTGAATGTGAGTGCATGTATGTGTGAACCCATAAGTGCTTGCACATCAACATTCCCACACACGTATGGGCGTACGTGTGCACTGTGCAGACATACTTACATGTGCGCACCCATTTGTGGTTGTTAATCTTCGTTGTCAACTCAACAGGCTTGAGATGTGTCTAAGAGTGTATTACAGTATAACTCTGGGTGTGTCTAAGGACACTTCGGTAGAGGATGAAGTAAGTGGAGAAGACACCCCTGGACTGTGGGCGGTGCCATCCCCTAGTTTGGGAGCCTGACAGAAAGGAAGGGGGGGGGATGAAGGCCCTTGGTGCAGGCTTGCTTTCCTTCCTGGCTGCTTTGGCTTGCTCTGTTCTGTTCCACTGTGATGAGTCAAAACATCTGAAGCCATGAGCCCTCCTAATTTGTAGCAGTGCTGTGTGTGTGCAGCTGTGCGCGTGCATGTGTGTATGTACATACATGTATGTGTAAACACATTTGAGACACTTTATAAACCTGTGCTAGTTCATTTGAGATAAACTTGAACTTAATCTGACTTACTTCATCTACCTGAAGTCCTCTGGGAGAAAGCTGTGTCCACTTGAGAGAGAGCACTTTATAAATGTACTGTAGGACTCCTTGGCCCAGGCAGGTCCTGGATAAACAGGCCCAACTTTGGTTTCTCATCCAAGCTTCCAATAAGCCCGTGTGCAAACTCTGATTTGATAGTGACTGCTGGTCAGACACACTGTCCTACTTATATGACCACATGTAGATTTTAACCCAGAGAACAGAATCATCCAGGAAGAAAGGGGATAGATAGGACAGGCCTTTCTGCCAGCCTGTGTGGCAATTGGAGGTACTCACCATGGTCATGGGCAAATACCAGCATGTCCAGCCCCTTCAACATCTGAGCCAGCTCATCATAACGGCCACAGTGTTCCCCAGCTCCATGGGACACAAAAATGAGGGCCCTGGAGGATAAGAAGGAAGCCGTTAAGAAAGCCAAAGCCACAGACAAAAAAGACTGCTGGAGCAGGAAGGGAGCTCACGCCAAGCCAGCAGTGCATCAGAGCCCAACTCCCAGCTCCAGGTGCCAGTTTGTAAGTCAGGGGGCTAGAGTTAAAATGCAGCCAGAGTTGATGGGATGGAGTCCAAGGCCTGGCCTCTCTCTGGAAAGTGCTATTCCACCAGCCTTCACCTCTTCAACCAGAAAGCCAGTGCCTGAGAGCATAGGAGCATGGGAGCTGACTTATGCTGAGTCCTGGCAGAAAGCTAGCAGCTAGCAGGTGCCACCTTCAGAACTGTTTGTTTCTGGGTGTCAGTGCAGGGCACTTGGATTCTGAAACACACAGTTTGCAAGCAGAAAACCCATAGTGAGGAGTGAGAGTCCCCTTTGAGTGAGGAGTCCCTGCCTATAATGATGACATGGTAAGGGCCACAGATACCATTTCACCCAGCCTTACTGCCTGCCAGTCTCCCTGGTAACAGAATATGGAAGGATTTTGATCCGCTATTGTTATTATTTGTGTTGTCTCTACAGATGAGAGTAGAATTCAGAGATACTAAATGTCTAAGCTTCACAGCAGGTAAGATACCAGTCAGAATATGTCACCTCCTGGCTTAAAGGGCTCCAGCATATTGGCACAGGTCTCAGTACAAAACCCACCCACAGTCCCTCTCCAGGCTCTTGTGCCCAGGCCAGACCCCATCAGTCACCACAGGGTGTGGTAGCATTGGCCATGTGTTTGCTTCCTGGCTTCTCTGCCGTCTGAGCTTGGCTCTAAGGCATGGACCTCAGAGCTACACACAGGCTGGGTAAGCAACCAACCCAGCTGTGTTCTTTTCATAATCCCTCCCAGCCCAGACATACAGGCTGCTAACAATGCAGGGCTGTTTTGCTCTGCTTTATATTTTAATCTTTAAGCAAAATCACCTCTAACATATATGTTTCCTGCCCCTGCCTAAAGACAGGAGACCTGCTTCCCCAACCTGTGTGGTCCACGGATATGCACGCTGCTGGACATCAACAGGCAGCAACATCTGCCTGCTTGACATTCCTGGGATCAGCAGTGGGGTGTCTTCCATATTTCTCTCAGCTGCTGTGGAGTGTGCCTCAGACCCCAACATCTCCCTTCTCCATGAGGATTTTACTTCCCAAGAGCTGGTTCAGGGGTGCCTATCTTTGGGACCATGGGCTTCTGTGGTGACTCAACCCATGGTTACTAACAGAAAAGTGGATAGGCTCAGTGGGGCCTCAGTCGGGGTCATTTGGGGTCTGAAAGAACAGTAAAGGTACCACGGTCATGCCTGGCTTGACACCCTGATAGTATCCACCCCCTGATCAATATGTGACAGAGGCTTAGACATTTGTTCTGTGCAATTTCCTTTCACTCCAGTCCCTTCTAACCTCAGCCCTAACTGAGGATCACTGGGAAGCATCTGAAACCACAGGCCTGCGGATCCGTCTCCAGAGACCATGGGTCTGACTGGTCTGGAGCTGGAGAGGCTCCTCACGGCTCACACACAGCCAAGGCTGAGAAGTGCTCTGGTCAATGGTCAAGATGTTGCCCAGAGGCTCCGTGAGACTCCTCTGAGCAGCCACTTCTAAGTCACAGCATTCCCAGAATGCATGCTGGGTGAGCTATGGATTCAGTCCACAAAGGCATGGAGCCTTCAGGAGCTTGTCGCTGTCGCCTCTTGGAAAGAGACTGACTGCATGGCTGCCCATAAGGGGAGCAAGATCAATGAGCTCTCCGCACCTGCCAGCTCCACAGAAGTTCTACCTCAGTCCCAGTGGGCATGTTCAGCCTTATTCTGTTACAGGAAGTGGGCATTCCATAGCTCTGGGTTTCAGATCTGGCATGGACCCCATTCTGTCAAGTCAGCACACCATGCACACACATGCACACACCTGCACATTGGTATTCACTGAGTCCAAGTCTGTCTGGCTAAGCAAAAAAAATTAAGGCAGGTTGCCCTGCTTAAAGCTCTTTTGAGAAGAAACATGATGACCTTCTTCCCTCCTTTACTGATTAGCAACTTTTATTTAGCTTCCTTCCTGGTTCCCAGATATGCCAATCAGGGCATGCCACCAAATGCTTAGCTGGGGTAGCATCATGTCTGACCATCTCCTTGGTATAAATACCCTCCCCGTGGCTGGTGCTCAACTCTTAATGGATGTCCCTGGACACACAGTTCAGAAGACAACCCACCGTTCCCTCTTCAAAGGAGGTTCGAGCTGGCTTGAGTGCACTCTCACTGCGTGCATTCCCACCTTTACCACTACACCTGCTGAGGCTCCTGCTTGCCTCCAGTTTTCACCACTCCACCTCAACCCTGAACTTTCAGACTCACGAGGCCCCGCCAGCACGGATCCCCGCCATTTGTCACTACAGAGGCCCTGTCTGTCATCTTCTCAACTGAGATGTCAGTCCCCAAGACAGCGGAGGAGTAGGCGACCTGACATCTAGCAAGAGAATTCCTCTGGCATACCTGGCCCAGATCCCACTGTCATGGCAGTCTCCGGTTTAGAATGCAGGATTAAAGCAGGACCTGCCAGAAGCCCCAAAGCCAGCCCATGGCTGCATCTGTGGCCCCTGCCATCTGCCCTTTCCATGGTTCTGCCCCTTCACGTGATGATGCTGCCCCTCTCCCCATCTCCCTCGGGTTGTATGCCCCTGGCCCCTGGCTCTGCTATGTGCATGGTCATTCGAAACGAAGGGTTTTCATACGGCCATTCATAGGCCAGCCCCTAGCTCCCGGATTGCCAGTGGAACATTCACGTTCACCCCTGGAAGCTGCTGTCACTTGGAAGCGGCTTCTTTGGGGTTTCACAGAACACTAGAATTAAACTTCTGCCTGAAGGACTCTGACAGAGCTTGAGGAGCTGAGAAATGTAGTCACTGTCATCCTGGTGGCTGGGAGGGTGGTGAGAGAGCAGCCCAGTGTTGCAGAGCAATGCCCTCCGGGGCCCACATGGCTGCTGCAATGATGAAATCAGAGTAGCTGCCGATACCTGCCCTCACCCCAGAGCCTAGAACCTTCCTGCTATGGCCCCACAGCTGCATATAGCTCTGCCCCGGGACACGTGGCCTCTGGAAGGACCCAAGTACAGCGGATGGTTCCCTGAAAGGGAACTCTGTATGCAGCATCCTTGAGGTTGTCATTCATCAGAAGGAGGCTTTGGTGATGCAGTTGTTTTAAGGTCCCTTACAGGCCTTTAACTCCTCACTGACTCACCAAACTGGACTCTGCCTCTTGCAGGCACTCTATTTGCTTGTCCACATTTCCCCAAGAAAAGTCACGTTTGGTTTGGTTTGTTTGCTGGTCGTCACTCATGACCCCAGGAAAGCCCACTGACTACCTTGACCATCATCATGGACAGAGAAATGAAGGGATTCTTGCTTCACAAGGCAGAGGTCGCCATGGTACCTAAGCACGGCTGGGAGCTTGTCAGAGCCAGACTCTGGGGACTCCGAGATGAGTGCACAATGTTGCCCCTGCCTACACATGGTTCCTAGTCTAGCAGGAAGGATGCTCAGCAAGAGGAGACACACATGTGAGCACAAGGAGGGAGCAGGCAGGAGAGCCCCACTTAGACATGATGGTCGGGCCTTGGAAGGAAGGCCCTGGACAGAGTATCTGAGGAGCAAAGCCCGGGCCTGATGAGAGCTCCCCATGTAGGGCACAGGCGCACCAAATCCAGGCACAGGAGGAAGGCCCAGCAGGAGCCAGGCATGGAGAGAGGAGGGTTTCCAAGGTGTGAGCAACATGGGGGAGCTGGGAAGTCTAAGAGAAGACAGTACCAAGCGGGGTGGTGACCTGATATGACTTCTGCACTAAGCTCTCGGGGCTACTGTGCATGGTGGGGCCAGGAGGCAGGAGGATTCCTGTCAGGGAGCTGATTCAGTCAAGCCCTGAACAGGTGCCAAGGGAAGCCATCCGGTGCCCTCCCTCCTCCCCTGGCACTCCACAGCCTCAACAAAGGACAGGAGCTGAGCATCAGCAGAGAGGTTTGTGCAGACAAGGCAGGACCCACAGCAACAAAATTTAGGTGGCAGAAGAGGCTGCACACATCTTTTCCTTGGATCCCCACGGCTGCAGCCAGACGGGAGCCAGGCGTTCAGGGAGAAGGCAGCGGCTGTGGGAGGGGCGACCGGCCCCAGAAGCAGATGGCCTGCCTGGCACCCAGCCCTGAGAGGAGGGGCCACCCTGGAAACCATTTGGAACCTGAGATAAAGGAGCCAGAGGCTCAAAGCTTTTCAGAATGAGTGAGCTCTCACTTGGTGGCATGGTGCTTCCAGCAAAATTGAACTTGTCCCCGTGTCCTTTCCTAACGGTTCAGGTGGTCTAGATTTGCGGAGCCTCAGTTTGTCTGCCTGTGAAGTGGAGAGATGAGCCCCCACACACACACACACACCTCAGTTGGCCCTGCAGGTAAATAAGCCACAGATGTGCAGTCCCCTGTGCAGAACGAAAGCCCGGGTTCAGGTTCAATGTTCTCTCCACAGCATATTCCTAAACAGACCTTGATTTCTACACTCTTAATTCTAAATTCCAGAATTTTATTTTATTTTATTTTTTAGCTCAAATGAGATAAGGGCCCTGTGCTGGCTAGTTTTTGGTCAAGTTGATGCAAACCATACTCACCTGAGGGGAGAGAGCCTCAATTGAGAAACTGCCTCAACAAGATCAGGCTGCAGGCAAGCCCATAGGGCATTTTCTTGGTGATGTGGGAGTGCCCAGCCCGCCGTGGGTGGGGTCATTCCCAGGCTGGTGGGCCTAGGTTCTGTAAGAGAGCAGCTGAGCAGGCCATAATGAGCAGGCCAGAAAGCAACGCTTCTCCGTGGCTTCTCCATCAGGTCCTCTCTCCAGGTTCCCACCCATTTGAGTTCCTGCCCTGGCTCTCCTCAATGGACCGTGGAATTCAGGAAATGTGCGCCTTTATAAACCCTTTCCTCTCCAAGCTGCTTTTGGGTGTGGTGTTTTTTTCCACAGGCCCAGAAATGTGCCCAAAAGCTCTGAGTACCCTCTGCTTTTTCTGTGTTTCCTCTGCCTCACCTACCTCTGGGTTAAGTAAGAAAAACAACCTGTGACCACAGACTATCTCATTCTTACATTCTTACCATCCCCCACAGCTGCCAGCTACAGCAGATTGAGCAAGACCCCTGGGAAGATGGACAGGCCACAAACAGCAACCACCAACCATAGCTTCCCCAGGACACAGAGCCCAGGGCTGAGAGGACCAGGACTCTTTCGGCTGTTCCCAGAGGACTTTATACTCGGTGGGTCCTGCTTTACTTGCTCTGCCCATGTGTGGATCAAGGCCTGATGCTCTCCTAGCTCTGGATGGGGAGATTTGGCTCCATCCTGCTCATACATGTCATGGCGGGTGACCAGGTCAGGCTATGCTCTGCCCCTCTCCACACTGACCACTTACTCTTCCGGCCTCCTGCCCCTGCCCCCCACTTTCCCACCCCATCTTCCAACCACACAAGACATACACTGGTTCTCCAGTGCCTCAGCTTTATCTGTGCCCCCCAACTTGGTGTGAGCTGACCTCTAACCCCATAAACATGGAAGTCCTCAGCAGTTTCCCATGCTAGCTGGTCACTCCCGCAGGGGTCCGAGCCTGGATTTGGCTCATCCAGCACCTGTCAGGATGTGGTATAAGGGGGTCCTTTGTTCTTTGATGGGGGAGACAACACTCCACAGATTCATCTTGGTATCCCATATCCAGGAGCACAGCCTCTTAGCCATAAATGCCGTATGGGAGGATGGACAGATGGGTGGACAGACAGATGAACAGAGAGATAGTTGGAAAAAGAATGGATGGATGATAGATATACAGATGGAAGGATGGATGGATGGATGGATGGATGGATGGATGGATGGATGGACAGAACTCTCTAGAGGATCCCCTAGAGTCCTGGAGGTTGTTTACTCAACTGTGCAGAAAAGCACCCACTTCTGTTCTGCACATCAGCCCAAAGTGCCTCCTGTCACCCACAGATGACCCCGTTTACCACACAGACAGACACTTCTATAGAGAAATGGAACAGGGAGAGTGAGCAGGTGGAACCACAGACATTGGGGCATTCAAAGCAAGTGTGGAATTGTGCACAAATGGGGGCTGGCACAAAGAAAGGCAGAGGCCTCCCTCCTCTGGCAGGGAGGCCTGAGATTTTGCAAACACGGCAGAAATTACATGAATCATCTGATTGAAACCCAACCTTCATTTCTTACTAAAAGGCAGAGGCGTTTTCCAAGAAGAAAACAAGACTGCAATGATGGCAGAACCACAGCCAGTTTTCTGAGCACATCCTACCACTTAATACACTTTCAAAACGGAGCGCTCGAAACCCACTGGCCTTGAGGATGCTGCCTGTGACACTCTTGTCCACCCAACTTGTGCATTCTCAACTGTCACCAGACACTGAAACGAAAGACTGAAGAAAGTCGGAGGCAGAGAAGTCAGCAAGGGCCATCAGGGAAGACAATGGACAACCACCTGACAATGGTGCTAACGGGCAGCATCCTGCCAGCCACACCCTGTCTCCCTCTACCTACATATGCGTTGACAGTGACCTTAGGGTTCACCAGCCACAGCTGTGTGAGGCCACCATTCTCCCCTGGAGAGTGCAACTGAGGTCCCCCTGTGTACCTCCAGCCATCTGCTCAAAGTGCCCAACAAGTCAGTGAGGATGGAGGGTGAGGGAGGGTTGCCAAGCATCTGGTGAGGCTCCTGCTGCCCTCTCCCTGAGATGTGCACACACGTCCTCACTAAAGTGCTCCCACGAAGAGAAGACAAGGGAGGGTGACATGTTCCCTGCCTTCTGGGCTGGACCTGCCACAGTGGGCCTTCCTGGAATCACTGACATTCTAGAAGAGTCTATCCATGGTGCTGGAGTGCTAGAGAGTGCCTGCCTCCTCTTCTGCCCTCTCTCCCCTTTGTTCGAGACTCTAGAACAGCGGTTCTCAACCTGTGGGTTTCAAGTCTTTTAGAGGTCACACATCAGATATCCTGTGTATCAGATATTTACATTATGAGTTATAACAGTAGCAAAATTACACTTATGAAGTAGCAACAAAATATTATGGTTGGGGGCACCACAACATGAAGAACTGTACTAAAGGCCTGCAGTATTAGGAAGGTTGAGAACCACTGGTCTAGAAGAAGCTGCAGCCTCCAGGGTGATCCGCTCGTTTAATCTCCTTGTGATTCCACATAGCCTCACTCAGCTGTTTTTGTGTTGGTCCGGGAAGCTTCTGGGTCTCTCTTGATTATTTCTACATACAGTACGGGGTGTTCTGACAGGCTGGGTGCTTTGATGGGTGCTACTCTGATGAATGAGCTCCTGGACATCACCGTAACCCCTCTCAGGACCAGGGAAGAGGACACTTATCTACTTGGGTCAACCTGCAGAGTAGTATGGCCTTCCTCAGTTTTCAGAGAAATCTGTTATGCTGTAATTGGTTTGCCTTTGTCAAGGGTAAGGAAGAGCATGGGTCCCTTGCCTTTGCCACATCAAGACCTGGAGGCCATTCCCTGAATCCCCTTCTATGCATCGGGATTTATTTCCATAGAAATCTATACCTGTCAGTCTGGCTTTAAACATTTACGTGGGCTGTGGTGTGAGCCAGGTGGGACTCTGCAATACACTAGCTGTGGTGGCTTCCTACCTAAGAAGCAAGACAATGTGCCAAGTGACCTCCACCTGCTTCACTGCCCTGGTGCCTTCAGTGCTACCCTAAGCCTCCATCTACACTCTGGGGAGGCACAAGGCAACTGGACTAGGCGTGGTGGCACCAAGGGGGGATTAGAAAATGCAGGTGGCTTGGCTCTTAATAAACCACAATTATTAAAACACTAGAAATCCAGGTGTGTGTGTGTGTGTGTGTGTGTGTGTGTGTGCTATAACAAATGCAATTCTATTTTTAGAAGAACAACATGTTCAATGCTTAAGCATACACCAGCTACTGCGGTAAGGCCTTCATGGGCATGGCTCATTTCCCCTCTAGGAAAGTGGACAGTTCCATGTACTTGAATATGCTTTAAACGAGGGTCATCGCCCTAAAATTCCAGAGGAGGTTTGATTCCACTGAGGCCACAGTGCCAAGGAGATGTTAGTACTACACTTCTGGGTCCCTGCTACTCTGAACTAAAAACCAAACCAAACCAACCCTCCTTCCATTATCAAATATCCAGGCTTCCGTGTTCTGCTATGGCAACAGGGAAGAGACCAAGGAACCGTGGAAACTTGCAGATGCCAGGTACTCCCTCACTGCTTCCTAACGGCTTGCTCCCAATCCACAGAAGTCAAGTCTTTTGGGTTGGGTTGGAAGTTTCTGGGAAGTTTCTAAATATCCTCAAGTGAGATTATTTCATAAGCAAACACTTTGCAAGTCTTCAGCCCTGTGCCCCTCTTTGAGGCTTTGTGTTGAGTAAGCCTCCTGGTACTGCAACAAATGCCCGAGGCAATCAACTTATAAAGTTTTGGCTCGCCATCTGGAGGGTCCATAGGCTGTGGACTCCACTGCTTTCAGTTAGCGATAACACATTGTGGGCAGGAGGCAAAATGGGGCGAGGGCATCTGCCTTGTGGCCATGGAACAAAAGAGGAAAAGGAAGAGCTGAGTCCCGCTACTCCTTGCAAGGGCACACCCTCCGCTCGCTCACAGGAGCTCTCACCACCATGCCCAGCAGTTCCCACAGCAGGGGGCTGAGGAAAGCTGAGGAAGCCTGTCTTTCTTTGGGGAACATTTACTCAAACCATAGCAGGTGCCTTTGGAAATCTCACATTTGCTCACTCTTTCAGATTAAGGCTTTAGAACTGGAGTGAGTGATGGCAAAGGCTGCTGTCTGAATCTCTCAGCCCCAGATAAGCCAGCAGTTTGGAGCAGCCCTTAGCAGCTATTTCAAATTTATGTCAGGAGGAGTAATTAATGTTTCCTGTGAGTTTATGAAGTAAAAAAAAAAAAAAAAGCATGCCACCAAATCCCCAAATATGTAACATTTTTAAAAATGCACACACCCACTCACACTTAATTTATGTATGCTTGGAAAAGGAATGTGGGTCATTGCAGAAAAATAGAGGCAAGCATAAAGGAAAAAATTCTACCCACTGTGAGCACCAAGATCTGCTCCCTTCCAGTTTCTTCCTTGCAATATATATATTTAAATTTGTTTATAATCTTTTACGATTCAATTACATACTTATAAGTAGAAATCACCATGTAATTAATTATAATTATGTTGTATGTCTCATTTTGGACTTCTGCTTTCAATTCCTTCACATCTTCCCATGAACATTTTCCTGTGGAAACAGCATGGCATTACTTATTTCTAGAGTGGCTGCCTGGAGGCACAAAGGGGAGAACACTGGAGAAAGCCTCTAGCAGCGTCAGGAGCCTAACAAATAGATTACTGAGATGTGATGCTTGAGCCACAGGAGCAGACCACACTAACCACAGCCTCTCGGACTCAGAGCAGACATCACTAATCACTCACAGACTCTTAAACTCAGAGCAGACATCACTTATTACACACAGTCTCTTAAGCTAAAAACAGGCATCACTAATCACTCATAGCCTCTTAAACTCAGAGCAGACATCACTAGGCAACCACAGCTCCCTCTCCTACCAAACCCAGACTGCCTAGGAGCCTTTTTTGACCCTGTGCTCTAGACAACCAGGTGTTGTATCCCTGCACTGGACCCTGCCTTTGAAAGTGCCACTGTTAAGTAGCTCCAATTCACAAGTTCCCCCTAGGACTAAATTACCATTGCTCAGAACATGCATGCAGCCTCTAGCACACAATGAATTCACAGTGGGGTCTTTTGTATTTTGCTAGGACCTTTGCTAAAAACCTGCATGGAACTAATGGGTTTGGGCCATTGAAGTCGGGGTCTTGTGGTATCCAGTGGACCAGACTCATCCCTCCTACGTGACTGGCAGCGGGGCAGTTTTGGACTGGTCCCTTCCAATTCCCAGGCCTTCAGGACATAAGAATGCCATCATACTACATTCAAACCAACTGCTGGCTGCAGGTAATGAGCCCTGTGGTGACTGTCGCAATATCTGGCATTGTCCATTCCTCTGAGTATGGACTTTCAGTAGAGCTTCCAGCACAAGGGTAATTACAGAGTGGGCCCACTCTGAAGTCATTCAGCTAGAAAATTACAAGCCACTGCAAGGACATGCTTCCATATGAACGAGCAAAGGCAAATTCAGCATCCAAGCAGCCCGAAGTGCCCAGTAGCTCTATGCATTTTTACCACGTGACCTAGCATGCTGCCAGCATCTCTCATTGAACACTTAACTCACTCCTCCACCACAGCTTGCCTGCCTAATCTAGCCTGCTGAGCCTGCAGGCTCTGCAAGGCTGAGGCCCCCAACCCCCAACTCTCCAGAGCCAACCCCAGGAGGCCTGCAGTCAATTGGTATGCCCCGAAAGCAGGGTAGCAGAGAGCACACCAGGCCACACAGTCCCCAGGCATTGGAGGCATGCTGGGTTACACGCATCCCTGCCACCATTGGCTGTGGAATCTGTCATCTCCCCACCCACAGCAGTCTGGTCCCTTCTTCCTGGTGGAGCACCGGCTTCAGGGTGGCTCCCCACTGGGATCCTGGGACAATCATCCCAATCCCTGCTAAGCCCTCCTCCTAGGTTTCTCCAATACTTGTGGCTGTCCCAGGGAAGACCCAGGCACAGCATCCAGCCTAGCTTTCTGAAAGCAAAGGAAATCCTCAAGATAACCAAGAGCATCATGTCTCCCACGTCCTATTTTATCTTCACTGTCCCAGGGTCAATCTAGATTGTCTGCACACAGCCTGCTTCCTGCACTAAAAGGTTGGGAGTGGGTGATGGACCTGCCTCCTCCATCCTAGGCTTAAACCCCATCTTGTAGTAAAGACAAATGAGGCCCATTCCTGTTTACTATTAGATCTGTTTCTCAAGGACTGGGCTATTGCCCCGCTTGTAACCTGAACTACAAATGGTTCTCTAACTCCTGTTACAGGAAACAGCAACCATGTCTGTTTCAAAAAGTTGTTATAACCAGCTTACAGTCCTAAAGGTTATTATAACCACTTGTTGTTATGATGACCTTGTTATGATTAGCTTGTTATGTTCTGCTCCTGTAACCCCACCTATTTGCCTGGCAAATCCCCATTTGGAAACCCCCTACCCCTGAGCTATAAAAGCCTTGTCTTCCTTATGTCCAAGGCTAACCTCTCGCATCCTGCCTTATGGGGAGCCGGACAGTGCTTACAAATAATAATAATAATAATAATAATAATAATAATAATAATAAAAAAGCCTTGCTTAACTAATTGCTCGCTTTCACTAAGTTGGCCATGATGATTTGGGTTCATGATCTTTCTTCTTCCATCTTTGGAATCAACATGGGGGCAAAACACCAGGGCAAAAAGATGGAGTTCTGGGGCTGGAGAGACAGCTCAGTGGTTAAGAGCATTTGCTGCTCTTGCAGAAGACTGGTTTGGTTCTCAGTACCTACATGGTAGCTAACAATCGTCTCTAACTTTAGCTCTAGAGGATCTGATGCCATCTTCTAGCCTCTGCAGGCACTGCACACATGTGGCACCCATACATACATGCAGGCAGGCAAACACTCATGCACATTAAATAAGTTCTCAAAAAGCTAGAGACTTAGCCCAATGCTTTTCTTAAAGCACTGATCTCATGTATATTGTGGCACACTCCTTATTTACACGTCTAAAACTTGATAAATACTCTAAAGCATTTCAGAGTAGGAAAAACGACATCAGGATATAAAAATTCTTTTTTCCCTCTGGCCGCAGAGACGATGAACCCAGGATCACATATAGGCCAGGCAAATGCTCTACCACTGAATTACCATCTCCAGCTCTCTGTTTACATTTTGAGACTAAGTCAGCCAGAATGGCCTTGAACTCACTCTATAGCCCAACCAGATCTTGACCTCATGATCCTTCTACCTCAGCCTCAGGAGAAACTAGGCTTACAGGTTTGTACCACCAGGCCCAACTCAAGTTTCCTTATCTAGCCTAGGAGACTCAATGTACCCTCAGCCTTTATCTCTAAATACACACGGGCCAGTGACACACAGACTGGAAGGACTGGGCGATTTCTCAATGTGAAACAGCTATAAATATCAAAACGTATGAACAGTCCAGCTATCCTGCTTCAGTGATCATGGTGCAGCAAACTCCACCCTCCTTCCATGTCAACTGAGGGAGTGACACGGGCCCGTGCACACAGGTGCCTCTGTCTCCAGCTGGAGCCGCTGGGTTTGGCGTCTGTGAAGCTTAATCATTTTTCTTGCTTTTCTTCAAAGTCTCTCCTATGTATGTAGGTAGATAATCCTATTTTTAGGGCTATCTGCATTTACATTTTCACACACAGAGTCTTGTCACAAGGGCTGCTGAAGCCAGCGGCCTTTCACTGTGCTTTATGATCTCATGTACACTGTAGCACATTTTAAACAAGGGGCAGCATTCGCTTTGCAGAAATATCCTATGGTTTCTCTCTCCACTCTTCCCTCTCGGGACACATAGACCATGTCCAGTTGAGTTTGGTACAGGCTCAATGGCTCTAGACATTCTGTGCCTTCCGGCAATAAGGTTGGAATGTGTTTAACATAAAGGAATCAAAATGAAGGTACTTGCTTGTGTTTAAAAACAAGGGTGTACAGGTAGGTGGTTACGAAAGGTGGCTTCTTAACACCTTGTCCAATAATGGCCATTCCAAAAGACTGCTAGAACCATCAGCTTGCCTAGTGGACTGAGCAGCCACGGGTAAAACATATGTCTTCAAGGATTTCTGCCTAGCAACAGTTCATCCAACCTGGGGCTGGTGCTACACTGGCGGTGGTCACTGTGACCAAGGATTATTGCTTTAAACCATCTAAGGTCATCCTCATTCTTATCTTTAAAAACCTGCCCTCCTGGAACACCAGCACGGTCCCACCAACGTTCACCGATCTCCCCGAACAAATACCAGTACCCTCCGGTTGCTTTTCGGTTAAGGTGAGGCATAGCAGAAGGGCCCATGTTACCAGGTCCTAGCAAACTGCTTTCTAAAGAGGACCAATTGCCGCCTGCTGGCATGAGTATGTGTCACCCTCAGCATCAACACCCAGTGACACTAGGCCTTCTGCTCTGACAGTAGCCCCCCCACGAGGACGGTGCCACTTGAACTCCCAATTCTCCAGTGCTCAGTGAGGTTGGGCACGAGGGAGTCTTATGAGCCATGCTGTCTAGCGTTGTATGTTCCTGTGTATTCAGGGCCCTGGCCTCAGGCACCCTTTCCCTCTTGTGCTCGCTGAGCATCCACTCAAAGAGCAACACCCAGGGCTGGGGTAACAGCATTCCCTTCCATTCTCCCCAACAGATCCTTGCCCTGGGTTCCCATGTTCCTGGGCTCGGGAGAACCCTTGCCCCTGGTTACCCTGACTGTCTCCACATTCCTCTTCAATCCTCATTTCTGCTGCACAGGGCAATAATTGGTCTAGTGCAGCTGCTCCGAATATTCCTTGACTGACTCAATCAGGTTTTGAGAAGAAAAAAAAAAGTCTCCCCAGCACAGAATAGCTCAAGAAGAAGAAAGTATAAATTTAGATAGAATGTCAGGCTTGGACACCTTCCCAGGTCCTCATCAGCTCAACACCCACAGTGACTTCTTGGGCCACCCTAGAATGGACAGCATGTCTCTCAGATCCTGTCTTGGGCTTTTAACCCTCTGCTGCGCTTTGAACCTCAAGTCCTGTACTCCCAAGTGCTCAACCTGGACAATGCCTTGTTAAGCCTGTGCTTCCACAGCCCAGACTTGAGTCTCAGGACTTCCTCAGCATAAAGTGCTTCCCTAGGTCCTTTCAGCTCTTGGATTTGTTCCTTCAGTCCTCCTGTTTACCTCCATCCCTTTTTATCTGAGCACAAGCAGTCTCCTAATGCTAACCCTTCCCTGCCTCTCCAACTCAAACCCAGACTCCTACGGTGCCAGCTCTCCATTCAGCAGACAGCCAGGCATGGCCAGCACTCCGCTCTGCCACAGCCCTCTCCCACCCAGCCTGGCCTCCCAACCCTCACCCGCACAGAAACCTCCTATCTCAGAAGGTCCTGTCCCTTGCCAACCTAGGTTCTTTGGCCACTGAGACCCTTTGAGGGGAATGGAGAAGGCTAGTGGGTCAAGGAATTCGTAACAAGCAAAGCTCATGGGCAATGTGTCCTTGCTGAGGGACACCAGAGAGAAACTCAGGATAGAGCAGGCAGGAGGCAAGATATGGAGGACCAGAAATTCTCATGGTGGGCTAAGCACCCCAGGGGCAGGCAGAGCCTCCTGCCTGTTGCCCCCAGCTCTCCAGACTCAGGACTCAGTCTCTCAGCAAATTCTTGGGACATCGTAGAATGGGCAGTGCAATCGTCAAGGACCACAAGCTCTGAACAAGCCAGAGGGGAAAGAAACTCAAAGCCAGGGAGCGTCCTCCTCTTAGGACCAACCCGTCATCCCAGTCGATATTCCCATAGCCTGGTACCAGTCAAATCCCCTCACTGCACACACTGTGGAGTACCTGACTCAGGCAACCTGGGAAGGAAAGGGGTTATCTAGTTCACAGATTTGGGGTCTGAAAATCAAACGGCGAGGTGCAAGCTCTGCATCCCATGATGGGAGAGTGATGGAGGGAGAGGAACCTGGAGAAGATTAGATCTCAGGCCAGAAAACAAAGAGCAGGTGTGGCCGGGCTCACCCCTTTCACATCTTTCTCCTGAGAAAACTCAAGGGGTCAGAGAGCACACCCTCAGTGGCCTAACTCTTCCCACACTACCACCCTGGGCACTGAGTCTTCAACACGCAGACCTCTGGGGTGGATACAACCAGAGTAGCCCTCCCACACAAGCCACTTCAGCACCAACTTTATCAATAGGGCGCCATGGATCAAGGAGGAGAGAGGCTCTGCCATTAGGCTTAGGTGTTGGAACTAGAATCTGGATCTGCCTGGTCTTGACTTGGTGCTTTGACTGCTCCGCTACAGGACATGAGAGATTTGCCTGGTTCTCACCCATCCCCGGGGCTCTCTGCATCTGCCCTCCCTCCCACCCTCGGGGTGAGAGAGAGTCTGGGGGATGTAAATGTGTAAGTGGCATTTTTCTAGTGGTATGTGACTACAGATCTCTATGCCTCAAACCCTTCTTACAGTGAGTGTACAAATAAGTGAGACTGAAAGAATGATCAAAATCCATAAGCCAGCTCTGTTCTGTCTCAATACCGGTGTCCACCGCCCTACCACATCACTGACCCCGCCCGCCCCAGAGGTACTACAAAGGAAAGCCCTTTGGTATTTATTAAATGAACAAATGCCCACATGCAGACACAAGAATGGTGAATTCACACAGCACCTTCCTGGTGGCAGACCTGTATTAAGTCACCAAAGAGGAGAGGGCCCTTTGGGAAGCCTGCCCCAAACCTCAATCCTCCTTTCTCCCACTTTGTGTAGTGTGCCTTTCAGAGAGACATTCTCTAGCCTCCTCTGCAGTCACTTGTGGCCTTAGGACTACTCGTTGCCAATGGAATGTGTGCAGAAGGAACGGCAAGGTTTCCACCATAAGGAATTGTGGGGCAGCACAACAGAAGGAAACTAGGTCCTGAGCATTCACCTCTAGACTGAGAGAGCAGTCAACCACTATCTCGCTGGAGCCACTTGGACATGAGCACTACAGTGCTAACTTGCTATCCTTAACAAATGCAAAGCACACTAATCATATCCCTCTGGTGTGGACCTGGGTTCAAACCCAGGGTCATTTGCTTCCTAACTCTATGAAAATGATAAGTGGTTGACCCTCTCTGAAACCTCATTACAGGACATGAGGGTGACAGGAAACACTGTGTTGGGAACTCTGAGACAGGAAGCACAATGAAACAGGCAGCCTCGGTGTCCCTGTTGGTGAAGCCCTGGCCTCCATTTGTTATTCTTCCAGAGCCAGAGGAAACAGCTCTCATGCTAGTCACATGTGGTGAGTAACATGTCTTGCTGCACAGCTGACCTCATCATCCCTTTATCTGTTCCAGTGTAAACTGCCATCACTTCTGGGGGTGGAAGCTCTCTGCACATGGGTCTGGAAACCAGTGAGAGCTTGGTTTCACCCTGAGAGGCCTGAGCCCTGCGGCTAAGAAAGCCCTGAGAAACTGGAGCTCAGACCCTAACTGGCCTCAAATGATGAAGAGGAGAGGGAAGGATAAGCAAGGGAAGAGGAGGGTGAGAGGGGTGGGGAGACACTGGCACTGATCTTGGAGCAGGGTTTGTCTCCTTGAATCTTATGTGCATTGTGTAACAGTTTCCTCTGAGATTAAAACACTAGATCCTGCAGTAAACTCCTTAAGGAAGAAGGCAAACAACTCAAAACAGCTTCAGGAAGTCCCTGAAACTAACCAGATTCACTTGGCTCCTCCCTGTCAGAGAAAGCAATAAAAGCTAGGAGTCCCCCTCAGACTGAAGGAAGCTCTCAGAAGAGAAAAGCTGCAACAATTCTTGAAACTAGACCAGCTGGCTGGAAGAGGTTTAAACCAACTGAGGCACCCAGAAAAAGACACTCTCCAAGCTGCTTGTGAACTCTGCAGTGTGCTCCAGGTTTCCAGATTTGTGAGCTGTTACTATGCTGGGGTGAGTTTTGGTGAGACAGCTGTCTTTGAGTCATTTCTACTCCTGTAAGTAATCTCTCACCCATACTCCTGTAAGTAATCCCAATAAAACTCATAGGTTTAACAAATTGGACTTTAGTGGTATCTGTACTTTGGTTTGTCATGGGATCTCTACCTGAGGTGGGTAAATGTGTGCCTCCTCAGAAAAAGTTTTGTCACATAGTAGTGTGGGACTTTCATCTCTGTGGTGAGGTGCTGACTGAGAGGGTGGACACAGCTTGATGCTGGTGCAGTTAGAAGAAGGAGGGCATTAGGTTAGCTTTGGTCACTTGGGTGGGATGACTCAAGCTTAGAGACTTTGTAAGGAGAGACCAGAGATGTGGTGCTCCCTGGCTCTGACACAAAGCCCACAGCAGATGCAGCCCTTGACCCCTGGGCTGGAGTCATGAGCCAGGACTAGCCTCCTGTTTAATAAGGTTTGCAGCATGAAGGACTGTAGGAGTAGCCCTAGCCACAGACAACTGCAGTCAATTAAAAAGGGTGATGCTTCAGGCAAAAGTTCAAGTACAGGCAAGGTTTCCTGAAGCAACTATTTAATACCTCTTTAAAAGAAAACCCCACATATATAATGTATCTTAAGTACAATATATAATACAGCAAATGCATTTTTCTTTTCTTTCTTTTTGTTTTGTTTTGTTTTTTAAGGCAGGGTTTCTCTGTATAGCCCTGGCTGTCCTGGAACTCAATCTGTAGATCAGGCTGGTCTCTCAGAGATCTGCCTGCCTCTGCCTCCTGCCTCCTGCCTCCTGCCTCCTGCCTCCTGCCTCCTGCCTCCTGCCTCCTGCCTCTGCCTCCTGAGTGCTGGGATTAAGGGTGTGTGCCACCACCACCCAGCAATTTTTAAATTATATATAAATATATTTATTTTCCTTGAGGAAGTGAAGCCCCAGGCAAGTGACCAGAGGGCTGCTTTGGCCACAACTATGATCAGACACAATGACCAGGAGTACCCATGCATGTCACCAGCTTGAGTACTACAGTCCTGTTATTCTTTATTAATAAAAACTGGCATAAGGGCTGGGGATGTGGCTTTGTGGTAGAGACTTTGCCTACCATGCTGAGGTCCTGGCTTCTCTGCCTATGACTGAAAGAGGGGGAAAAGAGCCACTGAGAACTTTGATCGGGAGCTGGCTTAGGCTCCGAGGACATGTTTGAGTGAGAAGGGAGTTAGCAAGCTGAGTGTACAAGGATATGGTGTCCTGTACCCCAGAACCAGAACTACTTCCCAGAGTAATAGAGACACAGAGGATGCTAAGACACAGAAGTGAGTTCTGCTGTCCTGTGGCAGTGGCCAAGTGTGGCCTTTCGAACAGTAATGGGCCTGAAGCACAAGCAGAGAGGATGTGAACGCATTTCCCCATAAGGAGATCACAAATGTCCCCACCTCGCTTCGAACACTATACAACGAATACGTGCATCTCAAGACATCCTATAAATACCGTAGTTTTCATTTTCTTAATGTCTTAAAATTTAGAAAAAAATAGAAACGGAAAAAAAAAAATACAGCTGTGTGTCATTTTCTAAGACGGTCTAAGACAGACCACGGACATGATGGTGTCCGTAGAATGAGTCCTGCCATAGCCACTTCTCCTTTGTACAAGTACCCATGACATCTGCAAGATGAAACCCAACAAACAGGTATGAGTCTGAGCATGTTCCCTTGGTTAGGCACTACATGACTGTACCAGGTCTGAGAGTGGTCAGAGCCATGTCTCTCCCTCCAGGGTCTAACTAGTTACTGCCAGCAAAATGCAGAGGGCAACGAGTAGCGAGTGCTGGGGCCCAGAGAGCTATCATATGGAGAGGAACTGACACCCGGGTTCCCTCATTAAGCTTAATTATCCTCTCCACATTTCTTTCTTCCTGTAATCTCTGAGAGATGCAGAAAACACATCAGTTCCACTGAAGGGAGATTGCTAATTGCCTTCCATAAGCTAGGTTAGGAACTTCTCTAGAAATGATCACTCTTCCAACACCAGGCGCGTCTCCTGCCTCAAACCCATTTGGTATGTTTTGGGGATGCAACTTCTGGGAGTGGTCTGTTTTCACAGAAAGTGGCTCTGTAGGGATGGAGCTAGGGGACCAGACCTCTCATTAGCATGTGGAATCTCTTCAGAGGGCTCACTGGGGCCCTAGCTGGCTCCAGAAAGGATCTGATGCCAAAGGGCTCCTCAGAGCCGCATCCAGATCAATATTGGAAACTGGCCTGCTGGGAAATCACTAATGGGCTGTGGGAAACCACGTGGTGCATTAATGAAGAGCTTCACAGCTGTCCTAGGATCTCGGAAAAGGATAGCCAGAGGCCAGGAGTTGGTGGGACCGACCAGCTCCCAGGCCCTTACAGCGCCTTCCCAGCCCAGCAGTCTTCCTCCTGCATGGTAGGAGGAGAGGGGCTGTCCTCTATCCTCTTCTAAAGGTAGCTTCCCCCTCCAGACTTGGAACAAGGGGTGCCCTGGGTTGGCTGCACCTCATTTTCCTCAGACACTAGCCAGCCTTTCAGCAAACCACAGCTGATGTGTAATGTATCTGAGACGCTTCAACCGTGTTACGTACTGCACAGGAAGAGAACACCACGCACGTAGGGCAGCTTTTGAACGGAGAGAGCTGTATGAGGCAGAGCAAAACAGAATGTGAGGAGAACCAGGGGCTCAATGATTTCTCCATTTTGTCTAGCTCATGTGATGAATCCATGCTCACAGAACACCATCTCTCGGCCTGGAAGATGCCCATAGCGGGTTGTATTTTGGTGTGACATTCAATGATACTGCAACACGGCAGGAGAATGCCATTTGGGGCCAGATTCACCTCACGCTTAGCCTCTTAGAGAGAGGGCATCGTGGCAGGTGTTAACCCCCAGCCTGTGCACTTTCAGGATGAGAGGCTTGGGGGAGTTTCACACAAGTCTCTGTGCAGAGCTGGAAGCCAGCTCTGTGGTTTCCTTTGTTCCCGTGGCCACTTATTTATGGCAACCTTCTCACATCCTGCATTAGAATGTAGTTTATTTTCAAGATTTATTTTTAGTAATTTAAATTACGTGTATACGTGGGGGTTGTGTGCATGCCAGTGCCCTGTCTGCAGAGAACATGAGATCCCCAGACGATGAAGTCACAGATCGTTGTGTGCTGTCCCTTATGGGTGCCTGGGAACCGAACTCTGTTCTTCTGCAAGTGCCCCTACCACTAAGACATTTCTCCAGCCCTATTATGTCTTTTAAAAATAGATTTAAAGAGCAAAAGGAGAGAGAAAACATATATAAACAAGCAAAGATGAAAGGCAGAGAATGGAAGCAGCTCTTGCAAGAATCACAAACAGGCAGCTGAATGCTGAGGTCGGGGCAATGTCCACAAGGGGCCGTGTGACAATGCTGGAGCTAAGTGGCTGCACGGGAGTCAAGCCTCCAAGTGACCCTAGTGGGACAAGGAGCCAGAGAGCCTCATTGCCAGTGGACTTCAAGGCCTGCAATGTCCCAGGGCCTGGCTCAGCTCTGGCCAGCAGGTTCCTATCCAGAGCTCAAATGTCACTGTTGCTCAAAGCTCACCTGGTTACCACAGCTGCCAGCTGACCCTCTCCCCCTCTGCTCACTGACCCTCTCAGGGCACTCTCTCTGTTACTTGCCAAATGCCATGTCCCTGGGGACAGCTCCCTTCTTCTGCTGCTATCACCTGTATGCATCTCCAGGGGTACATGAGCAAGCCAGGTTTGCCCCCAACCCCCACTGCACCAACGCTAGGGATGGAACTAGTTCATTCTAGGAGAGCTACCCAACTTCTCAGAGTGTGGGGCATGTGCCATTACTGTCTGAGCCAGTAACTTTTGTAATGAACACGTCTGTAAAACATACAGGCGTAAAATATAGGGGCGGTTTAATTGGCAGCAGAGGAATAAACCCGCCCCAGAGAAGCAGGGGGGAGGAAGAGCCTTGGGAAGAGGAAGGAGTGGCAGCAGTTGGGCCAAGTTAGGAGGGGCTGGGTTGGAGTCCCTGGGTATGTTGGCCCCTGGAGGCCACCCTCCACTCCCAAAGAGGACAAATCATCCAACACAGAGCTCAGAGGACTGCTGTTGAGGGCGGGCCTGTTCAACACAGTGACAGCATACAACTGTTTCCTAAAGGTTTCTAAAGGAGACTGGCTCAGAGCATAGAAGCAGCACAGCTCTGAACCAGGATACCAGGAAACAGCAGGTAGGGTTACTGAGCCCGAGCTGTCTTCAGCAGGAGGCTCCCTATAAGGATGCTCTGGGCTTCATCTTATGTAATTTTTTTTTTTTTCCTGGAAGGAAAACAACATGAACTCCCCAAGGCTGCAGATGGCTCCAAGTTCTGGGTGGTGAAATGCCAAGCGGATGGCAGCAAGCAATTAGGAATTTATGGAGCATGCAGGAGAGGTGGGGAAAATGTCCCCATCTAGACATGTGATGGAGCCGCTGAGCTCAGCTGTGACCTAAATGGGCAGCTGCATTAGTCTGGCATCAAGAAAGCAGATGCTGGATTTGGACACCCATGCAGGGTGGACAGAGCATGGACAACAAGCTGTCTAAACCTGCCATTCCTCAGTGTGAAACCTCAACCACCAAGCCTTTCCAAGCCCCAGTCTTCTGATCTGTAAAATGGGACTGGAGGACCATAACTGGAGAGATGGCTCAGCAGTTAAGAGCACTGGCCGCTCTCCCAGAGAACTCAGGTTTGATTACTAGCAACCCCAAGGTGGCTCACATCTCCAGTCCCAGGAGATCTGACACCCTCTTCTAGCTTCTGCAGGCAGCGTGAGCGCGCGAGCGCGCGTGCGTGCGCGTACACACACACACACACACACACACACACAGAGGATAGACACAAGAAATACCCAGTGGCGCAGCACACACTGGCCTCTGTGTAGCTTGTGTCATTTTGCCAAAATTAACAGAGGCTTAAATAAAAATGTATTACAGAAGGAGCCTAGGAAAGACATCTATTCAAGGCATCCATGCCTTCTGCACCTCTCGGACATAAACCGTGGAGGTCTCTGAAGTCGTTATCTCAGTAGAGACAGCTTGGCCATGTTTACCTTTAGTGAGCACTGAACTAGATAGGCAGGCAGGGTATGAGTGAGAGACTGTCAAGCGCCCTCTGTGATACTCTCATCTCTCAGGACCCATGCCTAGCCTAGATCCCAGATCCTGGCAGGGATACACTAGTTCTCTATATCTGCCTTTCTCCTAGCTGAGGGCTCTTGGAAGGCCTTTACAGTTTCTACATCCCTAAGTTCCAAGCACAACATGTGTCATTTAGTAGATAGTCAAGACGTGTCTGTTAGAACCTGATGAATTTGTTGGTGACAAACGTGTACACCCACCCACCTCTGGCTAACATTATAATGGCTGCTGGAGCTCACTGAGGCTCGTGCTGGGGAAATGTCCAGCTTCAGCTGTCTAAAACAGTCGTGGCTAGACACTGGCTTCTGGAGCCAGAGTTGTTCTTAGGCAGCAAGCAGCCGTGGTCACTGGGTGGCTTCCTCAAAGTGTCAAGCGGTAGTAGCGGAAGCAACAGCAGTGAGCAGATGCCTGGAGGGTTCCAGAGAGCAGCTGGGTCAGAAATGATAGACGACGCAGAAGCAGAGGCAACAAAGACAACCAAGGATGGCAGAAGTAGAGAGAAGGCAGAGAGCTGAGAAGTATGCAGACCAGCCAGCTGCCACCAGAGCCATCCAACTGGCTCCCCACTATCTACTGATGGTGCTCCAGCTGAGGTATGTGGCCATCAGATAAGGGTCTAACAGTCACCAATTGTGGAGTTGAAACTGTTCCAACAGCTGCCAACATCTCAGCTTAAAGGAAACATACATATCGAAGGGCTGCTTGTCACAGAGGCTAAACCCCAACACTAACAGTGCTTTACTCACAAGCAAACACCCTTGGGTTAGTTAGTTAGGTCGGTTCATCTGTCTCAGATGGACAAATGGCCTGAGGGATGGATGACGGTGGGTGGTGCACATACAGATGGATGCTGACAGCCGCCTGCATCTCCTCTTAGGGTAGCTTGCATCTCCCTAAAACTTTCCCCGTCTTTTGGTCTAGGTTATCTAATTTATTGTTCTATTCTTTTGTAAGTCTCTTCATTTCTGAAAAAAAAAAATGGTAGTAATTTCCCCTCTCACATTCCTGATTCTATTATTTAAGTTTTCTCTATTTTTTTTTTATCCTTTTAACTTAAATTTTGTCAGTTGTGTTGATGGTTTCAAATTGCCAACTTTGGATTTATTTTCTTTCTTTCTCTTTGGTTTCATTATGTTCTGACAGAATCTTACTGTTTCCTCCTCTTCTTCCTTTAGGTTTGGCTTGCTCTTTTCGCAGTGTCTTAAGATAGAATTTCAGTCATGAGTCTCTGGTAGGAGACTGTAAGTGACAGGGAGAGAGAGGGGCAATGCAGGAACACAACACTTAGGGCTCGGGATCCAGGTCAGGGTGACTCTGAAGCCCATGGCTCATTCGAGAACCCTGTAGATGCCTCAGCATCTTAACTCCCTTACAAAGTCAACAGCCTCCTGAAGATTCTCTCCACACTTACTGGCTCATATGACTATTAGCTCTGTCCTGTCACAGCTGACATGACTCTCACCTGGTTTCCCTTCCAACACTCCCAGCTCTGCGTTCTTGAGGTAGGACCCTTCCCAATTAGGCCTTCCCCTCCTAGTCCCAAGATGGCTGCTAAGATGTCAAGCTAATAGAGTCTCCTCCCCAGAGAGCCATGGGGTTGTCTCACCAAATGGCTGCCACACACAGGAGACTTGCCTATCCTGGAACCAATTACCATGGCTAGGAAAAAGCAAAACAGGAAGGCTAATTTTTTACATGATGAAGCTCTGAGCAGGCTGGGTGAAGGCCCCCAAGGGCACACAGGTTGGAAGCAGAGGAGAGATGCCCTTTCGATGTTAAGCACTGTTATAGGAGAGGGCTGAATGTACAGCAAGGTCATGCCTGCTCGAGTCTGTCCTTAGTGTCTGCCACCTGGGTGTCTGTGCTCAGCTTCTAACACCTGCCCGGTGTGCCCTTCCCCCTCCTTGCTCATGCTCCTGGGTGTGTCTGGACCCTTCAGAGACACTTCAAACTCCAGTATCCCAAACACTCTCGACACTTCTCTATCACTTGGCTCTACCAGGCCCAAAGCGTCAGAACCCAGTGGTGGCTGAGGTGAGCAGCTGCCTGCCCCGTGTGGAAAGGTCTGTTCATGGGAGGCTGAGGCTGAGGGTCCCCGGCCTTTCCCTACTCTGTACAGCACATCAGCCGTGTCCTGTTGTGGCTGTCAGATGGGTGCTGCAGACTTGAGTGGTATGGCCCGACCTGGAGAAGGAAGGCTGTGTCTGGGAACCCTTCAGAACATTCTGTCTTGTCAGCCATCACTGAGCGTGACCACCAACCTTGGCTGCAGACAACACTGGGAAAGAGAGAAGAGAATTATATCGTATTAAGAGCAACCCTGAGCCCCACTCATCCCTGGGGTTGAAAATAAGCCAGAAGGGGTGGGAAAACCCCAGGAAGTCCAAGTCAGGGCCCTTACTCTCTAGAGACAGGCGACTTCTGGAATGCTCTCAACTTCTGCCTGCCACTGCCCTTGTCTTGGACTGAGACAGCACAGCAAGGGACAGCCCCGCATGCAGGCTGGGGTTTCCCCCAGGGTCCCCCTGAGAAGCACAGATGTGGAAAGGCAGGCTGCTCATCCAAGTCTAAAAACTCAGCCATATGGAGCTGGGAAGATCCTCCCCGTCGTCGCTTTGAACGTACGATGCCATCTACAATAACCAACCTCAAGTGCCCTGAGACTCTGACAGCCTCCACCGAGGCCCACACACCAGGCCCAAATCACTGCACAAGTTAAACAGGCTGTTAAAATTAAGCAAAATGAACCAAATGTGCAGGGGTGAGGGACACAGAGAGAAAGCTGCCTTCTGTACTCAGGGGGCGGTGGCCTCGGAGAAGCCAGCCCCACCCACACCTTGATCTAGGACTGCCAAGCTCCAAAACTGCCAGAAAATCAATTTCAATTTTTAAAGCTAACCGTCTGTGGCATTTTGTTAGAGGGATCCAAGCACACAAATACATCAGCTGTTCCAACCCCCCCCCCCCAAACCAGTCACTCCACGTTCATCTGCCACATAGTAGGACTCATTTCCAAGGCCCTTTTCAGTTTCAGAGGTTCCCATTTCTCTTCCCACCTCCATACCAGTACAAAAGTGGTTTCCTTTTTACATCTAAGACCCAGATGAGACCTGCCTGAGTTTCTTCCTCAAGCCCCAACACAGAACTCCTGACTCTTCCTAGCAGACTCCCCAAGGGGCCTGGCACTGCCTCCCTGACCACCATGGTATCACCACAGAGAAACTAGACACAGGTGAGGTGCCTGGAGAAAGCTGTGCCATAGAAGAAGATGGTCCAGTGTTTTGGGGGACCCTCTTCTGCTGTCCTGCAAGGTACAGTTGTGAAGTCTACCCTCCGGTTAAAATAGGGAAACAAAGTCCACCCCCAGGCCATGATATCTGTCTGGCTCCAGGCTGAAATGGAAAGCAGCTGTAATCCGCATCTCCACACACAGTGCAATCTTCCCAGGCAGCGTCCCATATCACGGGAAGGTTGCTCAAAGGGCCGCTAGCTGGTTCAGGGCTTTTCTGGATGTTCCCACTCCTGAAACGACACCCATGGTCTATCCCTTCTGAGTACAATGTCTCCTGTCCTAAAACTCAACAAACGGCCTTGAAGGCTTTAGGAATGGCCAGTCATCCCACTGAGAACACAGGGAGGTGGACTCATGAGTTTTAACCAACACTCTGGTGTCTTATTGGGTTCAAGGAGTGGGGAGACACTGGAGAAGATGGAGCAAACATGAGAGATGAAGTCTGCCCTGGAGGAGCTTATAAGTGATGAACTCTAGGCCCATTACAATGTTCACCATGATGCTCTGGGCCGCCACAGGCCCACAGCCGCTGGACCATGCAACACTGCACTGAAACCAGGATAAGCCAGAATAAGCCTTTTCCTTCTTTTAATTTGACTTGTCTCAGATATAGGACACAGTTCCAGGAAGTTGGCTAACAGACTCCTGGAATACTGCTATCCCCAGAACAAGTCTGAGCTAGGCTGAAGCATAAGGCCAGATGGAGAAGCACAGGAGTGATCCTACCATAGCCCCCAACTGCTGGGCTTGTGGGTAAAGCCATCTGTGACCAGCAAGCACCTTCACAGCCTGCCCTACTCACACGTTAGCCACTACAACAGACCCCAAAGGTCCAGCCAAGGGCAACAGACACCTGCCAGGTGGAGCCCTCACAGACCAACAACTCCCCAACCATGCAGTGAGTCACAGCAGCAGAACATTAGCCAAGATCCTCATTGACACTCTGCCCACTCGTAACCTGGGGAATGGCACTGTAGTGACAGCCTCACCCCATGCATCGCCAGCATTTCCACATAATGAAGGAGAAAGACACATATGCAGACTGTGCGTGCGGAACACCGGGACCACCGAAAACCAGCCCCATTAAAGCTACACCTGATTGCTACGTGTAGTCCTCTAGAGCTGTCCCGTTCTCCTTCCAGACAAGAAAGAAGTGTTAAGAGATCATACTGTACCCCACAAATGGGGCAAATAATCACAACAGTGGCAAATAAAAACGAACAAAATACAGATGCTGGCCACATGCTCTTGGTAGGAATATAAATTTGTGTGGTCAGTAGAAAATGAGGTGCAGAACTACCATGTGACCCAGTGATAGACCACTCCCTCGGTGTGTCCCTGAAAAAGGAGGAATCAGCACAGCAAAGACAGACTCATAGCAAGCTCCAGTTCACTGAGTAGAACGGATGGATAAAGAAGACGCGAATATTACCCAGCCATGAAAAAGGAATGAAACGGTATCATTTGTGGCAACGTGGATGGAACCGTGGCATGTCGTGATAGATGAACTAAGCCAGGCACAGACAGCCATGTACTAAACGTTCCCACTCTCATGTGGAAGCCAGGAAGCTTACTCCATAAAATCATTGAATGGCATCACAAGAAGCAAGCAGAGGGAGCAGAGAGTATGGGGGGAGGCACTGACCAGAGGGGAGTAAGTACCAGGGTTCTTCAGCACCTAGACTGAAAAACCAGGACGGTACATACAATCTTAGAAAGACTCACGGGAGAAAAGTCATCACTGTGGAGTCTCTAGGTCTGCAAGCAGCGCCATGAGGCAGAGGGAAGTGAAGGAAGATGGGAGACAAATGTCCACAGCAGCAGTCTGCGAGCAGCCTGGGGACCTGGCCTGCTTTGAGGAGGCTAGGGGATGGCCAACACCAGTTTCCTCATCTCCTCCACCTTCCCCTACAAACTCCAACACCTACGTCCGACTTCACTCTCCTCTGCTGTGATAAACATCAGCACCAAAGGCTCCTCGGGCAAAAATGGGTTTCTCTTATCTCAGACTCTTAGGCCACACTCCACCACTGAGGGAAGCCAGGGCAGTCACCTGGAGGCAGGAACTGAAGCAAAGGCCACTGAGGAAAGCTGCTTCCTGGCTTGCTCCCCATGGCTTGCTCGGTTTACTTTCTTACACCATCCAGGACCACCTGCCCAGCGAGTAGCACCGTGGTGGTCTGGGCCCAATCATCAACCAAGAAAATGCCCCCAAAGACTTGCTTACAGGCCAGTACTAGGAAGGTGTTTCTCTTTTTTTACTCTTTTTTTTTTTTTTGGTTTTTCAGACAGGGTTTCTCTGTGTAGCCCTGGCTGTCCTGGAACTCACTCTGTAGACCAGGCTGGCCTCGAACTCAGAAGTCCAAGGAAGGTGTTTCTCAAGTGAGGTTCCCTCTTCCCTGATGACCCAGTTTGTGTTGACAGCTAACCAACACACCCTGTAACTCTCTAGAAGTCTTCTGGAAGTCCCTGAAGCTAAGGAATGCCTGTGATTATCAAGACATTAGGTGCTCAAACCGGAGGTGTGCGTCCACAGGGATTTCAATGAGACTAGAACCAGATGGCCAGCAGCACCCGGGGATTGGTAGGCCTGGCAGGAGAGCCTGCGGCACCTGGCTCTTTATGAAGCCCTCAGACACACAGAGCACAGTGTTTCGCCCATGAGCACCAGTGTACTCCTGGCCCATCCCCACACTAACAGGGCTTTGAGAAGTGAAAGGAGCCTCCTCCCAACAGGAACCTTGGATGACTCTAAAATATGGGTCAAGGGTCATCTTGTAATCTCAGCTGTGAAAACTTGCACCACTAAAGACCATTTTGCCTCTTTACACAAAGACATCAAGAGCCTGGGTCACAGGCATGGACAGAGTGCCCCTGGGATTGCGAGCCGAACCTAAAGGTGCCGACAGACGGTGGTGGACAAGGCTTCCATTCACAAAGGGGCTTATTTTGCTATCTGCCCTCTCAGACTCCATCAGCAAACAAAGCCAGATTTGTATCTGCAGAGCGTTCTTAGAGCCACTGGGGGAATTTATCCCTCAACAAAGCTGTTGGAAAAACCAACCCCAGCACAGGGGCAGCCTCCACTCGTCCCATCAGAAAAATCTCTGCCATTCCAACAGTCTTTAAAAAAAAAAAAAATAGCCCAGAAGGGATGCCCTACTTAAAAGCAAGACGGTTTGCTGTGCTAATGCACCAGCAGGAAAAATGACAGCTTCCGAGGACGGAAAGGAGCTTGTAGAAATTCTTAAAATAGGCAGAAGAATACGGAGGTGCTTCTAAATGGAGATATGGGATTAAAAATAACAGCCCCGCTGGACTGTGCACAGTAGGGCCAAAGTTCTCTGGGTTGGGGACGTGGGGGGCGGAGTGGGTAACAACAGGTGTTGAATCAAAGGCACCAAGTCCTCCCTGCTGTGGTGAGGAGAGTGTGAACCATGGCTCCAAATGTGTGTTTGGCTGGTCACTCTGAGCTATGAGGGCCCACTCTAGTTCTCCATTTCCCCTACTGATTCACTCCAGATCAGCTCCACTGAGTGTCCCCAAATTACTTGGGGACCTGTATACTCAGAGCAACCCAGCATTTCCTGAGCAGGGACTAAGTGCCAAGGAAATGTGTGCTCTTTGGGCCCCTGGGTGGTGCAGGCTCTTCCTGTCAAGCAGTGAGACTCTGTAGATTACTTTCCCTCTTTCCATGTCCTTGGTCATCAGGGACGGCCTCTGTCTTCTTCCATTCCACTGCTTTTGGGATGGCCTTCCTTGCTTCTCATGTGACTCCCAGTGTTTCCAGCCAGCAGTGAATTCACAGATCTGTGGCTCCAACTTTGCCCTGTCTTTCCTTCTAGAGACCGGACACTTCTGAGGACACTGGGTGAAAGGGCAAGGGCTGAAATCCAGCGCTAACCAGCCTTTGAGGTGAAAGCCACTCATGACTTCACAGGATTCCTCCTCTCCCTAGCCTTTGCCACATGGTAGCTACACACACACACACACACACACACACACACACACACACACACACACAGCCTCTCCTTCATTTGGAAGAGTGCCCTTGGCCTCCCTCTCTCCACCTGCTCTATGCCTGGTAAGTGGAAATGACCATGCTAAGTGACCTGAGAGTGGGAGCCTGGGAGGCAGAGAGGAAGAGCAGAGAAAGGCCGGTGCAAGCCTGGGCAGCAGGTGCTCATCACACAGCTGATGTGCCAGAGCTGAGCTACAGAAGCCTGGCCATCCTGATCCTTGTGGAGGTCACCAGAAAGTATCACAAGATAGCCTGTGTGGAGGCACCCCAGGTAGGTGTCAGCCAAGTAAAGAAGGTGGAATGGTGACGCCTAGCCCCAGGTGGCAAAAGGTGGAGTGGTGACGCCTAGCCCCAGGTGGCAAAAGGGGTACAGGGAGATGAAGACATTAAGACGGAATCTGCTTACAGATTCCCTGAACACAGGACGAGCAAACTGGGAGGCAAGAAAGGGGCAAAGACCTGGCTTACAGCCTGCTTGGGGAGCAGCAGCAGCCAAGCTGACCTCTGAGAACAAAATTTCTACCAGTCAGAAGAGGCGGACATCATGATGATGTGCAAATTCTTCATCTCTCCATCTAGCTCCAGATGGCTGGCAGGCATCCTTATCCTTGGTAGCCACATACCCAGTGTGAGGCGGGTGTTATGGGGTGGCAGGAGGAAGAAGGACTGTGGCGTCGGAATTAGCTTCTAGCAAGTGGCTTCTTCCCCAGATAGATTTGCATAGGTGGGAGGAAGTGTTTCAGGTTGGCACTGGCACCACTCCCAGACACAGGAGGAACCGAGGTGGTCTAGGAAAGGAGGCACAGAGGTCCCTCAGTGTAGCCCCACCCTGGGGAGCTGGAGAAGTGGTGCAAGCGATCCGGCTCAAGCTTACCACGGAGCCACCAGTGAGCATGGTTCATAACATCGCCCTTGTCAGCCCATCCCCCACGCACCCCTCTCACAGCCCCGCCCCTACCATCCACATCAACACAGAAAAAATCTTGAGGATGGCGCAGGTGGCACTCCGTCTCAGCCTGGCCTCAATGAAGAGGCTAGAGACGGAGAAGAGGGAGGGGCTTGTCTAGCAAGGCCATTGCAGGGCTTGGGATCTGGAGCCTCAGCCATGTGGGTATCTACAAGTGCTGATGGCTATGGAAAGGTTCAGCACTCGCCAAAACCTAAGGCTCAACGCTAGGCGCAAGCCAGCTTGCTGGTTCATGTGCCTCAGCACATCTGGTGCTAGAGGCGTCTCATGTGGAGGCTCCCTCCATTGGGGTCACAGTGGCCACAGAGAACAAAGCGTGGGGGAGCAGCCTCGAGATCAAGTGCATGGAACAGGAGGAGACCGTCATGCTGAAGAGGAGAGCGGCTGGGCCTGGCTCAGCCCTGTCCACTTAGCATTTCCTCCAGGCAGATGAAGAGAGGCACTTCTGGAGCCAGGAGGTCAGGGCAGCTCTGGGTAATCCTGTAATTATAGAGTACACTCCAGCCTCTGTCACAAGAAGTGGATGAGCACTTCGGGGCGTCTCCATCACCAAATGAGCATTGCTCTCAGGACAACGGAACTCCCACCCAGTGTGCTCATCATTCCTGACTCACTCCTGATTCAAAGTTGCACTTTGTAGGGACTGGGGGCCACTTGGTAAAAGGAAGGAAAAGGTTGACCCAGGGCAAGGAGCAACCATGGATGCCCAGTGTAGGGAACACATAGCCTCTTGATCCCATCCAAAGGCCGGTGTCTGTGGCCTGCCCACCAGAGGGAACTGGCCAAAGAACTAGTAGTTGATGTTGCCACCGTTAGGGGTCTGAGTGAGGGAGTTTGTCACTTGGGGTGGTATGGGCGCTTTTCCCCACTTTCTTCAGGACAGACACATATCTTTAATCAATGTTACTTTTGATGTGTAAATAATTTTGATGAATTCCTTTTCCTTTTCTTTTTTGCCTTTTGATGTAATCTATCCCAACCCCCAAATGTAAGAATTAAGAAAACATTATCTGTAAGGACAAAGTTGACTATGATTTGTAAGAGTAATAACTTAATTTCCTGCAGTAAATGTCATCTTACTGTCTCCATGTGCTAACCTCGGCCTAGTCCTGGAAGCTTCTAGCCACCACACAATCTAGATGTAGGTCTAGAATCTTTTTCAGCCTCTGAGACTTGCTGCTGAATAAGCTCACCCTTCCTAGTTCTTTATGAACTCTGCCTGGCTGGTCAACTCAGCTGTTCTGGCTCAAACTCTCCAAGCTGACTGATTCAGTCTGGCTTCTCTCAGTTTCTCCTCAATTGCTGCTTGGCCTAACACTAACTTTGGCAATCTGTTCTAATCTTCTGGCTCCTTCTCATTCTCTGGTTCGTTGTCTTCACCTGTGTCTAGCTTGTTCTCTTTCTGCAACTGTCCATGTAAAACTCTCCCAGTAAAACTGGCTCCTTGCCTCTGTACTGCTCCTCAATTAGCTTCCCTTTCCTCTTTCTTCAAACGAGAGTTGGGCAGATCCTTTTCTGTCAAATCTTTCTCTAACTTGTCACTTTGTCTGCCACTCAATTAGACATCACTTTCAAACATGGCTGCTTCCTTCTACAAATCAACTTTACCTTCATTGTTTGGGATTAAAAGTGTGTGCTAAGGGTACGTCTGTATTCCAGCCAGAGGGATTAAAGGTGTGTGCTAAGGGCTGAGTCACACCACAACTAGAAACAGGGTTGTTGGTGGTTTTTTGTTTTTTTTTTTTATAGCGAATAACACAATCTCAAGTTTCAAAGTGTGATCAAATATCCTGCAACAATGATTGGTGGTGTGCCCAGGAGAGTAACTGACACAGGCTTTGAAGAATCTGGGACAACCCGGCAGGGGCATTCATAACACAGTGTCTGAGGGTGCGTGTGAACGTGGGTGTATATGCACACATGCACACATGTGTGGAGGACAGAGGTCAACCTCAGCAGCTCAGTGTGAATAGGGCCAGGTTGACTTCTGCCTATCTCTGTCTCCCCTACACTACAAATACAGGTGCACGGCCACTACACTGCTCCAAGTTTTTTACATCTGGGAATCGAACCCAGATCCTCACCCACACTTGCACAGCAAACACTTTACTGAGTCGTCTCCCCAGCCTGCTAGATGCTGTATAACCTTGTATCTCTCGGAAAGCTACCATAATAGCAATCACACTGTTTCCCTCTGGATTGGTGTGGATTTTAAAAAGTTCAGGTATGGGCAAGGTCTAGTCCAGTCTGTGAACCTTACTTGGCCCTTCACAAAAATGAGATCCACAGTGTGTAACACAACGTTTTCATGACTGTAAATATGTCTGGATGGGTAAGACCTGCCTTGATGTGGCCAAACGGAGAACCCAAGATTCCAGAGGGCCATATTTAAAAAAAAACATGTTTGCATGTTCACACTGTAACAACTACCCCAAGAATGCTCTCCTCTTTCTCAGGGGTTGGAGCATTTACCATTTATAAAGATACAATCAGCTTTTGCTGTAACAACTATCCCAAGAACAACCCTCTCTTTTCTCGGGGTCCAAAGGGAATTTTAACCAGCGTCCAGAAGCAGGTTGGGCCAGTTTGCCAGCTTGTAGCCAGCAGACACCAGTAACTTTGTTGCCTGGGCACCTGCAGATACAGCCTTCCAGACAGTGAGGCCTCTCGGGCAGAATGTCCCAGCAGGTGCTCTGGGAGAGCCCAGGGGATAGAAGGACAACAAGCAGACCAGAAAAGCAAGCTAACAAATGCCAAGTCACAAGGGCAGACATGGGCCCTGTGGGAGACAGGCCCCTGGACTCCAGGGCCAGGCGCCTGAGGCTCAAAGTAGCAAAACCCAGGTGCACAGGGTATTCCTGTGGCCAGTGAGACAGGCATGGAGATCCAGCCTCCTTGTTCTTTTCTTTTCTTTTCTCTTCTCTTCTTTTCTTTTTCTTTTCTTTTCTCCCTTCCCCTCTTTCCCCCTTACTGGGAGGAGGCATGCTATACAAGGGGAGGCCCAGATTGCAATGAGGAAAGGGAAAGCTCTGGGGTTGGGTTGGCCTAGGCCCAACATGATCTCAGGTACTCTCTTCCTATAGCAAGCGGGTGGTACTATGTGGGCCATGGCATTTCAGGGTCACTTGGACCATAAAAGTCAGAAGTTTGCCAAGCAGCTGCTCTTGTGATTGAGATCTGGAGATGCCTGGCTACCAGCTGGCACAGTCCCCTGCCCTAAACCCTACTGTCTCCCCGCCGCTCTGAGTGCTAAGATACTTCTCCAGAGCCATTACCACCTCTCCAAGGTCCATCAACTACAAGGATAAATCTCTCTCTAAAGGAGCATTCCAGGACAGTGTTGTCCTAACTGGTCAGAGCTGGTTGTGAAATGTTTGCAAGACCGGTACTATCAGAGGCAGGCAGTCCCCAGCTCCAAAGAGAGTTTACCAACTGAATTTGCTCCAGGAGGTGGTAGCAGGCCAGGTGAACGGAGGGCTCCAGAGACAGCTACCTGAGTTATTTGTGAAACCGTGGCAGGACCCTGGACCTATCTATCCTCTCTTACAACACACAGTGTGGGAAGTGGCCAAACCACAAATGCTAGTGGTTCTGTTGCTTTCTCTACTTCATGCCTCCTGCCCTTAATCTATATTTTTAAACTTTTTTCCCCCCCTGAATGCACGTTACCCCCTGAAATCCTGGGGCCGGTATCGGCCACTATCCAGCCCTGTTCCTACATCCATTGCATCCATCACAAGGCAGATGCTGACATCCAAGAGGCAGCTCAGCTGAAGCCAAGACGTTGGCTTGCTGTCTCTAACTAGAGCAAAAGCAAGTGAGCTGGGAGCTGCTTGCATCGCAACTTCAGTAAGGGAAGATTGTGAAAACCACCCACAGCCAAAGCAAGGGCAGCCAACTTGCCCATTCCTGGCCCAGTCCGCCACCTCCCTTCCCCCACTGAAGACTGCAGGCCCTCTGTGTTTTACTGTGAACTGGGGCACTGTCACTACTCTACCAACAAAGCCTGCAAAGGCTGAAGCTGGACATGAACAGTGGATTTTCAGTCCCTATTCCCCTCCTGGAGTGACTAAACTGCTCACTAGACAAGAACTTGTTACAAAGTATAAAGAACACTCAGTGCTAGTATTGGTTAGCTCAGGGAGAATTAATGATTAACGAGGACAGCAATGCTCCACCCATCACACACCTGCACATTTGCACACCCCAGCACACTCTCCTCCAAGATGGCAGGAACACTTACCAACCAGCCTAGGCACCACTGCCCACTTTGAAAACATACAATTTGGCGTAGCTGCACAGAAGCTATGGTATTAAAGCCACTTCCTCTGCATTGTTAATAGGAGTCCACCTGGATAACATGCACCTTGTTGAGATAGCTACTTAACTGGGTAACCCCAGAGCCACAACGGGAGCACAGTATATAACCACCAGGACCCCTTGGGAGACAAGAGGCCCGTGGAACAGGTAAGCTTTACCTGAAACAAGGAACAGGAAATAGTGACTAGTCACCCAGGCCAAGGTTGCTACAGAGTAACACAAACAAGCAGGGCTTTTCCTGCTTCACCAAAGAGGAACAGGGTGATAGGGAGCAGCTGCGTGGCTGTGCACAGCCCCAGTCTGTTTCTAACAGGAAGGAAGATTCTGGATGGTTAAGTGGGAAAGGGACAGAGTGACTGAACTGTGGAGAAACCAGAAGGAAACCCCAGATCCCTCTCCTCCCAGCTAGCTGGGTGTCATCTCTGAAGCTCAGAACTAAGCAGGAGCAGACAGACAGCAAAGGTTAAAGACAGATTACGGGCACATTTAATTTTAGTTTTCTTGTGCATTCACTGGATTTTTTTTTTTTTTTTTTTTTTTTTTGTAATTGTTGGGTTTGTTTTTAAATGAATGCTTGCATCAGAAAATCAATTCTGGTACAAAAAAAAAAAAAAAAAAAGTCATATGACTCTCTGAAAACTGCCAGACAGTGGACTCCTATCCTAGTTGTAGTGAAAAGAGAACTCCTGAACCCTCATTTTAAAGAAAATCATAAAGTACAGCTGGCAACTCTGCTAACACCACTGTGTCAGGGGTGTCAGTGGCATGAGAGGCAACTCACAGAAAGGGCAGACCTCATGATGACCAAGGTGGAGCAGGTGCCGTGAAGGAGGACGCAGAGGGAGAGGACTTACTTGGGTGTGCCACTGGGCTTCCAGTACCTACAAAAGAGGTACTGTCCGTCTGCATTGACCAGGTGAGGCAGGTCCTGGTAGGGAACATTCTGTGGAGTTCGCCTGGGTGAACTTGCCTCAGGCATCCTGCGGGGGTCTTTAGGCCCTTGGAAGAAAGGTGGACATATTCTAAAGTTAGAAATACACTTATGTCCATACGGGAGGAAAGAAAGCCCTCCTAGAGTCAGGACTGTGGCTGTGGCTTCTTTTCTAAGCAGTTAAAAAAAAAACAAGAAAAAACAAAAAACCAAAAACAAACCCCAATTTGATATATATATATATATTTTTTTTTTTTTTTAATTACATACATCTCTTGCAAACCCCTCCAAGACTGAAAAGTCCTGTTCGTCCTTAAGAAAATGGTCACTTTATTTTTTTAAAGTGCCTAGAGTAGCCCCCTCCCATCTGTGTTTATTTTAAATCATCTCAGGAAACTTCATCTTAAAGACTATTTTAGCTGTAATCAAGAGGAAATTACAGTCAGTTCCGTGGGTACAAAGCCCCAGCTGCAAGGACCCATCTCTCCTAAAATCTCCACTGAGCGAGTTTCAGGGGGCATAATAAGTAGGTGACGCGCCCCGAGCGATTTTTCCCTTCTGAATGCCAAAGATGCCATGACAAACCTGTTTCCATTAGTCTTGGCTTTTGCATTCCACTACCGCCACAGCCTCGAGTATCAGCGCCAGGCAAACGAGGGCTGTTCCCTCATCGCGGCCGCAGGGCAGCACCGCGGGGTCCGCGCCCTCCCCGCCTGGGCTGCAGGGGTGCGAGCTGCTCCCTCCTGCTGCTCCAGCTCTAGCTCATGTCGCCACTTTTCCAGAACTCACCCCTGAAGGGGTTCCGGGAGCGAGGGACAGTCGGTCCCCTGCCCGGAGCTGCTGCGAGACGCGCTCCGCGGCACCGCGCATTCGCGCAGATGCGGGTCCCCGAGCAAAGTCACCCCGATTCTCCGGCAAACTTTGCCTCCTGCCCGCCCGCGACCTCTTGGGGAAGGAAGCCTCGCGGCTGTCATCGGCCCGCCACACAGGACGTGGACCTGGCCGTTGTTCCCACACCGATCTGGGAAGATGCAGTTGACGGGCACAAGTCTGTTTGGGGGTTGGTGCGAGGGCGCGAGGGGCGCGTTCACGCGCACACGCTGACACGCGCGCACACTCGTGCGCACGCACACGCGCGCAGGGGACCCCTGGCGGCGGCAGCTATCTTGAGGCAGGGGCGGGAGGCAGTTACCCGGGCCACGAGCGCCGCTGTCACGTTCCCCGAGCACCACGCGGGTCCGGGTCTGCGGCGGGCTAGAGCCAGACTACTGCGCGCGGCTGGCTGCGCAGCGATAGGGCGCGGCGTCTGCGCCGCCACTTTATCCCCAGCCGCTCAGCGGCGGGGGCGGCCCGCTGGGTGGGGACGCACGGGGAGGCGGTGCCGGGGGCCCACGTGTGCCCGGCCCCCGGGGAGGAGCGGGGCACCGCCCGCCGACCTGCCTCGCGCTTTTCCTGGCCGCGTGGGGGACCTTCACGGGGCACTGAACCGAATTAGGGGGCTCTTCCAACCCATGTGCACAGACAAGAACACAAACCCCCACACAGGTTCCCAGAGCAGAAACACGCTCACAAGTACTGCATGCATATGTTTACAGCTGCACACGTGCGAGACTCACATTCAGGTAGCACAGGTGTAGGCACACCCACAAGGACACATCCTCAGGACCCTTCCCCAGATACAAGCTATCCACAGGGGTACACGTGAATGTCACAGTTACTACATGAATACAGACACACAGAATGGATACACACTCCCTAGACACCATGCACACAGATAAACACAACACACCACGCACATAGTGTCAGTGCAGAACCCACAGCTCTCATCTTAAAGGGAAAAAGATTATTTATTCTGGAGCCATTTTGAGTGACCATGAGCTGGGAACACAGATTTTATTTACCCCTAATTCCATGTTCCGATGTGAAAGCAGTTTCGGGAAGTTTTTATGGTTTTACAGAACAGATAAGGCCATATATCAAAGCAAGTTTAAAATACATTGGGTACACCAGAGAGGCAGGTAAGGGTGAAATGGGAAAGCGTTTCTAGAGGTTCCAAATGCTATCTGATAGCATTGTTAACTTTTGGATTTGTAGAAGCTGATTGTCCTGTTAAATCAATAGATTCTAAACAGTGTTCATCTATTGCTGCAAGAAATTAGTTCTAACGAAGAGGGGCAAGGAAGAAATGGCTGTTCCTGAGGGCCAGAACTTAGTCCAAGATAACGTAATTTGCCTCTGGACCTGGAACATTCCAACCTCTCCAAAGTACTGAGACTTTAGTCAGTCAGTTAATTTCTGTAGACACAGCTTCCTTTCAGTTTTCCTCCACAGCAGCAGAAGCAGCTCCTTTCCCCATGTTTTTGTTCACAACAGAGATACACAACACACCACACACACTCAGACAGCTAAAGATGCATGACAGTCACAAACAAGTGCTTAGAGCCCTGAGAAGGAAGCAGACACACTGCAAACACAGACACACGCGTGCAACAGAGAGAGAGAGAGAGAAAGAGAGAGAGAGAGAGAGAGAGAGAGAGAGAGAGAGAGAGAGAGAGAGAGAACACAAATACTGCATGAAACCATTTCCCTTAGGTGCCCCAGGATCCAGGTCTCACCAGCACAGCTGGCTATGTGGCTGTGGAGGTCTGGAATCCAGCACTAAAGTTACAGCCTGTCCACTGTGTCCTATGCCTGCCACCTGTGAGTGACAGCTGCAGAGGAACAGGAGGATGACCCTGACCCACACCCATCTTCACAGGCTTTCCTGAACTTTCTTCTTGACCAGCCACTTTGCAAAATAGCAGTGTTGAATAGTACCATTGTCCTGGTGGCACAGTGGTGGCATCCATCTAAGGTGAGGCTGCACTCTAACTTAACTTGAACAGTGAGAGGCGGCTTTCTGAGAGAGACTGGTTGCAGGCCATGCTGAAGGACCTAGCTAGCTCATCCTCTGCCTTAGGCAGGTCTCCAGGGCTTGGACACAGAGGGAGTGGCTGAATCACTTCTTGGAGTTGTTTTTGTATTTTCTGGCAGGCCAGGATTAGGGGAAGCAAGCTCAGAGGAAGGGCTGAGAGCCTGGTCTCAAAGACGGACTGGGCCTTAACGGTGTCATTGCTATTCTTCACTTCAGCTGTGGTTTACTGGAAGCAAGGGTGGCTAGGTCCTGAAGCCATTGGCTTGAATGTTCCTAGCACTGGTGCTTTGTGACTTTCAATGGTTTGAAAGTTTTGAGAAGAAAGGTCCCTGGGGCCATCAACAGAGTCTCTCCTGAATCTAGAGCTGTTCCTCCTTGATCAGAGAGAGTTAAGAGATTAGAGCGTGCTGTGGTGTGGTGCTGCTGTAGTCTGGCTATTCAGGGAAAGAGATAAGCCATCCCTAGAGGCCATGGGTCCATGCCATCCTGTGCAATAGTGGAGTTCAAATCCACTGGGGAAAGACCTTAGATTTGAACCAAATTATAATTAAATGAATTTATTAGTTACTGCTAGCAGGCCGACAGCCTAAACACCAAATTGAAGGCATGCCACACAGGAGCGGCTAGAGGAAGGGCTTGTAAAGGTGAGCACTATGGATATTGCATTTGTGTGCAATGTGTAGCCGAGTGAGAAACTGCTTTGACTCCTCTCAGCTGTGAGGATCTGTCTGTCCCCCTCTGTATACAGCCATGAAGGAGCTGTGCACAGCAATAAATGAGTTCACAAAAGCCAGAGAGAGCAGTGAATTATCTCATAGTAGTTTTACAGTTTTGGGGAGGGGGCAAGGAGTCAGAGTTGCTGAATCTTATCTTTTAGGAATTTAGAATGGGTGTCTAGCACAAGGGAGATTCCCTTTACCCATTACAGTGGGACCCTGGGAGAGGAAGGAAGAAACTAAGCTAGTTGCCTCTAATGGTAACTTCTTACAAAACTACAGAGTAATATCATAATGATATTGGATTTAATTTTTATTTTATTTATTTTTTGACACAGAGTCCCACTCTGTAGCCCTGTATGGCTTGGAACTCATAGATATTCACCTGCCTCTGCCGCCCAAGTACAGGGATCAAAGATCCGTGCCACCATGCCCAGCACAATATTGGATTTATACAATAAAGAAAGGGCATTTCCACCCACTGAGACTCTCGTAGCTCCCCTCAGTGGCACATCTCCTTCCCTTTCTGCCCCCCCTTTCCCTTCAGCCTCTGGCAGGCTTGGCTTTGTTCTCTATTTTTAAAGTTTCGTCATCTCAGGTTATTTGTAAATGGAATCATGAGATGGATATGTTTGTAACCTTTAGTACTGTTTCATTGAACTCACTGGATTGGCCAGGTTCCAAGCTTAGATGCACCACAGTACCAAACAGTTCACCTGGTGAAGGACAATTCATGTGTGTAATTTCCAGTTTGCAGCTAATTCTGAATAAAGCCACAATGAATGAATAAAGCCACAAGGCATAGTGAATCCAGCATACAGGACTGTGAAAACAGGATTGCCTTCGCTTCAAGATCAGCCTTGTTTGCAGAGCCAGACCTTGTCCCACATAAACAAGAAAGGAAAAGGAAATCGCTTGCTTAGTTTTCTAAATAGCTGTCAAGTGTTTTCCAAAGCAGCCGTATCTCTTCACATCTCCACTGTTATTGCCATAAAAATAATGCTTAAGGGCTGGAGAGATGGCTCAGCCGTTAAAGGCTAGTCTCACAACCAAAAATAATGCTTAAAATATTTTTAGTGTATGTCAATGTATGTGTTCCTGGGTGTATGTAATGTGTACCACATGTATACACCACTTGAACTCAGGTAGGTCAGGGAGGGCATTAGACCTCCTGGAACTGTGGTTATTTATGGATGGTTGTGAACTGCCATGTGGCAGAGGAACCAAACCAGGGTCCTCTGCAAGGGTATCCAGTACTCTTAACTGCTGAGCCATCTCTCCACCCTCCCCTCCCTGGGTTTATTTTTAGCCCTTCTATTGTGGGTCTTGTGGATTTATCTGCAGTACCCGATAGCTTATGTTGTTGAGTGCCTTTCTACGCGCCTGTCTTCTCTAGATCCTAGGGAAATGTCTCATTGTGCCTTCTGACCATTTTCTTAGTGTGTGTTCTTAAACAGTTGAGTTCTGAGAGTCCTGGATGTGTTACAGTTACTAGTCTTGTGTCAGACATGTGATTGGCAAATTTTCTCGTGATTTACAGTCTATATCTTCAACCTCTTCCGAGGGTCATTTGCAAAGCAAAAGCCTTCATTTGGATCACAAACAAATGTTTAACATTTGCTTTAATGGATCTTGTATTTGGTGTAAAGTTAGAGAAGTGCTTGCTTAGTCCTGCATTTGTGAATATCCTGTTGTGTTGACAATATAATAAAAGTTATATTGTTATATATCTTATGTTTAACTCATTTACATTTAATTTTGATTAGGGTGTGAGAGTTAGTTCAGAGTTCTTCAATTTAACCTCTCCTATTCTCACGGGTAATGCCGTTTCCCTCTCAGTACTTTCAAGACGGTTTTCTGAGTCTGGTTTTCACAAGTTTCACCATGTGTCTTGGTGTGGAATCTTTAGATTTATTTTATGCAGTGTGGATTGTTCAGCTTCTCTAATCTGAAGAAGGTTTATGTCTCTTGACAAATTCAGAACATTTTCACACGGCCAGCTTTATATACTTTAAGCTCCACCCTCTTTCCCCTCCCCCAGGTTTCTTAGCTTTCCTTTCCTCTGACTATTGTCCAGCCTTTGTGCTCTCCTCTATGGCTTTGGCATTTCTGGGTTACTGAATTCCTGGACACCACGGGATTTAGAAAACAAACCCTAAACTGAATTAACTTAGCACCTGTCCTAGGTTTCCAGGCCATCAATCGCCTTTTTTCTCTACCAGCTTCAATTATTTTATGTTCATTTTGTAGACATGATCCAGAGTGTTCATATTTAACAGGAAGAGGAGGCAAGCATATTCTCTTCACCTTAGTTGGTTTTGTTTTTAAGACAGGGTTTCTCTATGTAGCCCTGGCTGTCCTGAGATCCTCTTGCCTCTGCCTCCTGAGTGCTGGGGTTAAAAGCATGCCCCACCACACTCGGCCTTATTCTTTCCCCCTTCACAGAGCATAGAAGGGAAATCACTACCAGTCCTTGCCTCTGTTGTGCACACAGAAACCTCTAGAGCAGGACATCTCTAGACACAACCAGCTCCAAAAAGAAATTGCCGGTGGCAGGGTCTTCTGCAACAACTATCATGGCCTGACTAGGTGACAATTGGAGAAGTGTCATCTTTCTACCCACTCAAGAGCTCTTACATGGCCTGCAGTGCCCTGAGGCTTGAAGACTTGGCCATAATGGAGATCTCAGCGAGGAAGGGGAAAGCACACTAGAAGGCATCCAGAACACACGCACGCCAACCACAGAAACTTTAGTGAATGTGACTGGACTCCCCACAGTCTTCAGGGTCATGATTGGTGTAAACCTCCATTATACGTCTCTTGTGGAAGAAAAGTGGAGACCAGGAATAGAAATTGTGCTTAGAGAAAATGACAGAGAGGATGTAAGACTTTGCATGTGAAGTCAAGGGAAATGAAGCTGAGTAATTTGGGCCTCAGAAACTAGCAATGCTGGCTAATTGGGTCACTTCCTGGTAAGTTTCTTCGCCTCAAAGACCTGCTTTCTCACCTGAGGCAGGGGAAAACCCTAGCCAAGACTATGACTGTGATATTGGTGACTTAGCTCCACTATACTGGAAATGTCAGACTTGACATGAGAAAAAGAGCTTTGGCATATGAAGGGTTTTTTTTTTTTTTTTTTTTTCCCCTGAGACAGGGTTTCTCTGTGTAGCACTGGCTGTCCTAGAACTCACTCTGTAGACCAGGCTGGCCTCGAACTCAGAAATCTGCCTGCTTCTGCCTCCCAAGTGCTGGGATCAAAGGCGTGCACCACCACTGCCTGGCGGCATATGAAGTTTTTAATCTGAACTTTTAGAAAGTGTTGATTACACATTGCAAACCTAGATTTCCTGTGCTGGACATGTGGGGTATAAGATGTTCAGGGGGTAGGATACTTTCTGCTCTGGGACAGTGAGAGGACGTGGCTCTCTCTGCTGGGGCAGGAGGTGCTTAAGCAGCAGCAGGCTTGTGCGTCTGGAGTTGGAGTGAACTCAGATTGGGGCCTGAGACTGAAGTTGGCCCAGAAGCCGTCTCTGGAGCTGGAAGAGCATCACACTTGACTGAAAGATGGCAGCTGAGGTGTGGCAGGCAGTGCAGACACTGCTCTGCCCTTGAGCACTTTTACAATATTTGCATTGCTAACCAACATCTAATAGTCACGACATCTCACCCAATAACGCTAGATTGAGTCCTAGCTAGATTCTCTCTTGCACTGATAGCAGGTCACAGGTCAGAGCTGCCTCTGGGGATTGATTGTTGTCTGCTGGAGAGCCTTGGCTTCCTCCAAGGTCCTTCCTTTAAAAGATAAACGCCTCTGAACAGAGCACATCTTGCCCACGCACAGCTACTGAGAGACCACTCGTTGTAAGCCATTCGCACTTCTCCCTACTTCCCACCCTTTATCTAGACCCCCTTCAAAATAATGAACTCGGATTTCCGGGTTGTTTGACTGGGTGGTGCTTTCCTGAGTTGCTTACATGGAGGAAGGGAGGAGGCTTGGGAAGCAGAGGTCAAGTTCAGTGTGGGCTTCTGAAAAACATTGTTGGTTTCTCTGGGGGAAGCCAACCCTGAAGGCCTGATGAGAGCTACAGGAGGTCAGAGTGAGGTGAAGGTTTAGGAGTTGCCATTTGTGAGCAGTGATGTCATGAGCAGGCCTTACCCAGGGAATGTGATCTGGAAGGACAAGTGGTCCTGGGGCACTTACTGTGAGAAAGAGAAAAAAACAGGAAAGAGGTTATAGAAGTGATAGATACAGCAGTCACAGGAGCAGGATTCACATTCCAAAGTCACTGCGTGCTCCCAGAAAGATCCTGAAACTTGCCAGAAGCAAAGCAAAAAAGCGCAGAGAGTTGTACGCTGGGGCCAGCATCACTGCAAAGTTGGAGAGAACCCACTTCACAGATTAGGGAAGAGAGACATCAATTTGCGTTGATTTACGAAGCGATTGGCCAGCAAGTGTAGACGGTCCTTCCCAGGCTTCTGCAAAGAAGAGGTAGCACAGGGCAGTACGAAGCTACTGGACCCTAGAGCCTGGTCACTCGGATTAAGATCCTAGCTCTGCTGGCCTGGAACTCCATGATGACAATCAGGTGAATGGCCTGCTTCCTGTCCCTATACAATGATGAGGGTTTCTGTCTGTGTTGTGGGAACAAATGGACCACTCAGGCTGAGTACTAAGCACAGTGCCTACTGTGTGGTAGGTGGGGTGAAAAGAACTCCATTGGGCTCATAGGCACAGTGGAGAGGCGGGGAGAGGCTGTCCAGCTGGTACTGTTAGAATTAGAAAGCAACAAGAAGTACAGTAAGTGGGGTGACTCCAAACAATGTGTGTGGTACGTGTCTTAAAAACAGTGGAAATATCCTGCACATGCCATAATAAAGAGTTGATAAAGGTTTGCAGCTATAGGTGTGTTTAACACGATTTAAACTTTACACAATGTGTGCATGGATTGAAACATTACATTCTACCCTACAAATTTGATTATTTCTGTTTTGTTTTGTTTTGTTTTGTTTTGTTGAGATGGTCTGTAGCCCAGGCTGGCTTAAACCTCTGGCTTCAGCCTCCTGATTATAGACATGTGCCACCATGCTTAGCAATATGTATAACTTTTGTATCTTTCTAACCAGTTAAATGTTGGCTGGGGATGTAGCTCAGTGGTAAAGTATTTACTTAGCATAAGCAAAGCCTTGGCTCCATACCCAGCACTACACATACACAGGGGAGAAAAGCATCCAAAAGAAAAACATCGTGGCTGAGGAAATGACTTACTTCAGGCCCAGATCTGAGTCCTGGTGTCCAGAGGACTTAGATACCCCCCACCACCCTTGGCACCCACACCCCATTCCTCCTGCTGCCATGAACCAGCCCGGACTCACTGGAACAATGACCTCAATACTTGGAGAAAAGACCGTGGAGGAAGCCAAGGCTCTCCAGCAGACAACAATCAATCTCCAGGGGCAATTCTGACCTGTGACCTGCCATCACTGCAAGAGAGAATCTAGTTAGGGCTCAATAACTACCCAGAACCCAGCCCAAGCTGCTGTCCCACAGAGTCACAGCTAAATAAGTCATGGTACTTTAAGCCAGCAAGTTTGGGGCTGACTTATTATGCAACAAAAGCGTACATGAGGCAGATACTATAGTCCATGTGCCAACAACACTTTTGAGTTGTCCTGTCTTCATAACCACTGTGGGACTGTGAGATGTGGGGGTAGGATCCAACAGTTCTGAGTAAAAAAAAAAAAAAAATCAGGTCACTGAAAATGTGGATAGAGGAAGATAGGAGATACATGGAAACACACACAAATAATATATATAAAGCACACATATATATGATTTATATATATGGTATGTGTATAAAATGTAAAACATAATATATACAATTATATATCATACAGATAATATCTACAAAAGGAAAGTAGAGTTTTAAAGTGACTTTTAACAGCTAGTTCTCTTAAGAGGCTGTACCCAAGGCTACAACCACTGAGGTTATACATGTTCTTCATGTTAATAGAACAAAGTGATCATGTGTCTTATTGGAGTATTTATACTTCTTTTCCCCCCAAACTATTTTGCTTTAGTGCCTTGCTCAGTTTCTCCACACTGCTCTTCTTTATAACTTCTTCCATCCTGTGGAGACTCAGGACACTACCACCCACAGTTAAGGATTTGCCAGGTACTAGATACGCAGATGTGAGTTCCTCAGAAACTTCCAGTCTTCTGTTGAGTGCTCCTGGACATTGGCCCAGTTTCATTTCTTCCTGAGGAGGGTGGAACGCTTCTTACAGGAAGCCGTAGGCATGGAGCCCTCATTACAGTATGAAGGTCAAAGGCACTTTATTGTCCATCTTTGTCCTTAAAAGGCCATTAGGGGAAAAACAGGCATACAAATTTAAATCCTTTCAGAGTGGTTCCTGCTAAAATAGCATCAACTGGAACTGAAGCAGCAAGTGAGTAGGGGTTGACCAGTTGCCCAGCTCACAGCAGTCCTCAGGTAGATGCCATCATGACAACCAACGGCTTACCTAAGGCTGCATAAGGAGTGACAGTGGCAGAGCCAGTTCTTGGTTCATTTCTTTCCCAGAGACTCTTTTTCCTGTACGTAGACATGAGGCTCCTGGGGAAGAGGTTGTTGACTGTAGCAGTCAGGAAACTGAAGAACGCGAGCTCCATCTGAGACAGTTCCCATGCAGGCCACCTCCATCGTCCATTCTCAAAGTCAAAGGCAAAGCTTTCCTCAGCATGAGGTGTGCCTGTGCTGGCTTTGAAAAGGCAGCCAGACTCCTAAAGCAGACACAGGTTGTCTTCACTGCCTGCCTTTAGATCCCTTTCCCCCAACTGGACTGCCTTGTGTAGTCTCAGTAGAAGAACTGAGAGGAATTCATTCCTCAAGAGAAGAATCTTTTAGTCTTACTACACCCTGATCTGCCAAGACTGCTTGATATCCAGGGGAGGCCTCCCCTTTTCAGAGGTAGATGGGTGAGGGGGTAAGGTGAGAGGGAGGGACTGGGAGGAGAGGAGGGAGGGGATGCTTTGATCAGGATGTAAAGTAAATAAACACTTTTTTTTTAAAAAAAAGGCCCCATGCGACTTTGCTTCCATTGGTTTTATTGGCAGCATTATCTTTATTTTACAGCAAGTGTTTGTGCTTAAGACAAATATAATGAACTTAGAGTGTGGGCTGAATTAAGGGAGATTAAGGTTTGGCTGATAGCTCCGGTAGACCTGCCCTTTTCTGAAGTGACTGTGGAGAGAGGGAAGGTGGGTGGAAGGAGAGACTGGGGGGAGAGGAGGGAAGAAAACTGTGCTCAAGATGTAATACATGAGGGAAGAATAAATTAATTTTTAAAAAGGCTAAAAAATGAAAAAAATGGAGAATAAAAGCAAGACAAATGAGGAAAAAAGGAAGAAAGAAAGAAAGAAAGAAAGAAAGAAAGAAAGAAAGAAAGAAAGAAAGGAAGGAAGGAAGGAAGGAAGGAAAGGAAAGGAAAGGAAAGGAAAGGAAAGGAAAGGAAAGGAAAGAAAAGAAAAGAAAAGAAAAGAAAAGAAAAGAAAAGAGAAGAAAAGAAAGCCTGTTGGGCTGCCACGTGCAGAGGCATCATGGCAGTGTTGTGGCTGTTACCCAGGGTGGGGCCTTGGTGGAAGAGCTGTGCTTGGCCTCTGACACACAAGCCACACTCTGACCCTTCGCCTCCAGGCTCCAGTTTTCTGTCAGTCAGGATCAAAGCTAGGAGCCATTGCCTCAGCAGGTAGAAGAACAAACTGATGAGCTGAGCTCCATCCCCAGAACCCACCCTGGAAGTGAAAAGGGGAGGAGCCAACTCCACACTGCTGTTCTCCGACTTCTGCCTGCGTGCCATGGTATGTGTTCCCCGCCCAAAATGTGTGTGTGTGCATGCGTGTGTGTATGTACACATGCACACACGCACACACATGCACAGGCACTCGCAATACACACACACATGCATGCACATGCACAGGCACATAGATTGCACACACACGCACACACCAATAAACAAACAAATAAAATGTAAAGATCAAGGCTTCCAGTGAACCTTCTGGACTCAGAAATTCTATTTTTGCTAATTCTCTATTTAAGGCCAAGGGCTAGGTCTCTTGGGAAAGGTCATTGAGTACAATGGAATCTACTGAGAGGGAAATGAAGGTTCCTACCCACATGCTGCTGTCCATAAATGCTTTTGGCAAGTCCAGAATTCAGCAATTAGTAACTGGGCCCAGGCACCCTAATGAGATTCAGACTGAGCGTCAAAGAAGAAATTCTTCCACTGACTAATCGGGTTAGTGAAGCGAAGAGAAGTTGTACACACTGAAAAATACTCCACAAATAGACTTCTAGCAACTAAACATGGCGGGGTGCACACTGTATGGTTCTACTTTATCTTTTAAAAAAAGCCTCTGACTTAACACTAAAGTGTAGCCTTTGAAGGCAAATGAGGGTGAATATGTTTAGACAGGGAAAGTCCGCTGAAGGACTGGGCAACTGTGCAAAGAGCTGAGGCACAGTTAGGCAGGGAGGGCAAACGGACAGCATTTCTCAACAACGCCATTTTGTTTTATCTGATATTTGGGGGGTACCATGCCCTATCTTTCCTTCCCTGTTTGTCTGTCTGTCTCTCTGTCTTTTGTTTGTGTCTGTGATGGGAATGAAACCTAGGGTTTCGAGCATGAGGCAAGTCTCATGTGGCTGCCCACACTCCCACTCCTGGATTTTTTCTTGGTTGATTTAGGTCAGGAAGGCCTTGTTTCTGGAATGCTGATAAACGGGGCACGGTCCCTGGGACCTGAATTGGCTCTTGGACCTACAAACTTTGTGATATTGAGTTCCTTAGCCTCTCCATGCCTCAGTTTCCTTGTCAGCAAAACATAGGTAATGAATTCTTCACAGGATTATTGGAACACATAAATGAACTGATAGATGGCATCGGTAGGATGACTGACACTCAGTAAATGCTGTGTGCGTGATTGATAGGGCAGAAGCTGCCCTTGCCCATACCCTGAGATCCAGTGTTCCTTAGGCAGTGTCCCAGGGCTTGTGTCTTGAGCATCCTCCAGCAGACCGCAGGGAAGACTTTGCACACGAAGGTGTCTTTTGTGTCATAGATGCTACAATTTTCATTTTTATATACAGGTGACACAACTGAGGTATATCAATGAGGAGACTAGCCCAACACCAAAGCAAGTTCTTAGTCCGTGGGCCATGATAGCTGAGAGCAGATGCAGCTGCTGCCACCTGGCACACCTAGCCTGCTGCTTAACATTGCTTTCTTGTGTTGCCAACAGGTTCTCAGTACTCCATAAGGGAAATGCGCTAGAAACCAGGAACTGGGGGCTTGGGGATTTTACCCACCCCCTGCCACAGGCCTGAGTCCTAGTCTTCCGATACAGAAGAGGTTTATGTGGATCTCTATTTTCTTCAGTTTGTTTAGCAGGCAAAGTGAAATCTGTAAGTCACCCCTGTACCCAGACTTTCCATTCAAGAATTCAACCAACTTTGGCTCAACGGTATTGGAGGGAACTGTGTCTGCCTATGCTGAACATATACAAATTGTTTCCTGTCGCTGTTTCCTACCAATGCAGCACACCAGTCAATGACACAGCACAGGTTACATGTTAGCTACATGACATGGTAGGTGAAAGGTGACTTGAAGCCTGCATAAGATCTATGAAAATGTTCTGTCATTGTGAACAAGTGACCCAAGCATTCTCTGATTTGCTCATCTGAAGAGGTAGAAAGATCCTGAGGGCAGTGAGGGGGCAACTCAGTTTCCCCCTCAAGAAGTGACCATCACCTTGTGTGTTCTTGGGACAGCGGTCAAAGCCACCCAGAGCCCAGGAAGTGTGAAGACGCTCCCTGAGCAGAGTGTGATGCTCACCAGCCCCCTGCTGACCGGACAAGGCAGGGAATTCCAGGTTCTGGTCCCAATCTGTCATTTCTGATCCTGATCTTCCAGCCTTTGCTGGGTGACAGGTGGTGAACAAACATCAAATTCCTTTGGCTAAATTACCCAGGGCTGATGTCTGTGGCTTAACCTACTCACCTGCCCTGCCAAGGCTACTGTGAAATTCCCTGGTAGTAGATAGGCAGCTACAAGTGGCAGAAAATGAGACCACAGGAGCTTAAGGTAAAGCTGCCTGTAGGAAAGAAAGGATGAGCAGATGTAGGAGAAACCTGAGGAGTCTCTTTGGACCAGTCAGCAGCAGAAAGACAGTAAGCGGGAACTATGGCAAACCCAGAAATTGGCACACTGAAGTCTCAAAGGAGGCAGGACCACAGGGCAGGAGGACAGGAGAGTCCCCCTGCAGTTGAGGACCAGGAAACAGGAAAATGAAAAGTGGAGAGAGGAAAATTTCCAGGGGCTCAGCAAAAGGATCCTCTACAGGGTGCCTTACAAATGAAACGAGGGCTGGGGGTAGGTTTGGCTAGCGTCCTTGAGTCCTGGTTCAATCCCCAGCACCTCCCTCAAAAAACATTGAAACCAACTATTATTCTAGAAACAGCCTGAACAATGGATGCCAGTCTCATTCATTCTGTCATTCATTCACTCAGCATTCATTCATTAAGTACCTGCCCTATGCAGGTGCTAGGATGAACTCACTCCACTCTTGTGATTGACATCTGTAGGAGGAAAGGGTCAAGCAAACCAATTGGCTCAGCTAGAGAGGTGGGAGGGGTGCACGGAGGAGAGAGCAATGGCTCCTACAAGAACTCTTTGGTGGAAGAACCCATTACCAACAGCCAGAGCAGGACTTTGGAGGTCTCCAGTGAACTGCCATCCTGTATGCCACAAAGGTCTGCCATTTTGCTTGGTGCTTGGCATACTCCAGGCTTTGGTGAAGGAGAACAAGTTCAAAGCCAAGGTGTATTTTCCTGGGTTCCTAAAGGCCTCCTAGAGACTCCACATACTGTACTCCCCTGGGACCTGTGTACCCCAGTGTGTCTCTGAACCGGCGCTGGGACCTGCCTTAGTGTGATGTCAGATCACAATTCTACATAAAGCAGTAACACATAGGAGTATAAGGGAGGCCAGAGAACAAGAACCAAAATGCTGTTGGGAGCAGTGACCTCCAGTATTCCCAGCTCCTAACAACCATTTTATGTTTATGAACAATTAGAAGAAAAGGCTCTAGATCCTCATGAAAGGGACCTTGAGAGTCTGCTTGAGGGTCCATGAGGATGGTGGGAAATAAATGTGTTACTCCTGACCTAAACACCACCACCACCTCTCTCCTCTCCCTTTTTGCCTTCTAACCACACGAAGAGTAGAAAACTCTTAGAAGGTACTGACAATGCAAACAGTCTGAATGACTGCACAGAGCAGAGAGCCCCTTGTGCGCGCACACACACACACACACACACACACACACACATCACCCCCAGCAACCGCAACACATGCATCTTTCTCTACGACTGTAAAGTAAGTAAAGTAGCCTTCCATTGGGTTCAGACGCTAAAACTGGGTTTTGTCTCTGGCAGGAGCTCACATTTCTTGCTCTGACTAATATGGCATTTGAACTGTTGTTACTGCAGAAGAAAACCCTCCCAACGCTTTTAGCATCTTTTAGCTCCCCTGCCTCCGTCTATTTGTGATACATCAACACAAGAACATGCAAATTTTAAGCTAAATCCTGGATGCATGTCAACCCACATCCAAGCTACTGCTTGTCAGTGTGCTCCAGAGGACGAAGCAAAAGAGGGTGGGAGGACCTGGCCGTGTGATAAGAACAAAATGCTCGGAGAGACAGAACCTTGGCATCTAAAGAAGATCACAAAGACCAAGTTCAAAATTATTGGCAACAGTGCGTGGTTGTACTTCTAAGTTAGAACACTTACCTGTTCAGAGCAGAACACAGGGAACATTGTTGGAGTTACACACGCCCTACTGGAAGGAAGCACAGAACTAAGTGAGGCCAAGGGGAGAGGTGCCTGGAAAGGAAGACACCAGCCAGGCAAAGCCAGCAAGGGAGCAGGAGAAGGTTATGTACCTCTTCCTCAGGGCTGAGCTGCTTCCATGTAGCCACAGCCCCATACCTGCTATAATGGGGATCCCAAGACATCCTTAAGATAGGGGGACATCTTGGCAGCCTTTATGAAAGGGATAAGAGGGTCTTTGCTTACTCCCCAAGCTCGTTCCAGAAATTCCTGGGGTATCAGGAAAACATGGAGGCATCTATTTCACCTGACCTCTCAACACCAGCAGACACTGTGGTCCCTTGGGGCACTTGTGCTGAGTGAGGAAGACCAGCAAGAGAAGGAGTGCTTGGGAAAGGGTGACTAGCAGAGGGAGGAGAGGTGGAGGAGAGAAGGAGAGCCTGAAAAGCATCCATCACAGAGCAGAGAAGTCTACAGAGGGAGGGAAGGCAGTCCTGGTGAAAGGCAGCTCTCAGGGAGGCAGGCTCCAGCCCACAGTACCCGCAGAAGGCTCTTGATCACAGCCTTGGGGGCGGCTACTTGTGGTCCCTGCTGTCGGGTAGCACTGTAAATGCCAGCGAGTGTTCCTAGTATAGGGCCCTGAGCCCAGCAGCAGCAGAGATGGGCTGGGTGAGTCAGGCTTCTGTAGTTCAGAGAAAGATCAAGACTTTGGAATACCTACCTGATCCTCAGGCAGGGGTGACAAGGATATATGCACTGTCCTATGATGCCTGACTACAGCACACATGCAATCAATATAGGGAGGCGTAATATCTGTGGGTCTACATCCCGTGATTCCACTCATCCCTGATCAAAAATGTGAAAGCACACTACATCCATAGTAATGTGTAAAAACACTTTTTCTGTTGTTTCCTACAATACAGTAGAAAAGTCCAGACATACACTTCTATTACTTGAGACATTCTAAGTCAGTAAAGGTGAAAAAGCAAAGAGCAGATGTGTGTAGGCTCTGTGCAAATGTACCATTCCGTACAATGGACTTGAACGCCCACAGATTTGACTGTTTGTGGGAGTGTGCTAGAAACAATGCTTTCAAATATCAAGGGCGGGCTGTGCATTCAAGGGGCATGCTGGACCCTTGGGACACCACATGGTGAGAAAATGCCTTTAAAAGTGTGTTGGGGGGGGGGTCCTTGGGAGATGGCTCAGTAGAGAAAGTGCTTGCTGCACAAGTATGAAAACTTGAGTTCAGATTACCCACACCCACGTAAGAAGCTGGGCATAAGGATGCCGTGTGTAATCCTTACATTGATGAGGCAGAAGCAGAAAGATCCTGGAGCTCCATGGCCAGCCAGTATGGCTGAGCCAGTAAGCTACAGGTTCAATGAGAGACCATGCCTCAAAAATAAGGTGGAATACAATTGAGAGAGATATCCAGCCTTGATATCTAGCCTACACACACACGCGCGCACACACACACACACACACACACACACACACACACATGCACACATATGAAAAGAGTGTGCCTTAATGCACAGTGTTTGCCAAGCTCCTGCCACGTAGAAATAACTAGACTATAAAGACCCTCGGAGACATGGAAAGGACATGGTAGCAAACATATCCTAAGCATTACAGTCTTGAGTGTGCCAGCAAAGGGCCTTTTGACTTTCTCCCCTCCATTATGAAAGAAAACAGAACATTTAAGAAACATAAAATTGAATTCAAACAAACAGAAGGCAAGAGATGGCCCAAGGCCAAACTCCTTGCCTAGACTGTGAGGCGCATAGGCATGTGGCTTCTGGGTCCAAGCTCATGTCCCCCACTCTTACCCTATTGCCCTGGCCACATACCATCTTGAGAGTGCTGCTGGGTCCTGATGCAGGACCTGTGCCCTTGCGAGGGCCTCCTCCAGCGGGTTCTTCCTTTCTCCAGCCTCAGCATGGCTCACTTGAGCTAGTCTCTGCCCCAGACCAAATGTATGGAGAGCTGACTGACCTTGGCCAGCCTGACTAGTGACTCCCATGTTCCCACCACTTGTTCTCTTACCACATGCTCAGCACTAACATTATGGTTTTTATATTTACTTACAATAGATGGCATCTTGCCCGTTGGCTATCCAACCCAGACAACTTAACAAATGGCTGGTCTTCTTTGAGGTATACTGTGTCATAGCTCTGGAGTTTAAAGACAGCATAAAAAAGACTGTAAAGCATTGGTAATTCTTCATATTGATAACATTTAGAAGAAAGAATATTACTTCTCCGCCTTTTGGTGAAACATTATTTTTCTTGATATTGGGCTAGAAAGCAATTTTCAAAAAGATTGAATGTTTATTTATGTGTAGAAGTGTTGTGCTTCCAGGTATGTGTATGCACCACATACACACATGCTTGATGCCAGGAGAGTTCAAAAGAAGGTGTGAGTGCCCCTGGAACTAGAATTACAGATGGTTGTGAGCCACCAAGCAGGGTCTAGGAACGGGACCCAGGTCCTTTGTACAAGTAGCCGGTGCTCTTAACCACCGAACCAACTCTCCAGGCCTTACAGTTTTAAAACTTAAAATTTGTTACTTCTGTTTCTTTTGAAGACTGTCTCCGCTAGACTCTTTTCAATCCCACCTGTGGTCTGTTTCCAGCGGACAGTGAGGATCCAGGTGAGATTATTTTTCAGAACAGGAATGGTGGCTGCCTTGTCCCCAACACCCACAGAGCACCTGGTGCGTGCAGCAGGCTAGCACACAGGGGCTAAATGGGGCTTTGTTTTGTGGAAAACTTAGCAATATTCTCTCTGTGTCTCTTGCCTTTCTCTGTCTTTCTCCCTCCCACCTTGCTTCCCTTCCTCTTCCTGGTGACATCATTGTTGTTAAGACTCTGCCCCCTTCCTTATCTACTTACTTCAGCCTGGCTTTACTTACGTGCCTTTTCAATAGATATTAAACATGTTTGCCACTGTCATCTGAAAACCTTAATTATAGTCTAAAATAGTTAAAGCTTTTTAAGGGGCCCATTGTGTTAGTCTGTCTTTCAACGCTACAATGAACTACAAGGGTCTAAACTATTTAGCTCACCATTTTGCAGGGATGCCTGCCTCTCTTCAGCTCTAGGCCCTCTCGCCACAGCACACCACAGTATCAGGCACTGGTGGGAAAGTGAGGAGTAGAGGGAAGGATCACCCCTCGAAGCAGGAAGCATAAGGGGAGCTCACAATCTCTCCTCAGGGAAGTGTCCCCAGCTGACCTAAGGACTCCCACAGAGTAGCGCCTCTTAAAGGCTCACACCACCTCAACACCAAGGTAAGGACCGAGTCTCCAACACCAGGATCCACAAGGGACAGGTCACATCCAGCCATGGTACCCATCTTGTAGGCACACTGATTGATGACATTAATGAGAGACTGTTTGCAAAAGAATGGGAAAACAGCACAAAGAACCTGTGAGCAAAGGCTTAGGTGCCACACGCTAATAGGAAGTAACACAACAACAGGCAATAGGCCATTTCTCCTGATTAGCTCAGACCAGCAACAGTTGGCACACCTGCAAAAGGAGGCACCGAACAATCACTTTCCCCAGCAATTTAGTGAGCACCAGCCTATGTACCGAGTCAGGGCACAGGCGAGGACGAGACAGACCAGATGAGCCACACAGCACAGCTGTTGTGCATGGTTTAAAGCAGTGAAGCTGGACAGTGACTTCTCCCAAGAGTCATTTTAGGATTTTTATGAATTATGGCTATTAAGGACAAATCTCTACCGAGATAAAACAGAGGCCAGAACGGTGATTCCAGAGACACACCTCTAGAGGAATATGGCAAGTGGGTACACATTCTGTAGCAAGTAATTCCTCCTGAGGGCTGAGTCCCCTGCATTACAGGGTGTCACCCATGTAATATAGCTCCAAGACCCACATGTTGCACATCTGAACCTAGGAAATGGTAACACTGTATTTTTCAGAGAGTGGAAGAGATAAGGTTTAATACCAGGATTCATACAGCACTAGTACAAGATACCCCTTCAGAGATACTGTGGCCGGTGTGCTATTTGGCCCAGAACATTTTCTAGAAACTGCTAGTATTGCAGCCTGGATTGGCTGTTTGGAGCTGGAAGAAAGCAGAGACAGCCCGAGCAAAAGGTTTGATTTAAATTCTACAGTCAGTGCAGTACCAGGGCACAGGAGCCCACTGGCAGGACTATGGTGGTGAGGGGACCTGATGAAGCCATGGTGCAAGTTTCCAGGCAACTGTATGATCATTCGCTGGCTTATAAATTATATAACAGTAAATTTGTGCTCATTGAGTTTTGTAGAAGGAATGTGTGTGCTAGACACAAGTGGGTGTTAAGAAAAGAAGGGAACCTTTCTCAATGACTGAGGGTTCATGCGAGTTTGTGCGGTGCACATATTATCTACACTCTCATCCATTGGTGACTACAAAGTCAGTGTTTGGGTTACAGAAGTGAAGAAAATAGGATTCCTGGCTGTAAGAAATCTACAGTCTTGTCTGAGGGTTGATGACATCTGAGCAAATGATTAGGGTGACACACTAAAGACAGACGGTTGGACACTCTCCTGTGGACTCAATAACGAATCCTACTCAGTAAGGAGTGGGTCAGGGAAGGCTCCTCGAGGCAGGGAGGTCCATGGTCTGTCAAGGGTGAGTGAGAGGTTACTAGGCAGCAGAGGGTAGGGGGCAGAATGCAGGAAAAGGAAATCGCTTGGAGCAACGCATTTGCAGATTGTAGGATGAATGGGGAAATGGACACAAGAGGAAACTGAGCGTGGCCTTGGTAGTTAGCCTGAGCATTGGCCCGGCTGCCTTAAAAAGATCCCCAATCTGGTTTGCTTCTCTGGTACTGTGAGAAAACACAGGCCAAAACCAACTCGGAATGCAAAGGATTTATTTCAGTTCATGGGTTGCAATCCATCACTGAAGGAAGCCCTGGAAGGAACTCAAGGTAGCAACCTAGAGGCAGGCCCTGAAGCGAAGGCCATGAGAGAACACTGCTTACTGGCTTGCTGCTCATGGTTTGCTCATCCTGCTTTCTTATGTAACCCAGGACCACTTGCCAGAGTTGGTACTGCCCACAGTGGAGTGGGCCCTCCACATCAATCCTTTGTTTGTTGCTTGATTGTTTATTGGAGACAGGGTTTCTCTGTGCAGCTTTGGCTATCTTGGAACTTGCTTTGTAGGCCATGCTGGCCTTGAACTTAAAGATTCACCTGCCATTGTCTCCCAAGTGCTGGGATTAAAGTCATACACCACCACTTCCTGGTATTCCATATCAACTCTTAATCAAGAAAATGTCCCGTGGACGTGCCCACAGGCCATGTGATGGAGACAATTCTTCCACTGAAGTGACTTTTTCACCAAGTGACTCTGTGCCAAATTGACACAAACTAACTAGCACAGACCCCAAATCAGCACAGTTTAAACGTAGGCACATGTTTCTCTCACATAACAGTGTGGACATAAGCAGGGCAGGGCTAGAAGGAGCCTTAGCTTGAAACCCTGCCCTTTTGTGTCTTAGAGCTCAGCCACCCCAGTAACATGGATCTCATTCACAGGGTGGACCAGCTGAGCGCTAGCATCGCCTCCAGCCCTGATTGCCTCTGTGTTCTGCCTGTCATGCCTGCAGTCACTGTGTTCTGCCTTCACCCAACACATGCTACCCATCTCTATGTGCATGGGATGTTTTGACCATCTTCCCCTTCTATACTCTAGCTTGAGGGGCAGGAAGCCTCTCAGCTCTACAGGAGCAACTCGAGAATCCCACAGGTTGCTCACATGATGTGCTGGTGGCTGATCAAGCTGTAAGGAAGCCTGGGAGTGACACTTCTTTTCTCTAGTTGATACTTGCCAAGTGAGAGATGAGAGGTCCTATCTCCACTGGCAGGAAGTGGTCAGAGGAGGCCAGCAACCCCAGCCTTGGTTTGCTTCAGTGTACTAAGCCAGTGATCTCTAGAATGCCTCTGAGAAAAATCAATGCAACCCACTGGAATCTTCTGCCTTCCATGTCCTGACAGAGTGACTTTAAAAGATTTTAAATTTTTATTAAAATAAGAACTTTCAGGGTATAAGAGGTTACTCAGTCACAGAATAAGAAATGAACCAGGATCTGAGCTTATATGCAAGAATTCTAATCCGTTTTAAAGATCCTTTCCACAACTGTCCTGCACACATTTTAAGAACCGTGCCTCATTCCACTGCCTGAACTAGGCAAGTCATGGGCACAGGTTCCACTGTCCCAGACTGAAGGCCCCAGGACAGATGTCTTGGCAAGTTGGGGCAGGGAAATTAGGTGTATAGCAAACTTTATACCACTTTGCACCTGAACCCCAGTATGAACACCCTTTGGAGTGCTCACTGATTTTCCTCAGCTGAAGAGACTTCATCTCTTCAGGATTAGAAACGACGCCATATGTATCCACAGAAGTGCCCAACAATGGCTCTCTCTCCTTCCAATTTAGGATATATCAAAATTTCCTTCCACCAAGCCCCACAGTTTTTCTGAAGTGACATGGGCTAGGACCAAGCCTTTAACACATTGCTGCAAGCCAGTAACCGGATCAGGGTAGATGATTCCAGAAAACACTCACAGGAAGGGGAACTGATAACATAGATTAAGAACCTCTAATCCAAAATCTGAAATGCTTCCAAGTAGAAGATGTCACATCCAACCACCATGGCAGGTCACAATCAAAACACAGGCACACTAAAGACACTGTACAAAGCTGCCTGCAGGCTGTGTGCAAGGCACTTGTGAAATATATATAAATTTCATGTTTAGACTCTTTGTGCATATTGAAGACTAGAGGAAAAATAAGCAAAATAATCCAGAACATTTCTGATAGCAAGCATCTCGCCCACCCAGCCTGTACATGTGATGCGTGTGACCCATTATAGTGTGAAGAAATGTGGACACAGGGCATGGAGTCTTGGATTAAGGCAACAGTCAGGACACAAACAACACATGAAAACAAAAGAATTACTAACTGCAAGAAAAAGAAAAGTGCAGAAAAAGGGAGTGGACTGCAGCTTCGATCTTGCCCTTCTATAGTCATAGGTGGTATTCCCAGCCCTCTAGAAATAGGATCTTGGTAATGAGTTGAAGGAAAGATCTCCCACCAGTGTGCTACAAACTCTCAACAGCTGCCACTCTAAGGGAGGTTGTGGGCTGGGCTCTGGCTTCCCACAATTTATTCAGCATGCATTCAACGTATGCCGAATACCCGCACACATGGAGTGATTAGGGAACAAAAGTCAAACTATATATCCACTTAAGCGTATAATTGTGATCGGTCTGTAGAGGAACTCTCCGAGGAGAGGCAGAACCAGGCCCTTGTCCTTGCCAAGGCGCATCTCCCTGCCAGCTCTGCTTTTGACTGCTGCTGTGAGCTGCAGCATGGTTATGAAGACACACGTTCAATTTTATTTAGTGCTTCCTTACTTTTGAAGAGCTGATAATTGACCCTGGAGCTCGATGCGTGCTAGGCAGGTGCTCTATTATTGAGCTATGCTTCTGGTACCATTCACATGGCTTTACTTTTACTGATCCTTGTAAAGAGTTTGTGTATAGTTGATATCTGCTATGGTTACACACAACAGAGAAGAGCGGTGCCCGTGTGACGAGGTTAGGTTGAAAGTGCAAGAGAGTACCCAGAAAATGAACTCGATCATATAAATATTCATAGAAAGTGGCTGGAAGGAAATCTACTAAAATGTTAGCAGTGGGTGTTCTCGGCGCTGAAGTCATGGATAATTATTTCTTTCCTTTCAGTTTTCAATATTCCTAATTTTCTATTATAAGCATGCATTATTTTTATAATTGAAAAAATTAAGTCCTATTTTTAAAGAACCTGCATGTAATTGCCAAGTACACTGCTGCATTCATGCTGAAGGGTTGCCAGATTTTCTCCGCAGCAGGGGAGCCTGCTTGGGAAACAGCGAAAAGCAGAGATGTTCTTGTAGGGTGGAGACTGAAGAAACTGAAGCTGCATGTCTGAGACCAAGAGATTGTATCATCCACATGGAAGGCAGGCACAGTCACACACAGCTGCCCTGAGGAAGTGACCAGCCAATGGGACATTGGAGTGAGGCCTGCTGTGGGCAGCCTCTGGGCAGCCCTGGGAAGGGACTTGAGAGGCAGGATTCCCGCATTATACTTGACACATGCTAGGGAGCTGCTGTTTTTCATATAGAGCAGATTTGTGCCTCCAGTGTGTCAAGCCACATCTACCCCTTCGCACCCCAGGCCATGTATCACTTTCCGTGGGGCACCCCCTACCCCCTGCTTGCACCTGAGGTGTTTTCCTGGAGGGTTAATCACATGCGTCTATATAAGACATTTCTTATCTCTCAGGGAAACTCACCTGACACCTAACTCTCAGTCACTGTCACTAGACAGATTCCTCTAACCAGGTGAGCCCTGCCTCTGAATTCAGCTGGGACTGCAGACATATGAGGAGGCAGTGTGGGCCTGCCTCGAAGGAGCCCACTGTCAGTGAGGGCCAGAAAGTCAACTATGGAAGGCGCGCTCATAACCACCAGCATGGCAGAAAAGTGAGAGAGTGTCTGTGGAAAAGGGGTGCCAAGACAAAGCAGGGTGACATGTCCAGTGGCAATTGACACCGTGATGGCTGAGCCATGGAGCATGTGCTCATGGAGGAGGGCGGGACAAAAGTGTAACTCAGACCCAGAACACCTCAGTGCGGCTTGCTTGCTCAAGGGTGGGTGATTCCACCCCACCGTGAGCTCTGCACTGGCCTGGATCTCTTGTTAATGTCAAGTGCACTGTAGAGCTTTAGTGAGGAGGTCCAGAGGGCCCAGGCCTGGTCATATGTGAGGGGACAAATGTCAGCTACACTGTGAGTGAAGGCATTCTATCCTGTTCATGAGACTGGTGAAGACCAGTTACATGCTGCTGAAATAAACACCATCCACTGCTGTTCCCACACAAGGGAACTTGGGAATGTGGATGGAGCCAAAGCACATGGCTTATCATCAGCACTGCCAGTTCTAGGACTCTGTCCAGAAGATATATACTAGCCTATGCTATACTGCTCTTTGTAAGTAATCGAAATGCTCTCAAGGTGGGGCAAATTGAACAAATGAGAGCACAGGGCAGCTATAATCACGAAGGGGAGCCACCTCTACATTCAGCACTAGAGCAATTTTGAAGATACATTTAAGTGAAATGGAAGACAAGAAAACTCTGGATAGCATGTCAGATATTTTTCTCTAGGAAAAGAGTAAAATGATTTTGTGTGTGTGTGTGTGTGTGTGTGTGTGTGTGTGTGTGTGTGTGTGTGTACATATATACCATGCAGTGGAAATGCAAAGCTATTAGGCCACTGATGAAGTAGGGTCAGAATGAGCTGAGAGGAACAGGGATAGAAACTGGACAGGCCTCTGAACACACTTGGCTTTGAGATCTGACTATGAAATCGTTGATTATCTCTAGTGACAGATAAGGGCAGCATGAAGAAATTCAGCTGTGTTTCAGTAATCTTATACTATGACCTCTGAACATGTAGCCTCTACATGCAGATTCAGCCAACCACAAAAGAGAGTCTTCTCTTATTATTATCCCCTAAACAAGATGATATAAAACTATTTATGTAGCGTGTTGTTGTGTAGCCATTTCCTCTAAAATAAAACCTTTCATCTTGGTGGGAAGTTCCTTAAGATGCAAATATTAGAAAGTAGGTGAAACATTTCATCCTGTGGGCATGCTCATTAAAATTCAGGAAATAAACAACTCAGAAGCTTCAGGAAGTTCCCAAAACTGACCAGATACTCTAAATCTCCTCTTTTCCCAAGCATATGTAAATAGCGAAGACCACTGAGAAACACTCTCAAACCAGCTGAGCTGTCTAGAAGAGACACTCTCTAATTTGTTGAGCTGCTTCAAAGCTGTGCAGTGTGATCCAGGTTGTCAGTTTTTGTGAGTAGAGCCACCCATGCTGGAGTGGGCTTTTGGTGATGCTGCTATCTTTGAGTCATTCAGTCATTCAGAAGTTATCACAAAGCCATATTCCTGTTGGTAACTCTAATACGTGTATTATTTCATCATTTGGGCTTTGGTTGTATACTGACTTAAGACTTTGTCAGTTCCTCTCTGGGGTGAGTAGATGTTCACATCTCCCTAGTAATAGTATCACACAGCACAGGTATAGCTCATTAGGTGTTGTGAGCTAGCCATGCGGAGATGGTTGAAAGAGAAAGAAATGGTAATTATGGGAAGACTCTTTATGTAAGAGAATTGAGCTGAGGAGTATCTGTGGCTCTCCTGGAACCAGTTCCTAGTAGGTAGCAAGGAGCAACTGTGTGGTCAGTAATTATACTAGTAGTGATACATGTGATGTAACACTAAATTATAAGTTAAATAAAGAAGATTCAACAAACGTTATTAGGAACCCAACTTTTCCACTAAAGAGATCAAACTGTAAAATCTAAGCATTTAAGGAAAAAAATCCATGATCCTCAGTTTGAATAGAAAATATAACAAATAAAAAGTGTTTACTCTCAAAGGGAAGAATGTGTTTCCCCAAAACATCTCAACAACAAAGACTGACCCAGTCACTCTGAGCACCCTAGCACTCAGGCTGTGGTTTCTGAATGTCATAGACCACCACTCTCCTGACATCAGCTGACTCCGGTAGGAGACTGGACACAAGACAGGTGAATCCATGACAGCTCATCATGGAGAAGCTCGGATTATAAAGGCTTGAACATCATCATCTAAGAGGCCAAAGCGCAGCAATCTGATTATCAGAAGCAATAATCCAACACGTTGGGTCCCATCAAACATGCCTCCTAACCGGGAGAACTCAAACGCTCTAAAATCCAAGACCCCCAACTTTTCATCTTTGGAGATCTGGTGACCAATTTATTACTTATAAATAGGTAAACCTAAAGGGAAGGAAACTATCCCAACTTTTCTAGAGAAGCACTATGTATAGGCAGAGTCAGCCAGAGGAGTGTTCCTTGCAGAAGTCCTATATAGAGAAAAGGGTTTCCCACTATTATACAACAGTTGGGTAAGGACAGTCATCACTGCTAACTAGGTTACAGGCTAATGGTAAACTTGGCTTTGGATAGAGCTGACTGGCAGTCACTTGGTCCCGATGCATTGGACCTGTGGCAATGCAGTATATCACAGCAGCAGCATGTTACATCCACCACCTTTCACTCCATAGCCAGAAAGTGAAAGACAGGAAGGGCTTAAGGTCTTCAGGGACATACCCCAAAGACCTACCTTCCTCCACTAAGCTCCACCTTCTGTAGGTTCCAGCAACTTCCAGTATGGCCAAGGTCAGGACCAATCCTTTAATACATTGGCCCGTGGGTGGGGCATTCTAGATCCTGATCATGGCACTATTTGGCCTAATTTGGAAATCTGTATTAAGAAATGGGCTGAGGAGCTAGTTCATTCTGCTTGTTGTGTAGGTCTGAGGACTGGGTTCAATCGCCAGAGCCCACGTGAAACTCCATCGTGGAGGTATAATGGTATATGTTTGTAGTTCCGGTGCTGGGAAGGTAGAGGGTGCCTAGGACTCGCTGGTCAGCCACCTTAGCCCAGTGGGCAAGCCGAAGGTCTGAGTGACAGACCTGTGTCAAAAAAAACCAAGGTGAATGGACAGCCACCCTAAGGAACAACACCTGCAGCTGACCTCTGACCTCCAAATGCAGATCACAGCTACACAGGCACTTACCCCTCCCCTGTCCACCCTCCCCGCCACTCCCATCCCAAACACAAAACACAGATTTAGAACAAAATGTTTGGTGTTAAATATGCATATGATAAGATTGATGATTAGGCACCAAGGCAGGAGGATTGCTATGAGTTCCAGACCAACCTGGACTAGAGAGTGAGGCGCTGTCTTAAAAGCCAAAAGGAGAAGAAAAGGGATTGAATATCATTGTCTTCATAAACTAAGAGAACAGGAAAAAAAAAGCAGTTTTAGTTTTAATGCAATTTCAACTGAAAAGAACTTCTGGGGAGATGGCTCGGTGATGAGTGTTCACTGATCTTACAGTGGGGTTGTGTTCAATTCCCAGCGCCCACAAGATGCTGGTCATAGAGCCGCATAGAACTCCATTTCCGGGGTACTGAATGCTCTTTCCTGGCTTCCGCAGGTACCTGCACGCATGTGCACACGTGCACACACATGCACATAATTTTAAGGTAATAAAATAAATCTTTAGAAGAATTTCAATATTAATGTGTAATGTCAAGGTCTTTGATATGATTCTTTCATATATTTTCCATATGTGATTCTGTTCAGAGGGGGACTTCCTGGGAACTTATTCTTAAAATAATATTTTGAAACATGAGCTAACTATATCACAAAAAGATATCAAGATATCCTGTACAATCTACCTCCATCAAATGAAACAAAGAAAACATTTAAATGCACTCACATCTCTGATGTGACTTGGGAAGACTTGTTTCCAGGATGGTTTCAAGTAGTGAGTTAGTTACCCTTAAAACAGCCTTTGAAGTTTGTTCCAGTGGGGAAACTGAGGTACTCAAATCCTAGCACTGCTAAAAAAGTAGAGAGTAAACCAAGTAGTCTGTCCTTTAAGCTGTTTGGGAACCCACAGAGCCATCACTCCACATTCCACATAAAACCTGCTGATTCAAGGGAGCCAGTCTGTGGTCTTTCATCATTCCTTTTCGTTCTCCTACAAACTGAAAGGAGCTGCATCACCTAAAACCCGTGATGGAGAATTGAGCTTCCTCATAGGAGACTCTAAGGCAATGCAAGGTGACTCACAGCAGCAAAGAAGGCATCAGCTTAGGGGCAGCGCTGGCTCCTCCAGATCCAACCAGCAGACATCCCAGACAGACATTCATCACTCTGCATCATGACAGACATCCACAGGGATATAGGGATCCCTGGTCTCTAAGTACCAACAGCAAATCTCCCCTGCTGTTTTTTGGTTTGGTTTTGGTTTTGGTTTTGGTTTTTTGATACAGGGTTGTTTGTTTGTTTGTTTGTTTGTTTGTTTGTTTGTTTTTTCCTGCCCTGGCCTTGAACTCACAGAGATCCACCCATCTCGGCCTCCTGAATGCTGGGATTAAAGGTGTACACCACCACCATGAGGCTAAGCTATCCCCTTTTATGCACCTCCAACTTTCCCTGAAAGACTTTCCCATTCATTATCTCTCTGCTAGAAATACCTAGATAGAAGGGAAAAAGGAAAGCCAGCCCAGCTCTGGCCTGAGATGTGTCCCCTTTCCCCTGGATGCCTATGGCCTGAAGCCACAGCAGGATGTGCTTCTCAGGATCCCTGCCACCCACACAAACAGGATAACTTTCCTTCATCATTACAAAAACAACTATCTTGCAAGATGCTTGCCCAAAGCCATTAGCAAGTAAGCGGAAGGCCAGGAAACACTGGGGAGCAACCGCCCTGAGTGTTAGGTGATTCAAGGCTCCAAGCTAAAATCACAGGCTGGTATTCGTGGTTTAAGTTTCACATTTGAAAACTTGTATTTGCATGATTCAGAAATCAAGAAAAAGTAAACGGATAACTCCTCAAGCTCACCCGCCCCACCCCACGCATTGTCACATTTATTTGTTTCTGTGCAAATATGAACAAAGGTGGATGCACGCATTTACATCCCTTCCCGTGTCACAGAAAACATGGCATACTATGCTCACAGGCTGGTTGAGGCTGCCACAGTAAAACTGCCCAGCCCGAGAGGTTGAACAACAGAAACCCAGAGTCTCAGTCAGTTCTGAATACTGGAAGTTCAAGAGCAGGTATAGCACAGTGGAATCTACCGGCTCGGAAAACTCGAAGACCAGATCCTGTCTCCAGCCTCGGTCCTCTTCAGGACTGTACTCATCCGTCAGTACGCTGGATGCTGCGGATTCTTACACCCTTTCCTCCTTTCTTCACAGCATATGATATGCATGCCTTTCTCCAAACTCCTCCTTACTTAAGATAACAGACACACTGGTTTACGGAATGCCCTCATTTTAACATGATAACCTCTGAGGAGACCTATCTCAAATGAGGACCTTGAGGTACTGGGAGTGAAGACCTCTAGCATGTCTTTTGGGGGAACACAGTTCCGCATCCTAACACTATTCAAGTTCTGCCTTGTCTCGGGAATGTGGCCCCTGAGATCTTCATTGTGCTCGCGCTCTTCCTCCTAGAACACTGCTTCCTGTCTGACTCTCTCCCTCTGTAGATGATGCTTCTCCTTCACACTACTACACATGGGTTGCTTAGTCAAAAGGAAAATGTGTTTATAAACATTGATAGACATTGCCAGCCCTTGCCCTTGAGACTGAACCATGTCCCATTGTGCGGGAAGTCTTGCTGTTCCCTCAGCAGTGCTAGCATAGCAAGTTCTTAAGGCTTCATTGTTCTTCTGATCATGAGTGGGAAAAGCTTTCTTCGTATCACTTAACTCTCGCTTCTCTTGTTAGCAAAGCTGAGCATCCTTTAGCATACCTTAGGTCTATTTGCACGTCTTCATTCTGACGTGCTTTATTGATCATCACCCCGTTTTGTTCTAGATTTCCAAGCATGCATTACGTTAATCAAGTTAGCTACGATGTGAGATGCAAGCATGACCCTGAATTTATCATCGTCTCCCAGCTTTGCATTTGGAACATTCCAAGCATGTACAGAAGTGGAGATAAGATTCATAAGCTCCATGTCCTCAGTGCCCGCCCTCGGTAGCCATGAACACATGGAGAATTGCTGCAGTGGCATGCTTCTCTACCCTCAGCCTTGCAGCCTTTTATCAATCACCCGGAATGCTGTTTTGGTTTTTTTTTGTTTTGTTTTGTTTTGTTTTGTTTTGTTTTGTTTTGTTTTGTTTTTTAAAAAAGGACACAAGACAATACTGTTATCATACATACAAAATGATGATGATCCCTTAATATCAAGAAATAGTCCCTGAACATACAATGGCTGTGTCTTTTCAATCCACGGTAACTCTTTTGACCTTCAAAGTCTTACTTTTTTAAGAGCTTGGGCTCCTGCGCTGGAGGTTCCCAATCTGGATTCTACAGAATGCATCTCCACCATGTTCGCAGCATTTTCTGTGATCTGGTAGCTAGATTTGCAGGCTTCATTTGTTGTGATTTGACAGGAGGAGGGTACAAGAGCATTCTAGCTGATGAGGGTGCCTCCTCCCAGAGCACAGCATGTCTGCTCTGACCCCATCAGAGGGTGCCTCCTCCCAGAGCACAGCATGTCTGCTCTGACCCCATCAGAGGGTGACTCCTCCCAGAGCACAGCATGTCTGCTCTGACCCCATCAGAGGGTGACTCCTCCCAGAGCACAGCATGTCTGCTGTCTCCATCAGGACACTGGCATTGCACAAGGAGGTTTTCTTAGTTGGGGTTTCTATTGCTGTGATAAACCATATGACCATTTATTTCAGCTTACAGCTTACAACTCTTAGGCCACACTCCATCGCTGAAGAAAAGCAGGGCAGGAACTCAAGGCAAGAACCTGGAGGCAGGAACTGAAGCAGAGACTATGAGGGAAGGTGCTTACTGGCTTGCCCTCATGGCTTGCTCAGCCTGCTTTCTCATACATCTCAGGACTACCTACCTGCCCGGGAGTGGTGCCACCCACAGTGGGCCCTCCCACGTCAAGCATCAATCAAGAAAATGCTCCGCAGACCTGCCTACCGGCCAATAAGATGGAGGTGTTTTCTCAGTTAAGATTCCTTCTTCCCAGCCATGTCTAAGTTTTTGTCAAGTTGACAAAGAGTCACCCGGATATTTGCTTTCCAAATCTTATTCATTCTTCACTTGTTTCCTAGAATATATCTCTGAAGAGAAACTTCTTATCAATTATTATGATAACATGGGAGTGTAAGTCACACAGCAAAGACATGATTGATGTTTGATTCTTTTGTTTTATGATCTCTTTTGAAAATAATGCTGAGCTTCGTGAAGCCGGAGAGATGGCTTTGGAAGTTAGAAACACATGCAGAGGTTCATTTCCCAGCCCCCACATGGCAGCTCACAACTGGCTGTAACACCAGTTCTGGGGATCTGATTCCTCTTTTGGCCTCCAGGGGTACTACATACATGTGGTGCACATTCATAGACACATGCACACACATGCACATAAAATAAAAATTAACAAACTAAATAAAAATTTAAAACAGATTTTTAAAAATATTGCTGGTCTTCTTAAGATTCCTTGAGGATTTTTTTTATTAGCGCCATAAACTCACCTTTTCTTGCATGCTCTGTGTTTTGGCACGCCACAGTCACTGTTCCTATTGACGCTCCAGCTGAGCCATCTTTGGCCAGTGGGAGTCCCTGCCCCAAGGCCCCTTCACCCTTTTGCACAGCCTCAGCCACCACTGTGAAGCTCCTTGTTTCTTGCTCTGGAAGGCTGTTGTGGGTCTCTCTTGTCTATTTCCTGCTCAGTGGGTCCCTGGAATCAGCCTTTCCTCTGGGGAGCCTTGCTTCTTTAGTGGGGGATTGTGTTTTGGGACAGTACAGCAATGCTTATGAAATAATTTGTCCTAATTAGTGTGCACAGCACTGCCACTGCTGTATAAAATAAATAGTCCCTACTCCAAGGTTAGGAAGAATTAGAATATGCTTATTAAAGTAAAACTATCAACGGGCCCAGAGAATACAGTGGGCATGGGAAAATAGCAAGTTGGGGATCCAGAAAATAAAATCAAGCAAATCTTAAGACGCAAAACAGCAAAGAGAAAAACATACAACAAAAACATTTTAAGAAGCATAAGGAGCAGTTTGAAGAGTTTCATTGTTCAGCTATACAAATTCCAGAAGGAAAAGAAAAGAGAATGACATTGAAAAACTTAATAACAAACATGTATAGCAGATCCCCTGTGCTTAAGAGCTTTACATAGCAGAATTCACACAACCATGGTTTAAAGTGCAGGGGGAAATTGCATCTGTATTGAGGAGGTACTGACATTTCTTGATATCACCCTTTAAACAATATGAAAAGAACCTTATTTATATTTGTGTAGTGTTTATATTGTAGTAGGTATCATAGGTAGTCTAGAGATGCTTTGAGGTATGAGAACATGTGTAGGTTTTGGACAAATACTATACCACTCTATAGAAGACATGAACGGTTGTGGATTTTATTATCCATGGGGAGTCCTGGATCATTGCCCCTCAGTGCCAAGCACTGTGAAACTCCATCCTCGGAGCATGACACAGCATTGCCAGTTTGAGATCACAGCAGCTCTGATCATCTGAAAGGAAGGCCCACTCACATCCCTGTGGAAGCAGAAAGAACACGTGAGGTCCCCTCCATAAGGGGACGTGTGTGTGTGTGTGTGTGTGTGTGTGTGTGCGCGCGCGCTAACTCTTGCTGGGGGATGGGAAGGAAATTCTTCTTTCACTGTGTAACCATCTCTCCTCCTGTTAGCAACCCAGTTAAACTCATTGGCCACCAAGCTAGATTGGTGGATTTGTTCCTCTGATCTGCCTCTACACTCTCTACCTGGGGTGAACAGACTTAGACTCCCCGGGAAAAGCAATACCACATCAAGAGACAGCCACACTGCTTGTAGGTAACCTACTAGAAGTAGAATCTGTGACTCAATCAGCTTCCTTTCTAAAACAGGCTCTGCCGAGATGTGCTTCTGACAGTAATTTACCCACGATCAGCATTTGTGTAGATCTTTGTGTCCTTTTTTCTCAGACTTTTTAAAAGATTTCATCTTTAATTATGTGTGTTAGAAACAAAGCACCATCTCAGTGTCACACAAAGGAACACGTGAGCACAGGAAAGCAGCTCAGCAAGACAGCTTCATTTTGAAAGCGTGAGCCGTGACCCAGACTGGGTGAGCAAGTATACTGGGGTAGGAGATTCACTTGGTTCTTTATTCTAACGACTGTGTCTTTTTCTTCATTGGCTTGGGGATCCAACTTCACAGTCTTTTTTTATGCACCATGTGTGAGGTCAGAGGCATAAGATCTCCTGAAACTGGAGTCAAGGGTGGTTGCGAATCACCATGTGGATGCTGGGAATTGAACCTAAGTCCTCTTCAAGAGCAACAAGTGCTCTTAACCACTAAGCCACCTCTCCAGCTCTGAGACTTTCTTGACTGACTAGTTTTAAAGCAACCGGCACAAATGAATTGAAGAAGAGGGAGAAAAGGCAGGCTGTTCCAGGCCATCAGGTTCTGGGAATGGAGGTGTAACGTGTGTAAACACAACTTTTACCAGGTAAGGGAGATTAAGAGATTGGCATAAACGTTTTACAAGATGTGGAAGAATAAAGATGGGGAAGATTTATAGAATATTTGCCCTTGGCAGGCTAGCTACCAAAAAAAAAAAAAAAATTCTCGCATGTGAGCATGTGTGCATGAGTTTGTGCTCATGAATGTAGTGCTTATGGAGGCCATAAGAAGGCATTAGATCCCCTGGAGCTACAGGAACTGGTGAGCAGCTTGACTTGGGTGCTGGGATTAGAACTGGGGTCCTCTGCAAGAGCAGTATATGCTCTAAACTGCAGAGTCATCTCTCTAGCCCCTTCATGTCTTACTCATTGTAATTGCTTACGTAAGTCTATGCATGTTAACACCTAAGCAGGAGGCCAAGTTCACAACAGCGGCATAGCCCCCTGAGAGCTACCCAAGCAGGCCTCTCTGCCTTTCCCTGATTCTTTGGAAGACCAGCTACCTTCTGGGAACTAAAGGACCTAAAAGTAGGAAATAGGTTGTTACTGAGGGAAGAAAGGACGTGGAGAATAAATATAGAACATGTATTGGAGAGTGGCTTTCGGTGGGACCTACTGTGTGAGGCCTTCTGTCACCCTGCAGTGGGGATAGCAGAGCGTAGGCTGCAGATCAGGCCTGCTCTCCACCTGCTCTGCATAGCCTGTCAACTGCAAGTAGCCCTAGAATTCTACAATTAGGAAAACCAAAGGAAGAGTGAGTGTAAAATGAAAAATACATCCCGAAAACACTGGAAATTCAAACATCAGTGCCCGTAACTGTAGTGACAATTTTGGTTTCGTTTAAAAACACAGAAACATTATGAGAATGTTTTCATCTTAATCTCAGGTGTGGGATATGGGGCTGCTTCAGACTGGCCACAGCAGCTGACTACAGTTTCCCTCGTTCAGGGGTGTGGCAGAGATTTTCTGTGAATGTGTGATGTTTGGAATTTGGGGGCTTTTCCGAGGGTCTATAAATGCTGGGGCACCATGACAGGGAGTGGGCTGTTGATTGTTGTTGGTCATGGTTTGTTAAGTAGCCATGCCCAAAGAAAAAAAAACAACAAGAAAAAAATAGATATCCTGATGGTCAAGATCAAACCTGCGAGGAACTCGATGCCCCTAATCAGCAGGAAGTAGTCTAACTATAGCAACCCTGGCCTTTTTCTCTCCTATCTAGTGTTAGGAGGTTGAAATAGTGGAAGGTAAAGATAGAGGAGAAAAAGGAACCCACAAAGTAGCCGAAGTCCAGCTACACGTAACTGAAGTTTTACTGAGACAAAGGCACAGTCCCTCTGCTCATGTCTCATGATAGCTGCTTTCAAACCTTAATGGAGTGTCTACAATAGGCAAAATCCCAAAGACTCACTATCCAAAATCCTCCCCTTTCCGATAGTCTGCTGACCCCTGGCCTCAGGACGTGGCAGCAATATTCCCTCTGCTCAGAGGTCTCATGACCAAATCTTCATCTAAAAGAGCCCAAGGGCCAAGCAGGATTAACTTTTTTTTTTCTGAAACATCACTTGCAGACATATTCTGATAAAAGTTCAGACCTGTAAGATAAGATAGTGTCCGACGATAAGACAAGGGAAAAATGAACTTGGAATAAAACCCAACAGTTCAAAGTAAGTAAAGGTGTGGTCATGAGCACCGCTAAGACCAGGGAGCAGTGTTTCCAAGTCCTAGAACTCCAGACTCAGCCACATGTCATACCATGTGACTGCACAGGAAGACATTTCTAAAGTTACAAGGACTCAACTAATTAACCCATCTATAGTTAAAACTCTGCTCTGGAGTTGTAGTAAACAAAACAAATAATCTCTAACCAAAGGGGACCATAGCTAAGTGTGCCAGCTACATGTGACCCAGGAGAAACAGCAGGGGCGAGAATGAAAATAAAAATAAATAAATAGAAAAACAGAAACAAAGAAAGAACGAACTGCAGAAGAGTAAAGATTCCCTGCAGTGTGGGCCTAGAACCACCTGAGCTGCAGCTTCTACTTCGCGCTGGGTCTGTAGGTCCTGGAGCAGAGAGCTATGGTTTTTTGTTAGTTTTTCTTTTCTTTTATTGTGCAGGGAGTTGAATTTACAGCCTTACTTAGCTAAGCCCCCAGTCCCGGAAGCTGCATTTCAAATGTAAATTCCTCCCATTCTTTAACCTCACCTTGAGGAATACTTTGTACCTGACCACTTCCTAGAAGCAAAATTTTGATCACAAGCGTTGTCTTAGCCTCTGCAGTCCAGTGGGGTCACTGGTCAGTCCCCTTAATGGGAGTGTTTATTCCAGGATCCATTCAGCACCTATTGTGCACCAAGGTACTGTTTCTCTTCTAGTCTATGTTCACCTCAAAACAGACGGAGATCACTACCTCAGGGAGTGGGGGAGAGGTGGAGGTGTATTTTTTTCCTTCTGAAAGAATCACTTAACCATCAGGAGAAAAGATATTTGTTTTATATTTACATAAACAAGACACAGAAAGCTTATTCACAATTACAAGTGAACAGATAAAAATAATAAATAAACCTTGACAACAGTAAAATAACAAGAGGGGTCAAAAGGACAGAATTGAAGTTTAGTTTGAAGATATTAATCGACTTTATTTCCAATTCATAATTGGACAGCTCTTTATTGCACAAGGCAGATAGGTGTTCTGGATCTGAACAAAGGAGTTTTACAATGAAAGGCTGGAAAGGAAGAAACAAAGAGCTAGACACCCGATTGTCTCAAAGTGACTTTCCTTGAACGGGGGGGGGGGGGGGGG
>CM052700.1:54180319-54215297 GCA_028551405.1 Uromys caudimaculatus
TACTCACTGATAAGCGGATATTAGCCCAAAAGTTGAGAATGTCCAAGTTTCACTAAACATTAACCGCTGGACTGAGAGTGAGGTCCCAGATGGAGTGGTTGGAGAAAGGTCTGAAGGAGCTGAGGGTATTTGTAGCCGCATGGAGGGAGCAAGAGCGTCAATGGGCCCGAACCCCCCCCCCCCCGGTCGTCCTGGAGTTCGGACCACCAACCAAAGAATACACATCTATTGACCCATGGTTCGGACTACATATGTGGTAGAGGATGACCTCGATGGCCATCAGGTAGAAAGGAGAGGCCCTTGGGCCTGAGGGTGCTAGAGGCCACAGTAAAGGGGAAGGTCAAGGTGGGAATATGCTGATGGGTGGGCCGGTAGGTGGGAGGAGGAATTCCCTCACAGAGGCGGGGAGGGGGGAGGGAATAGGGGGTTTCCAAAGAGGAGACCCAGAAAAGGGGAAACATTGGAAATGTAAATAAAGTATCAAAAAAAAAAAAAAAGACTTGATACCCCAGGGTGGCGGAATGCCAGGGTGATGAGTCGGGCATGGGTGGGCATTGGTAGAGGGGAAACCAGGAAAGGTGATAACATTTGAAATATAAATAAATAAAATATCCAATAAAAAAGATTGCCACATTGCACTCTTTAAAAAAAAAAAAAAAAAAAAAAAAACCAGTCAACACGTGCTTTTGTCTCACTGGGGTGAGAACTGAATGTGATGTTTCTGGCCAGGAATATACTTAAACCCATGGAAAGCCATCATTTTTCCAAAATGGTTGTTTCATTTTATTCTCTCGAAGGAACGAAGGGAGTATGGCTCTGCATCCCCATCGATCAGTGTTGTCCTTCTTCCTCTATAAGCTATTCTGATAATGACACCTCGTCACGGCTTTAAGCAGCGCTTCCCTGGTGACTGACTAATGAGGCAGGCACCTCTTACTGTGCCATTGTCCATATTTAGTTCTTCTGAACTGTCTAAGTCTCTTGTCTTTTCGTAGATATTAGGTTCCAGTGACCTTTTTAAAAAACTCTAATGCTGGCTAGTCATGTGCCATTAAAGAGCATTTGGGGCAACGGTGACTCACATATGTGATAGTGTTGCACCTAGTCATATGATCTAGTGACACTGTAGCTACTTTAGCTTTGGGGAGCTCTCCATGGTGTTTGCAGCATGATAAAGACCCCTGGTGATGACCTTGTCTGTCTGTGTGAGTCTGTCTCCGTGTTCTGCTTCAGTTCAATTTTCACTCCCATGCCGTGCTGACGTTTGGTCTAAGGCTCTACTTTTTCAAGGTTGTTTTGGGGACCCGTGGTCTTTCTATTTCATGAAAGTTATAGAATTCACTCAGCAACTTTTGCCTTAGGAATTTTCTGGGCTTTTGGTAGAGTCATATTAAATCTATGAATTAATTTGGGAAGAGCAATGTATTTTAATTCACAATTGTGGTCCATTTTCCACTTCTTTAGCTCCTTAAATTCTTGAAGCAATGTTTTTATATATAAAATATGTTATATACAACACAAAGTGTGATTGCATTAAAAACGGTCAACTATGATGATTTGATTTTCTCAAGTCTGTACTTTAGCAGACAGATATATACCTAGCACAACAGGAGAGCCTTCAGTAAATACTGTGTTAATAAAGATCACTAGACACTCAGAGTCTGGGTTCTAGATCATAACAGCTTTTAAGTGCACTGGTGACAGTGAAAAATGGTAGCAAAACAAAATATTAGTTGGACTGAAGTCTTACACGAACGTGCCCAATCTGACACCCACAGATTTGCTCCAACTTTGGTCGCTCTTGCATCTTTCCTTCTGTCTAGTTAGGGTGTCCTACTACTTCCGACAACCACCACTGTCTAGGCCAGGTGCCCTGCTGTTCCGGGGGCACTGAGCTTGTCCTCAGGCTTCCTTCTGTCTGCAGCCACCGTAGCTTTTGAAGCACATGGCCACATCATGTCTTTGTCCATTCCATTAAACAAAATAGTTCAGACAACAACTACTTGAGAGAATCGTTTTTCAACTGTGGCATGCAAATATATTCTCCATCTATTGATGGTTATTAAGTTAGAAACTATTGATTCCTTATTACTTAAAATTAAAAGCAAATGCTTCAACTAATTTGTCTAAAATAAAATATTTGAATCACCACTCTGATTCCTAATCTAATTATAAAATTATTAACTTGAAACTGTATGGAATTAAAATCCTGCATGAAACAGGCTCCCCCTTCTGCCTCTGTGAAGATCATCTGACTCTTGCCACCAGACCACACTGCTTGCAGAAGAACAAACATCAGATTGAGTCTCCTTGATTAATGCTTTGAGTTGAGGCTTCTAACTACAGCATAAATCATGATTTATAACATAATTAGCACTGACTCAATGTAAGCAAAACCTTCACCACCAGGAAGCCTCATACCCTAGGACAGCTACCTGGCTACCACACAGATGACCCTAGAAGAAGACCTCCAAGGAATCTGCAAAATGAACTTCAGCAGGAGGAAATCTTTACTCAAGAGAATAACAGCTTTTTGCTTCAAAGTGGAGTATCTTCTTAGTCTTCATAATTGATGACTTTGTGATCCACTCTAAAAACCTGGCATAATTATGTGGAGAGGAGATATGAAGCCAAAGGATGTAGTGCCTTTCTGTATTTCCGCTTGCCAGATTGGAAGAGAAGAAGAAAAAGACTGATTCTGCTGCCTGGCGATGCTGCTGTATTCCAGCAGTTTCGATTGACAAAACAGCATCCATCATCCTTTGCATGACAAATTTTCCTTGCCTCCCTCCCCAACCCCAGCTCATGATAACATAATTACATTCCATTTTTTCTTAAAGGGCCTGTATTTTCTTTTAGACAGGACAACAGCTGCAAATCTCAACCTTGATATTGCCTTAAAATGGTAAAATGGTGGCTTTTTTTCTAGTCTTGGCAATTGGCTTTTAAACACTCCTGCCAGGAGACCACTCCTGCCTGGCAAATTTTCTCACTGAAAAAAAAAAAAATTGCATTTATCCCCAAGACTTTCATGGAGCCATGCAAAGGAGCTCTGCGGCACTTAGTGCCTGTCCGTACTGTAATTTATCCTTGGGCCACGTTGTTTTAGAGCTGTGTTGAGAAGATGAACGCTGCTCTCATGCTTTTTATAGCCCTGTAATTGCTAAAGGAGCATTGTCTTTGTGTCAAGCCAATCTGAACATTTTCATTCTCCTCTCTATTTATGTCTACTCATGCATCCTAGTATCAATGTTTTCTGAGAGTTGGGGACATCAGGCCAAAATCTTGTCAATAAAATCCCCAGGCTTTATGGCAAAAATTCTCAGATCCTAAATACATACTGATAATAACTAGTATTTTAGGAGGTATCACTGTGTGGCTAATTGCACTCTAAAGACTTGCTGGTAAAATGTCTGCCACAAAAGCCACAGAGCAAGTCCACTGTTACCTTTGGTTTTCAAAGAAAGAGAAGAAGCTTGAGAGGGCTGGACACATTTTGTGCAACTACATCAAATGTGTTGAGTTGGGATTTCAGGTGGCCAGGAGCCATCTTGGTGGCCTTGACATCCTACTTCCATTATGCTCACTGCCTGTCCCTAAGGGAGACAACTGAGCTAATTCCTTGGGGAGTAGCGCACAGATATTAAAAATCTGTATTATCCAGTTCCCTATCGTAATAATCAAAACCTCATGGATTAGAAACTTATAAGAAAGGAAGTTTTATTTTAGCTCCTAGTTTCAGTGATAATCACTGGGCCCATTGCTCTTTGGCCCGTGGCAGTGTAGTATGGCAAAACTGTGTGTCTGTTCACATCATGGAAGCAAAGAAAGAAACAGAGAGGGACCCACTATTCAATCGAAGGCAACACACTCTTCCAGTGACCTTACTCCTTCCATAAGGCCCCCAATATTTTCATGGACTGGGAACCAAGCCTTTGTTACAAAGGCCTTTGGGAACAGAGACCAACTGCGGCAAAGGAATAGACTTACAAAGATTAACTGTGCTTTGCATGCTGGATGCCTCAGTGGAGTTTCTTCCACTGGTTTTGAATGACGGCACATCACTAGCGTGGGTGTTAGTAGTTTTCCTCTATCCCCAGGCGGTAGCTGAAGAGCAATGAACAGTCTCTCACAGCTGAGTGGAAGGACAAGGCTGGCTGCAGGGAGATGGCCAAACTGGAGAGATCACCATGACAAGGAGAGGCAGAGAGGTGCTGAGGCTCCCAGCTCTCCAGCTTTCTTGGGCATGTTGCCAGATATGTGATTCAAGAGATTCCAGGATCACAGCCCCACTGCCAACTGTTTACAGCCTCTTAAGACCTAAGCACAGCCTCCCTGAATGACCCTACAATCCCTAGGCACATAGATAAAATAAATGGCTACCCCATGTCTAAACCACTCTTTCGGGTCATCTGATACTAAACGTCATGCAAGACACCAGCAGAGAACACCTGGAAGAATACATTCCATAGGTTCAGATCTGAGCCAATTGTTAGCTGAGGACCCAGCAGCATTTCTATTGTGTGGGCACTGTGGGAGTAGATATTATTATTGACTGGGCTTGTGTTTCATAAATCAGGTCTTTCTTGAAAGGTAACATAATTCATTACATAAGCTATGAAAAATTTGCCTTGGGAACAGTGAAAATTGTGAATCCAGAAATAAGACCAGGTGGAGAAGCTTTGGCAAGGGAGGGAAGTTAAAAGCATGTCTTTGGCCTGCAACAAGTGACGGAGTACCAAGAGGTCAAAACCATGGGCCCTTGCTGATGCTGTCCACATGGACACAGAACGGAAGAAGGAAGTAGAAATCCAAGTCAGGAGCCTTTCTGGTAGCTCAGCCTCAGGAAAGCAGCAGAGACAGAGCCTGGGGTCCAAGCCTATACTGTAAGATCTGTTTTAAGTGGAACACTTTGTATGCTTTTTTTGTATTCAAGGTTTTATTCTAGTTTCCTTAATATTTCATAAGGTCTTCCCAAACATTCTGCCCTACGTGGGCCATGTGATGGGAAGCCAGACCCGGGTGGACCCGGGTTGCTGCTTCCAGTGGGGAGCAGCAGTCTAATGATGAGAGGAAAATGCCAACACTTTGTACTTTCTCGGATGCTGCTGTCAAAAACATGATTGCAATAATAAGGACTATTCAATGAACAGCCATTGTTAGTGTTTCAAATAGCTGTAACATTCAGTCACCCCAATATCCTTACAAAGAAGCTTCCAGTGCTATCCCTGGTATGGTGTGTGTGTGTGTGTGTGTGTGTGTGTGTGTGTGTGTGTGTGTGTGTGTGTGTGTGTGTGTGTGTGCGTGTGTGTGTGCGCGCGCGCGCGCGCATACATGGTTGGAGAAACTAGTGAACAAGACTCAGAGGTAAAGTCCTTTGCCTGGTTCTGCAACTTGGCACCTAGGCAGCTGGTCCTCAGCACCATTGTAGCCAGAACCTCCCACAAACAGAGACAGATAGAGGACACCCTGTACAGGAGCTAATGTAACCATCCCACACTGTGTTATGTCACTAGGGTCCTGCTGACTTGCCTGTGGATTCCTAGAGGGCAGGAACTCCTCCTTGCCTGCTTCCATGTCCCCAGAAACCAGTGTGGTCACATTCAGTGCCATAAATGTGTTGGGTTTTTGTTTTGTTTTGGTTTTTTTATGCTGTAAGGATTGGATTCAACTTACAATGATTCTGAAGCCTCCATGAGATATCCTCTTCAATTTGTTCCAACCCACAAAAAAGACACATTGACCGTTTACCGTGCAGCTTGAATAAAGAACATCTCTAGGGGATTTGTAGGCGTCTATCTACTGTGCGCTCTGATTTCCCCATAGGGAAAGGACTCATGGTACCAGCTCAGCAAGTATACTCACTCATCCCTGGCCACAGCCATGCTGTTCCTTCAGAATCTCCCCTCCACATCCAGCCTGAGGATTCCAAAGAAGAAGGAGCCCACATGGCTACATTAGTTCTTCAACTCTTTGCTTAATGAGTTCATGGCACTCCCAGGAGGCCCTAGAGTGTCAGTGTACTCCTTTGGCACTCTGTACCCCCTCTCTCCTGGGGAACAATTACTGCTTTCTGACTCCAGGGCTGTGATAGGCCAGTCATGAACAGAAGAGGAAGTGCAGGCAGCAAGTGTTTGGGAAGAGAGAGTCTCATGCTCTGGATGCTGAGAGACATGAAGCTGGGACTACTGGTCAACCCCATTTTGCAGTCAGCCATTATTCTAGACTTCTAATCAATCTGATAATATCACATCTTTTTTTTAAAACTTAAACAACCCAAATTAGGTTTTCTACTAGCTACAGCCAATAGTATGTAGCTGATACACTTTTCATAATTTTGTACATGAAAATAAAGTCTTTCTCTCCTTTTTTGCTTTTTCTCCCTAAGAATAGTGGTCTCCTATATACAGTTTGTTCTCTCTTTCCCCTTAGTTATCAAGAGGGGCAGATAGAGTGCAATATGATACTGAGAGACGGAGAAGCAGAAACAGAGACCATGTTACACAGCATACTCATACTGTTATCCTTGTTCTGTGGTAGGTTACCATGTCACACTCACTGAGCCCAGTGTAACTTTACCACGGCTGTGGAGTTATGGAAAGAGGCATGTCTGTGCTTCTTTTTGTACCAGTCTTGGTTTCAGGTATCCACTGGGAGTTTTGTAACAAAGTGCCACATAAATATGAAGCACACTCCTGTATACACGTATGGTGGTTTAAATGACAATGACCAGGCTCAGATGTTTGAGTATTTGGACCTTACTTGGTAGTGCTCTTTGGGGACAATTGGGTGTTATGGTCTTGTTAAGAAGGTGAATATTTAAAGATTTGTGGGATTTTGAGTTCATGCTCTCTGCTTTCTGCTTGATCCTGGTGCCATACCTACCTGCAGCTAAGCTTCCCCACCATGAGAGTGATGGGCTCCTATCCCTCTGGAACTGTCACTCCTAACAAGCCTTTCTTTCTATACACTGCCTTGGTCATTGTCTTAGGGTTTCCATTGTTATGAAGAGACATCATGACCACAGCAACTCTTATAAAGAAAACATTTAATTGGGACTGGATTACAGTTTCAGAGGTTCAGCCCATTATCATCAAAGCAGGAAGCATGGCACCAAGAGTTGACAAAGGATCCAAAGTTCTATATCTTGATCCCAAGGCAGCCAGGAGGACACTATCTTCGGTAGGCAACTAAGAGGTTCTCTTTTGAACTGGGCAAAACTTGAGCATATGACTTCAAAGACCACCCTCATAGTGACATACTTCCTCCAACAAGGCCACATCTCCTAATAGTGCCACTCCCTGGGCCAAGCATATTCAAACCACCATAGTCATGGTGTTTTATCACAGCAATAGAAAGTATCTAATACAGCACACATTCAGACTGTGGTCTACATACTATGATTCAAGTAAGTTCACAGAAGGAGACACAAAAAACAAGTCAGAAACTATTTGTTATAATTGTCACCATAGACTATTTGTGTGCAAGTGAAGAGTGTTAGTACACATTCCTGACAAGTGAGGGTGGGACAAGCTAAAGTCCCTGTCACACCAGTTCTGTGACCTTCCAAGCAAGGGAGCAACTTGCTCAACTGCCCCAAACCTCATGTAAATTATTCTGTTGCTTTGATGTTTTATTTATTGAATATGTTTTACACAACTTCATTTCATGTAGCATAATAAGTTCTGGGCTGTAGAGGACCAAGGAGTAGATCCCTACAACAACACAATGAAGGTAGACAGCGCTGGCTGGTGCACACTTTACTGGCAGGACCTGTGGTTCTTGCCTTGAGTCTGCTTACTAACTAGGTGACCTTCCTAACCTTGGCTTACCTTGAAGAGACACAAAAGGCTTTATGATTCCAAATCAAAGAAACCATAGTTACCCAGAAATAAAGCCTATGTCTTCATGAATACATTTACTCTTAGAAGAGAAAGTACTGTTATTTGTAAAAGGTAATGAGGTTATCAAATTGAAAGAACTTGAACTTACAGTCCTTTGGCTCTAAAGTTTGTGCTCTTTGTACACCCTACATATATGCCAGAGAGATTTACATGACACTGAATTGCTCAAGCATCCTATGTAGCTCCTCAGCTTCCTTGTTTTGATGAACTCATCTGTAAGGCCAGGTATTATTGAAGTTGTCCTCAAACTTGGGCTTCCTTTGTTCACTGGGTCTCCTCTTATTGACTGCTGGTGACTGTTTTTCTCTCACAATGTACAGCAGCAAGTGTTGGACACCCATCCTTTTCTCTTGTCACTTGGCAAAGTAGAATTTTGCTCCTGGTGCCTAGGCTGACTTTTGGTCACTTATTGCATCATTAAGTTTTCCTTCTTTTGGCTCATGGTTTCAGAAGTTGTAACTCATGGTCACTTGTCCCTGTTGTTTAGGACCTGTGGCAGCTCAGCACCTTGTTAAGGGAGGCATGATGTTCATATCGCATCATCCAGGAAGCAGGGGGTAGGGGAGATGAAGTCCAAGGATTCCTTCAAGGGACCATTCTCAGTCCCTCACTTCGTCTACCTAGGCACCACCTCTTAAAAGTTTACCAACTCCCAACAGTGCTACAAGCTGGGGACCAAACTTTCAACACAAGGTTGGGGACATTGCAGAGGCAAGCTGTGACACTGTCCTCTGAACTGCCTGGCCCAGATGTCAGTCATTTGCATGTCCACGATACATTGTTCTCCTGTCTTGCTTCCCTTCTCTTCTAGAATACGCTGAACTCCCGCTTTCTCTACACAAAAACCACCTCCAAAGACTTTTAGCAATCGGGTCCTTTCTAACCATAAAACTAGCAGAGAAGAGAGACTGTGTGGAAATTAGGTTTGGGATGTTATGTGTCTAACTTCCCAAGAAGCTAGAGCCAAGGCCACTTAAGGGATTAGATACTCCTCAGATCAAAAGCATTAAATCCCTGAACTGTAAAGAAACCAAATGACTTTTCTCATGAGAGCAAAAGAAGTCCTGAAGGGAAGAAGCTTTAGTTCAGGATAGAAATTAAACCCCAAAGGAAAAGCGCAGATCATAGAGGCCTGGCCTGTAAAGTTTCAGAGGGAAGTTAAAGAGCTCTTCAAAGACTGCTGGGGGCTGTCCATGTGATATTTTGAATTGAGAATGTGTGGTTTCTGGTCAGCTGAGGCTGAAGAATAAGCTGTGATTAATAAGAGACCAGAACCACTGAAGTGAAACCTTTGCTTTACTGGAACAATTGATACTGGTTAGCTGGGACTGAAAAATATGGAATTAAGAAGAGTCTAGTACTTATCTCTTGCCTTTCTCTTACTTCTCTTACCTCTCCCCATTCCTTCCCTTCTCTCTCCACGTGGTCATGGCTGGCCTCCACTCCTCTACTTCTCTACTCTCTTCCTCTCTCTGCCTTTCTCTGCCTCTACTACCCTCTTAACTTCCCTCCCCATTCCCTAAATAAACTCTATTTCTATACAAAGAAGAAGAAGAAGAAGAAGAAGAAGAAGGAGGAGGAGGAGGAGGAGGAGGAGGAGGAGGAGGAGGAGGAAGAAGAAGAAGAAGAAGAAGAAGAAGAAGAAGAAGAAGAAGAAGAAGAAGAAGAAGGAGAGTCTAGTATCACTAAGGCAAAATATTCTCAAAAAAATTTCCTAAGAGTCAGCACACAAAAGCTATGGTCCAGAGAGTGCCAAGGTTGCATCTCATGCTGACAGCGAAACCTAGTAAATGTGTAAGAGTCTCCCACATGGTACTGGTTTGGAGGCATGAGGGGATCAAAAAAGAACATTTGAGGCTCGGTACCTCCAAAGGTCAGGAAGGGCCATTGGTGAACATGAAGCCTTGGCTGCAGCCTTGGACCCAGGATTGAAGGGGTCATGAGGAGAAGTTGAGGCTTGGAACCATAAGGCAGGCTCAGAGTTCCTGAGGAGAGGCCAGGAGGCCATTGGTGAAGGTGGAACCTATGGAGACCACAGCATATTGGAGATGTCATAACCATAGGACAACTGCCAAGGGCAGCAATAACTCCAGAGTGAGGCCTGCATGAATCTATGTGATAAGCTACGTGTGCAGGGAATAGCAGAACTAGAGACATGGAGCTGCCCGTGCCCTTTGGAGCCCAGACTATTGAGAGTGAATCCCAGATGCCGGACTTAAGGTAACAGTGATATTGACACTGTTGGAGTTTTGTTTTGCTTTGATTTAATTGCAGCTGTGTACTGGTTCTTCCTCCCATGGCAGCAGAAAGTGTGTAACTTGTTTTTTATTTACAGAGCCAACAGTTGGGAGACTTTGGACTTTTAAAAAGACATTGGGCTTTTAAAAGAGAGCTCAAACTTTTAAAGTGTGGAAAATGTAAAAAGACCATGGGACTTTTAAAGGCACACAGTGTTCTATACTATAATATTAACATGAGATCATGGGAATAAACAGGAAGATAAACATGGTGGTTTAATGGTTATATATTGGTATGTCATGTTAACAAGAGATCAATTGTCTTGGTTAGTTTATCAACTTGACATGAGCTAGTTATCTGGGAAGACAAATCTCAATTGAGAAAATGAGTAGAAAACAAAGACCAAGAGCTTTCAGCCAGGCAGTGATGGTCCACATCTTTAGTCCCAGCACTTGGAAGGCAAAGGCAGGTGGATCTCTGTGAGTTCCAAGACAGCTAGGACTATGCAGAGAAACCCTCCCTCAAAAACAAAACAAAACGACAGAGTGTTATCAACTCCCTTTCCTAAAAGAAAGTAGCAGGACCATTGGAAACTTCATGAATAGAATAATTCAGTGTGACTATAAGCCTAGTGAGATATTTATTATCATTTATTATGCCATTAACATAACAACCAGTGACCCCAATAGTTTCTCTTGTAAGAGAAAATGTATTTGTGAAGACGTGGGCTTCATTACAGGTCAACCACAGTATCTTTGATTTGGAACTAATCAGCAATAACTGTAGCATGAAGCTGGCATCAGCCTACAAGATAAGCTATGTGTGCTACTCTTGATAAACTAGGGTAGAAAGGTCACCCAGTTAATAAACATACTCAAGGCAAGAAGACACAGGAAAGTGCGCACACCCATGTGGACTACCTTCACCACATCATCTCAGTTTTCTCCTTCCATAGGGTTATACCCAAAGCTGTATACACTATGTGCGGTGAGATTGTCCACAATATGTCTGATTAGAAAAATGTAAAGTAAGCATCAAACCCAAGGAGAAAAGAATTGCACAATCATATCAATATTGAAAAAGAATCTGACAGGTCTGATTCATGAATAAAAGAGAATTTTTGCAAAAGAGAAGACTGGGTTTCCATGCCCAGGTTCCTCTAGCACCATCCTCTTTAATCATGTGCTAGAACTTATACTGGAACCTAGCATAGGACAGGAAAGGCAAGTAAAACATACAGACTGGGAAGGAAACGTAAAGCTCTAGTTCAGGTAATTATCTATGTAGAGTATCTCTAAGTATTACCATGGAAACCTCCTAGGAGCTTGGGTTGGCAGTGTTACTTGTCAGTGAGACAGAATAGAGTCACATGGGGAGATGGGCCTCTGAGCACACCTCTGAGGGATTGTTTAGAGTAAAGATGGTCTCTGAGAATGACTGTGAAGCCTTATCTTGATTATGTTCATTGAAATGGAAGGCCCATCTCAATTGTGAGAGAGATCACTCCTTGGGCTGTAAAATGTGGAAGGACAGCAATGGGAGCTGAGCTCTAGCATGCTTGCCTTCATCTCTCTGCTTCCCAGTGACTGTGATGAGCAGCAGCTTCAGGCCCCTGCCGCCTTGGTTTCGCCACAGAGATGGACTAACCTCATTCTTGTGTTATAAACTAGACTAATCCTTTTCTCCCTCAAGTTTCTTGTGTAGAGTATTGTATCATAGTAACACGAAGAGAAACTAAGAACTAAAAAGTGCTTACAGCAAAGTCACATATTACAAAGTCAACTGCTTTCCTGTAAACGTCCAAGGAACCAGTGAGACTTGAAAATGAAAACAAAAAAGTAGTAGTAAGCCCAAATGAAATAGAAGTTAAAAATCCACAAAAATCTACCTGAGAGATCTATGTGAGGAAAACTATAAAATTCTGATGAAAGACATAGAAGATCTAAATAAATGGAGATACATTACATGTTCAGTGATAGGAAAGGAAGGCTCAATATTGTCAAGATCTTGACAATAAATTCAATGCAGCCACAATAAAAACTGGTAGACATCAGGAAGAGAGAGGGAAAGACACTGGGCTGGCCTGGACAAAATCCCAAAGCCCACCCTCAGTGACACAAGTCCTCCTACAAGGCCACACCTGCTCCTACATGGTCATACCTCAAAAGGCTTCCCAATAGTGCCACTTCCTAAGCATTCAAACATATGAGCCTGGAAGTAGTGGGCATTCTTATGCAAACCACCACAGGTAGCCAACAAGCACATGTATTCTTAGAGCACCACATGCTAAAACAACTGAAATAGCCAATACGTATAACGATACCATCAAATGCTGATCAGGAGGAGAACAACAGAGACACTCATGATTGGTGACATGGCCATGGGACTCAACACACTTCTTTTTTTTTTTTTTTTTTTTGATACTTTATTTACATTTCAAATGTTTTCCCCTTTCCAGGTCTCCCCTTTGGAAACCCCCTATCCCATCCCACCTCCCCCTACCTCTATGAGGGTATTCCCCCACCCACCCACCCACTCCCATCTTCCCTCCCTGACATTCCTCTATATACTGGGGCATCTAACATGCTCAGACCCAAGGGCCTCTCCTCCCACTGATGGCCAACAAGGCCCTCCTCTGCCACATATGCGGCCAGCACCATGGGTCCCTCCATATGCATTCTTTGGTTGGTGGTCCAGTCTCTGGGAGCACCGGGAAGCCTGATCGGTTGACACTGGACTCAACACACTTTTACAGTGCAACCTAGTAGCCACATTTCTTGATACTGACACAATTAGTTGAAAACTTTTAGACACACACTCACACACACACACACACACACATTCATTCATAGATAGATAGATAGATAGATAGATAGATAGATAGATAGATATCTACAGATATCTATAGTCTTTATTCATGATCACCCAAACTTGGAAGCAATTAAGATGCTCTTTGGTACATGGACAGCAAAATAAAACATGGACAGCAAAATAAACCAATAGAACCATTCAATGGGATATTATGTAGCACTAAAAATGAATGAGCTATCAAGCCATGAAAAGAGATGGGAGGAAACATATGACATTACTAAGTGACTACAGCGCTACAATGTATTTTGTAAAATAAGGACTGAGGTTAAATCAGTTAGGAATGTGCTCAGCTGTAAGTATAGAGCCTGGCAGACAACAACTTACAAAAGAGAAGAGTACATTTTCTCTCTGCTCCCAGAGGCAGTGCAGGCTGCTAGGCCAGCCCTAAGATACCATCAACAGGCCTTTGCACTCTCTTCTCATCATCTCTTGGATGTAATCCACATCTTACGCAGTCAGTCATCCACATTTACCAATTCCTAGTCTGTAGACTCAAGCAACTGTAGATCCAAAATGTTTTTTAATTTGTACATTTTCTTCCTCACTCTTCTCTTGCTATGAAGAGACATCATGACCACAGCAACCCTTAGAAGAGAAAGCATTTAGTTGGGAACTTGCTTACAGTTTCAGAGGTTTAGTTCTTTATCATTATGGTGCCAGGAAGTATGGTGGCAGGCAGGGGTGATGCAGAAGTAACTGAGAACTGCATTCTGGTCCACAAGCAGAGAGAGACTGACTAGGTCTGGCAGTCTTTTGAAATTACAAAGCCCACATCCAGTGACACACCTCCAAGACCATACCTTTTTTTTTTTTTTTTGGATATTTACTTTATTTACATTTCAAATGTTTTCCCCTTTCCAGGTTTCCCCTTTGTAAATCCCCATCCCATCCCCCTCCCCCTGCCTCTATGAGGGTGCTCACCCACCCACCCACCCACTCCTGTTTTTCCTCCCTAGCATTCCCTTACACTGGGGCATCTAACACTCTCGGGCCCAAAGGCCTCTCCTCCCACTGATGGCCAACAAGGCCCTCCTAACAGGGAAAACATTTGAAATGTATATAAAGTAAATATCCAAAAATAAAAAGAAGAAGAAGAAGAAGAAGAAGAAGAAGAAGAAGAAGAAGAAGAAGAAGAAGAACAACAACAACAACAACAACAACAACAACAACAACAACAACAGCAACAACAACAAGAAGTTCCCTAGGGAGCAACAGTGTCAACTGGCCAGAACCCTGGAGCTCCCGGAGGCTGGACCACCAACCAAAGAATACACATGGAAAGACCATACCTTTTAATCCTTCTAATCCTTTCAAACAGTTCCACTCTCTGGTGACTAAGCATTCAAATATATGAGCCTATTCTTATTCAAACAACTACACATGTGTAGGGCTAAAGACAGTTCAGCACTTAAGAACAGACACTGCTCTTGCAGAGGACCTGAGTTTGTTCCCATCATCTACATTGTGCAGTTTGCAATTGCCTGCCACTCAGGCTCCAGGGGTATCTTACTCTCTCTTTGACCTCCTCAGGCACTGAACTCACATGCATAGACACATACACATAGACATGACCAAAATATTAAAATAAAATCTTTTAAAAATTGCCTGTACACTGAAGCTGTATACGGTGGTGGTGGTGGTGGTGGTGGTGGTGGTGGTGGTGGTGGTGGTGGTGGTGGTATCCCCTAGATAGTACAGTATAACAAGCTATTTATAGTTCCAATGACACTGAATTGGGTTTTATAAACCTGACAGTAGCTCTCTATAATATATTTATTATTGTTACTATGATGATTAAAGGATATGGAGCACGTGCATTGGCTGTATGCAACTACTGTACTGTCACACATAAGGCACTTGGCTCATGGGAAGATTGGTAGCAGAGGGGAGAGTTTACCATGGCACCAAAGCCATGAGGACCCCAGAAAATAGTTCTTCTCCAAGACTACCACCAGGCATGGTGATAGGAGGAATGGACAAGAAGCTTGGATTGGCTAAGCTGTCCCTATTCTTGTTTTGTCAAGGGTCTCAGTATGTAGCTCCAGCTGGCCTGGAAGTCATTATGTAATCTGTCTCTGCCTCCAGAGTGCCAGGGTTGAAGGCAGGCACCATCATACCCAGCCTAAGTTGTCTCAAACCAGTCCCCAGCAACAGCCATGCAGAGCCAACAATGATGTTAGTCATCTGGCATTCTTTCTGCAAAGACAGCTGAGAAATAGGTTCTTGGCATTGTTTTACTTTGCCTTTTTTTAAAAATTTTTTTTATTTTTTTACCTTTTTTCCTGGAATAATATTTATATAAGTGAAGGCAAAGTGAGTATTGAGCATGAACCACTAACTCCTGAGACTTAAAATGTTGCCCAAATTTAATGTCTAGACAGAAATATGTTCCTAGGAGACAGCTGGGTCTGTGTCAGTGGCTCTGTGTGAAGTTTTCAGATCACCCCTTTCCCATACATAGAGCTTGAAGCAAGAGCCCAGGCTATCCCTATTCTCTGTGGGCCCTTCTGTGTAGCTTATGTGAGTTTGCTTGAACTGCTGTAACAAAGTACCACAGACTGAGGGCTTAACAACAGACCTTTGCCATCTCACGGTGCTGGGGGACAGCAGTTCCACATCAAAGTGTCAGTCAGCAGACTGGTTCCTCCTGAAGGGTGTGAGGGAGAATCTTCCAGCTCTCTTCTTTGAATCATGGATGAGCATCTCCTGTGTCTCCACACCAACTTCCCTCTATGTTTGTCTGTCTTCAAGCTTCCCCTTCTTATAAGGGTTCCTACCCATCACACTGGATTAGAGCTCCTCTGAAGAACTTCATGTTAGTTTAATTACATCTGGCGAGACCCTTTCCTCTTTAAGAATTTAAGTAGTTGAACCTGTAGACACCTCTCCATTCTCTGCATGACCTCAGCAACACAAGACACAAGCTCCTTTAATCTGATCCCATGGAATCACAATGAAGTCAGTCCACTTTAATGTCTATGACACCTATACCTGGCTCTACGTGGATGAACCATCCATCATACTCAACAGATACATATAATGTGGCTGACTGGGCCAGTCACTTTTCCCTAGTAGCGATGTTCAAACATAGCCATGTACTGCACAATCTGCCTTCCAAAGAGCTCCCACTCACTCTCTGGACTCAAAATCCCCAGCCACCTTTGCATTTTGCCTCCCTTTCCCTGAAATGCTCTTCTGCAGACAGACAGAGGCACCCTTCCTAACTGCTACCTTTTGTATTCATGGGCAACACAATAGTCTTCCACAAAAATGAGGAAAGACATCAGATGTCCCAGATCCCAAGGCTGTGGGAACTACCTCACATGTTTAAGGACCTGTACAGATGACTGCTGGTTACCCATCCCAGCTCAAGTGGAAAGCTTCCCTTTGTAAACTCTGGATACTTTGTAAACTTTGTAAACCCTCAAGGCAGGAAAATGGCCAGGTCCCTGTCTTGGTTACCATTTTACTGCTGTGAGCAGACACTGTGACCAAAGCAACTCTTATAAGGACAACATTTACTTGGGGCAGGCTTACAGGTTCAGAGGTCCAGTCCATTATCATCATGGTGGGAACATGATGGCACCCAGGCAGGCATGAGGGGGAGCTAAGAGTTCAACATCTTCATCTGAAGGCAAACAGGAAAAGACTAGCTTCCAGGCAGATAGGGCAAGGAACTTAAAGCCCATGCTCACAGTGACACACTTCCTCCAACACACTATTTGGAGGGAGTGGCCACACCTCCAAATAGTGCCACTCCCTGGGCCAGGCATGTTCAAGTCCCCCGCCCATGGAGCTTCAAGGGCCAGGCCCCAACCCCAGATTTCCCGAACAGCTCTAATGGTCACTTTCTAATGGCTGTAACTGCCCCGAGGTGGGAGAGTGGTCAAGCCTGACACTATAAGAAGAAAATCTCATCAATCCTTGAACTTGCCCTAGTGATCAGGTCACATAATCCCTCCAATCCCAGGCCAGCCTAGAAAGCTCCACCCCACAAGGACCCCTGTATAAACTCTGTGTTCTGCCCAGTTCTCTGCTGTTTCTCTCCTGACAAGAGGCAGCCATCCTTCTGGGTTTTCCCTCCCAATACATCTCTCATGTGATGTTTGTTGTGTGGTGTGACTTTGTGGTATTCTTTGGCTCCCAACTGTCAGTATACCTTTTGGAGCAGAGCTGTAACACTTATAATGATGTTAAGGGAGAGGATCTTGGATCACCAGGGTGGTCCAGGGTCCTTAGGGGCAGGAAAAGCAGACTTTTTCTGGCCAAGTCCAAGTGGAGACTGAAGATTTGGGAAGGATTCAGAGTAGCAGGGATCTGAGTTCACTGCTGATAGTTGACTGAGGATGAAGATGGTGGCAGTAGTGGTTATAAGCCAAGAAACATGGCCACCCCTCAAGATGGGAATGGCCTGCAGTTGAAAGCCAGTAAGAAAGGAAACTTGAGTCCCATAATCTCAATGAACTGAATTCTTTCTGTCTCTCAAGAGTACATAAAATAGACATCCCCCATGAAAGGTTCCAAACACCCCTCTAAAATCCTATGTCTTCCTGGTGAAAGCCATGCAAGTCTTAACAGCCTTTCGAGGCAATATATTTGTGCTTCTTTCTGCCACTCAATGTGTCTTTGATTATTGTGGCAGAAATGGGAAGCTATAACATTCACATCAACCAGGTCTGTGGCAAAATGTCACCTCAGAGGGCTTCCTCCTGTCTACTGCCCTGAGGTTCTCCTCATTTACTTTGTTTTTTATTTTACTTATTTTTATGTGTATCCAAGTTTGCCTGTATACATGTACATGCACTGTGTGTGTGGTAGCCATGGAGGCCAGAAGAGGGTGACAGATACTCTAGAACTGGAGTTGCAGAGAGTTGGGAGCCATTATGTGGGTGCTGCGGATTGAACCTGAGTCCTTTGCAAGAGCAGCCACTGCTCTTAACTGAGAGGTCTCTCTCTGACCCCATTTACTTTTCTTACAGTGTTTCTAACTCACCAATGCAGTAGTATATATTTATGTATACACTGTCTTTGTGTATCCCACCTCACTCTTCTAGTGTGTGTCAGTGCTATGAAGAATAAGGCACTTGGCTTTGACCCTTTGTAGACAGAGACTTAATAGTTATTGAAGGAATGAATGCCATCAACAGGGTTTAGTTTTATCAGACGCTTTGTTTACATAGATAATCAATTGGATTCTTTTCCACAATTTGTTAATGAGGTAGGTTGGTTTACAAAGACCACATCTTTTTAAAATTCTTGTCTCTGGGATAAAATTTATAAGGTCTTGGGGTAAAATCTTGTTTTCATATTGTTCTGGGTTTGAGTTTCTTTATTTCACTTTGTGTGTGTGTGTGTGTGTGTGTGTAGGAGAGGGAGATAGAGTGTGTGTGTGTGTGTGTGTGTGTGTGTGTGTGTGTGTGTGTGTGTGTGTTTATGTGCACTTATGTGTTTATGTATACTGTGCCCGTGCAGGTGCCCATGAGGCCACAAAGGGGCACCCAGATCTCCTGGGACTGGAATTGTAGATTGTTGTGAGCCTCTGTGTAGGTGCTAAGAACCAACCCTGGGTTCTCTGGAAGAGCAATAAGCACTGTTGAGTGCTGTCATCTCGCCAGCCCCTGGTATGGTTTTGCTGAAGGTTTATCACACTGTTTGCATTTCTCTTCATGAGACAAAAAATATCACAGGGCTTCTCCCTTCTTGTTAGTGGCTGTTTAGTTTTCATTTTTTATTTTGTTGTTTACTTTGTGTTCACCTGTCTTTGGTCCAGGGATACAATGGGTGTCCAAAGCACTCTTGGAGCAGGCCTTCCTCTTCTCTCTGTGTGTCTGTAAACTTGACATGCGTTTCTTTCTTTTGAAAGACTGCTACAATTCACCAAGGAGGCCATCTGTGCCTGGAGTTTTCTTTGTAGGAAGACTTGAATATAAATTTAATTTCTTTAATAAAAATAGCTACTCAGATTTTTTTTTTTTTTTTTTTTTTTTACTTTTGTCGGATTCAAAGGTGTGTTTTCTCAAAGCATTTTCATGTCAAAACAGTCCCCAAGAGTCCTCAGTGCTGTCTGCAGGGACACTGTCTTCATGCTGATGTCAACTGGTGATTTGTATTTCTGTCAGTCATTCTGTCTCCTTCTTCCCTCTATGCTTCCTCCTCCTGCTCCTGTTTCTGCTCCTCTTCCCTCTCCCTCATATGAAGGTTGTCAGATTTATTAATATTTTCAAAGATCTGTTGCTTTTGTTCTTCCAAGTGTTTAATTCTTCTCCATTTTACAGATTTCTGTCTTTTTATACTCCTTCTTCAACATTTCTGGAGTTCCTTTCTCTCTCTACTTGAATTGTGATTGGACCACTGGCTCTTGTTGCTGGTTTTTTTTTTTTCTAACGTATGTATTTAAATCTATAAACTCGAGAACTGTTTTAGTTGCATCCTGCATTTTTGAAATATCATATTTTATTTTATTTTCTCTTGAGAAAAGGCATTTTATATGTTTTATAAACATTTATACATAGGTACTCAATATATGACAACTATACTTTATTTTTCTTATAGGAAATATCATATTGTCATTATCTCTCAGTCAAAAACAAGTTCTGGTGTCTTTTACAACCTCTGCTTAAATCCACAGATGATACAGAAGTGTATTCTTTTATTTCCAGATATTGGTAAGGTTCATAGAACTTTTTGGTGATTTCCAGATTAGTTTTCATATGATCAAGAAACATTCTCTGATTTTGGATTGTTAATATTTATTAAAGTTACTTATGACCTCAAATATGATCCATTTATGAGTGTATCCATTTAGAAAGAAAGTGTCCACTGGGGCGAACCAGTGGGCACTGTGCTTTAAATCACGTGTATTCTTGCTCCTTTGCATTTGCTGTTCTGCTACTGAGAGGGGAATCATGCAGTAATCTGGCTGCTTCTCCTTTGAGCACTGCACGCTCTTTTTAAAAACGTTTTATTGATTCTTTGTGAGTTTCACATCATTCACCCCATCCCACTACCTCCCCGCCTCCCCACATCTGCCCTCTGTTCTCACAGCCTCCTCCATAAGAGAAAATACAAAACAAAAGTTAAAAAACAAACACAGCAAACATAAAAATCATCTCATCATGGAAGCCATAGTGTGTCACAGTGTGTCCCACAGTGTACCCTTCCGTCCACACTTCTTTACTTGTAAATGTTCATTGCAATGAGTCACTGGTCCGATTCAAGGTTTCTGGCTTCTGCTACATTAACAATACTGGATCTTCACCAGACATCCTCTATCTAGGCTATTCTGTTATTGCCCTGGGTCATGGAGATCCTACAGCTTCCGGTCTGCAGGACCAGCCCTTTCACATGCTCCAGCAGTTCACAGAAGGGGTAGGTGTCGGGGTTGGCCAACTCAGAGCCCTGGGTCTGGGCTTGGGTGGGAGCTGAGTTGGTCAGCCTGCCAGCTCTCCCCCACCCACATCACCAGGGCAATCTCTCCAGCACTGCCCCAGCTAGCTCACCCAATGCCACAGCCAGCAATGGGTGGGGCCAGTTCTCCCACTCTCATGCCCTTGGCCCAGTTTACCTGCACACAAGCCACCAGAGCCAGCTCTACTGTGCTGCCCAGGTGAGGGAGCACTCCATGTTCTTACTTCATATATTTTAAAGGTATTATGGATTTATATACGCAGAACAGAAAAAAAGAAAGACAGAGAATTACTCTTTCCTTCTTATTTTTGTCTTTGGAGATGAAGCACATCAGCTACCTCACTGTAGCAAGGGTATTCACACAGCTGCGAGACACCTTGTCATTGTTGTTTTAGTTACTTTACTTGTTGCTCAGACAAAATGTTTAACAGAAGAAACTGACGAGAAAGGGGTTTTTGGCCTGTGGTGCAAGCAGGGATACAGTCCATCATGGCTGAAAGGCATGGAGGTGGGGGCTTGAGGCAGCTGGACCACAGTCAGGAAGCAGAGGGAGACGAATGTCGGTGTTCAACTGGTTTCTTCCTTTTTCCTCTTCTGTTCATTCTGGGGCCCCGGCCCACTGGGTGGTGTCATCACATTCAGGATGCGTCTTCCTTCCCTAGTGAAACCTCTGAGGGAACTTCCTCATAGGCACACCCAGAGGTGTCGCCTGCTGGCTCTTAATCCAGGCAAGTTGACAGAGGAGATCCATTAGATTGTCTCAATGGCATTGTTCCTTTTTCCTTTCGTTTCCTTTAACCTTCCTATGACCTTATAGTTAAGGAGAATTTCATGTGTGCATCCTAAGACTGGATGTCATATTTCCATCCAAACAATAAATTTTATCTTTCCATCAGTGGGTTTAGATGATTTATTTTTTACTGCTTTTTGGTTGGATTTAAATTTATCATCCTACGGCTTGTTTTCAATCATCCCTTAAGATCATTTTCTCTTTCCTGCTTTCCAGACTCCTTCTAAACTGGACATTTTAAATTCTTCCCCTTTATCTCCTCGACTGTATTTTCAGCATTAATTCTTCATCTTGTGCTTGGCAGTTCCTCCGTGGGTCATATGTCTTAGCTGGTCACAGTGTGCTTTAAATGATTACCACCCAGCCTGGGGTATAGGAACTTCGTAATAGGTCATTTGCCTAATCACTCATGGAGCCTCAGGACATTTAGTATACACTTTACTTGTACGTATACAAATCCCCCCATTCCTTGTTTTGTTTGAACTGGTCAGTCGTTTTTAAAGTAATTTTCAAAAACCAATCTTTCTTACCTACCTACTTATGTTTCTAGGAGTCCTCAGCTGTTCCAGAAGACAGAGGTTCCCGTGTGACATCTTTTCTCCTCACCTGTGTCTTGGGTCAGTTTAGGTTCTACAGCAAACTCTAACAGGCTGGGTGGTATAAACAAGCATTAATGCGTCACAGCCCTGCGGAGGCAGGGGGTCCACGGTTTGCATGCCAGTCTAATCTGGCCCCAGTGAAGACCTTACTCCGGTGCTGTGTCCTCACACGGCCTTTTGTGGGGCGTGAAGAGAGATCTCATGCCTCTTCATCTTTTATATGAGGATTAATCACACAATGAAGACTCCATCCTCAGGACCTAATCTACCTCTAGCTCCCACAGTTCCCCCTCCAAATACCATCACAATGGGGACAATTAGGTTCAGCTTGTAAATATTAAGGAACATAAACTTTTAATCCATGGCAACTCTTAGGATTTTCCTTCAGTGTTTCTTGTGCAGCGGGTGATTAGCAAAACCACTTAGGCCGGCCTTCCTTGAAAGACATCTTGATAGATTTTCCAGAGGCCAGTCTTCCTCAACTGCTCTCCACCTAATTTTTTTAGACAGGGACTTCTACTGAACTTGAGGTTCACCAATTTGGCTGAGCAACAAGCTGCAAGAACCCAGAGCTGAAACCATAGGCATACAGTTTCACACCTAGCATTTTTATGTGGATCCTGAAGGATTAAACACGGGTCCTCATGTTTTCATGGAAATCACTTTATTGACTGAGCTACCTCCCTAGGCCCATTTTATTTTTATTTTTATTTTTATTTTTTTAAAGATTTATTTATTTACTTTATAAGTACACTGTACCTGTCTTCAGACACACCAGAAAAGGGATTTGGATCCCATTACAGATGGCTGTGAGCCACCATGTGGTTGCTGGGAATTGAACTCAGGACCTCTGGAAGAGCCCTGACAACATCTAGCTCTTCTCTGGGTCTGCCTTAAAAAAAAAAAAAAAAAAAAGAACAAAACCAAACCTGCTTTCCTTCTTTGATGGTGAACCTATTTTTCTCCTTCAAATACAGAAATCATTTTGTGATACATCCTGGCCACTTGTGAATCCTGACACCCTAAGAGATTCTAGACTTTCATCCTTCTCCAGAGAGTGCTGAGCTCTGCACTGAATTCCCTGAGGTTTCTACACATATCTTCAGTGTTTCTCATCATAGGGCACAACCTTAATCTATGGCGTGACTCTTACTCCTACTAAACAAGGCTTTAATTGAGTATCATACATGTCCACCTAGGTCTCTGGCTGATGGCTGAGTGACTTTTGAAATTTCTGACCAACTCTGTTTCTCAGGAGCCTTGTGGTGTGTGGCTCTGGGCATCCTTAATGTAGGGCCTGACTGAGGACAGGAAGGGAACTCCTACCTAGCATTAAAAGATGACTTCTCTGCTTTCCCCTTCATGTACTGAAACCTAAACTTCCTTGTTTTCGCATCTGCAGACTGATCTGTTTCTGTTGCCCAGGAGACTACTGCTCTTTGGCTACACTTATGACACCATGGTTTAGAGATAGTCTTAAATCAGAAAGCAAGATAGCTACAGAGGCTACTATGAGTGTTGCCTGGGTTTAGAGGTCATGGTCTTCAGCTACTCACTATCCAGTGTCTGAGGCCGATTGCTTTTTATGTTCTGTCCACTCATTAGTAACCTGTGTTGGAAGTTAAATCTGGTACCAGCAGTTGCTTATTGTGACTGGCTGGAAGTCTGTTGAATACATGAATGCACACACAAGCAATAGAAGATTTCAAGTCTAATCGAATATAAGTGAGTCAGTATTAATTAAATCACTAGGGCTGGAGAGACGCCTCTGCAGCGAAGCACACTCATGACTCTTGCAGTGTGGTTCCCAGCACCATGATGGATGACTCACAGCTGTAACTTCAGATCCAAGGAAACTGACACCTCTGGCTCCACGGCACCTGCACTCATGTGTACATGCATGCACACATGCAGAAACATGCACCTACACATAGTTAGAAATAACAATAAATTACTGCCCTTCCCCCTTTGAGCACCTCTAAAACAGAGTCAGTCCTGCAACCTAGGCTCCTATTTCTTCCTTTTCCCCATCAGCCAGTGTCTAAGAGCCAGTCTCATCTGAGGCCACATTCAACTCATCTTCCTCTTCTATTGATTCTGAACCCTTCCTCAGACACTAGACTTACAAAATGTCCAAACAAACAAACCCAAAGAACTCAAAGGAATGCCAAAATAACAAATATTATAATATAATAAAAATAGTTTCCACCTATCCACCTTATTAAAGATTAGATGCAGGAGGAATTAGAGACTCCTGAGGAGCTGCCAGCATGAATTGCTTCAATAACATTCCCTAATGAAGGTGAAGCAATGACAATCCGAAGCAGACAGGTTTCTTATAATTATTACTCTCCTGCATTCATGGTGGCAATAATTCACACAGCCCTCCCAATCTCCAGTGGAAATTAAAAATAAAAGCCCATGCTCCAGGTAAGCAGCCAGGAAAGTCCCCAGGAACACTCTAGGCACCTGCTGTGGCTGACCAAATTTGGACTGAAGGTTTACCAAAATGAGCCCCGTTAACCATCCACCATATGCAATGCCAGGCACAATACAGGTGTTTTAAAATAAATGTGTATGGCTCACGTCTTTAACCATTCTCCACAATGCTCTTTCTCTATTTGTAGGTCATGCTAGACTCTACTCTGGTTCCTTTTTGTTGACTCTGACCCTTCAGTCACCATGTTTACTGTTTGTGAAAATTTCATTAACTTGGAAAACACTATTGCCTCTCCCACATCTGGATTAGGGACCATCTGCTTGCTGAGGTCATGAGTGCCTGCTAATGTTTCCCCAGGCTTTGTAAAGTATTTTGGAAATGTGGTGCACTTTGACTTTGAAACACATGGATGGAAGATTTTAATGTAAGAAGCCCTGCGTTCATTGTTATTCTTAAAGAGATGTATGCAGCTATTAAATTTTGCATTTTTTTTGGTTTTGTTTTCCACAGCTGACAGAGCAACTCTCAGTGAGAAAATAAGGTCAGCAAAACAGCTGCAATTGTTAAAAAAAAAAAAGGGGGGGGGGAAACCAGAGGCTTCGAGAAGGAACTGATAAAAAGAGTCAGCTACTGTTCGGGTGTGATGGTGCAGAAGTCCTTACACAGACCATGCAGACTAGGCATCTCACAGGCCCCATGTGGATAAATCTACAGATATAAAACCTATCCTATGAACTACAGCATCCTAAACTGCACACAGACCCAAGTCAAATGAATTTTTGAGTTGTGGAATTAGAAAAAGTTTACCTTGTTCTTCCTGGAAAGCAATAGATTGCTCTAGTCTAAAGTGAGATGGTCCAGGCTAAGTGTATGGCCACAGGTGTGTCCTTTAGACAATCCAGCTTTCTTCTCTGTCTTTGAAGCCAGTGATTTCCCAGTTTGGCTATCTTGTCTCCCATTTTCCCCTTTAGAAGGACATGAATCTCTGTGGACTGGAGTTTGCTTCTGCACTTTCATCTTGGTGCCAAAGACTGTAATGCGAGAACAGTGAGGCTGACTTCCATGACAAGGCTAGTGTTGGAAGCATGAGAAATCCCACAAATACAGCTCCAAGGGCTGCTAAACTTCCATCACTCAGCCAGCCTTTCCACACTGTACTACCGTCTAGATCTAGAGTGTCCCCCCAAGGTTTGTGTGCTGAAGGTTTGGCTGACACTGTGGGGTGCTGCTAGAAGGGGGGGGTGGAATCTAGTAGGGTGTAGTTAGCTTATGGGGACGTGGCACCCTTGGGGAGATACTGAGACTCTCTCCCACCTGTCCTCTTGTCTCACAACAACCACAAGGCAAATAGATCTCCTCTACATCCTTCTACCATAAGGACTGTGCCATAATAGGACTACAGCCACAGAGACAAACAAACGTGCCCTGAAACTCCTACAACAGTGAGCCAGAACAAACCTTTCCTTCTTTTAAGACGATCACTTCAGGTATTTTGTCACAGTAACGTAAAGCTACACTGAGAAATAACATGGTGAAACAATTCCCACATGCCTACACTTCATGCTTAGATGCCCCTACATGGGCCTATGCATAGCCCGGATTATCATGGTTGCTGTGCTTTATAAATGAACACACAGATTTATGTTAAAAAAATATTAAAATAATTTGCTAAAGCCTGAAGACTCACAATTCCTTTCAGTTAAACAAGTTTTTATTCTTTTATGGCTTTTCCAGTATTCGTGCACATTGTATTAGTTGATTTTCTTTTGCTGTTATAAAACACCATGACCAAGACAACTTGTTTTGTCTTATGGTTTCGGGGGGGGGGGGAGTCTATAAAGGCAGCGGAGAGACGGCAGAAGGAGGTGGAGGTAGGAAGCTGAGAGATCACATTGTCATCCACCAACATGAAGCAGAAAGAATGAACTGGAAGTGAGGCAAGGCTATTACCTCAGTGATGGATCCTCTAGCAAGGCTGCTCTCCCTATAACCTCCCCCACAGCACCACCAACGGGGAACAAGTGTCAAAACGCATGCGTACATGAGGGACATTTCTCATTCACACGAGGACACTCATACTATGTGCTGTATCAGAAATGTGATCTACCTTTTCATACATGTTGTATGTATTCTCCTTAGAAGTATATGATCTTTATTTATAATGCTACAGAATAGCTAATGGAGTCGACACAATTAAGTGGAGTTAATACCTTAGCTCTGTCAATTCATCTGCCATAGATGGAAATAGATGGACCAAGGGTTACTTCGTGTTTCTTGCCTGTCTCTCCTTACAGATCTTGATAAGGCTTAGTGCAGTTACTATGTTTATGGAGACATAGATATTTCCAGGAGGTATATTGTCATGAATTTTATCCTTTATTAATGTAAGGTGCTGGAATTTGTTCTATTTAACAACTTTTTATCTGAATTATACCTTGTCTGATATTGACGTCATGATCCCTAGCTTATAACACATGCACACACACATTCAGGTACATACATTTATGTACATGCACAGTTACACATGATCACCAGACATGTATGCACACACAAACACAGGCATGCATGCACATCCCTAGGTAGATATGCTCATAGAGGTGTGCATACATGTACATGCACAAAAACACAGGCAGATATACATGCAAACACATACATATACATGTATGTACATGCCCACACAGACATGCATGCACATGCACATGCTCACATGCATGCACAGGCTCACAGACACACATGTACACACTAACATGTTTACATAGGCATACACATAGTCATGCACATAGAGACACACAGGCACGAACGCAACATACCGGTATGTACACACTTACAAGCATGTTTTTGGTTGGAATATCTTTAACCATCCTTGTATTTTTCAGTTTTTCTATTTTACTTTGTGACTCACTTGAAAATCTTTTTCTTCTAAATTTATTTTCTTTTATTTATTTTTATTGGTATGCCATATTTGATCTTGGTACTGTGGGTTTTATTCTTTTATTTTTAGATATAGCATTGTAAAAATGTTTGAACCATTTCTTTCCCTGACTTTCACTGCTGTTCTTCTCCTACCAGGAAACAAACATCCTGACTGGGAGAGCTTTAAGTTCACCCAGTTACTTGATACTTCTAGCCTCCTCTTTCTCTTGCTGGTTCCCACTGGTTTCATAGAGCATGAACAATAGAATTACCCTTCTCCTGCCTTGATCCCCTTCTCCGCTTCGCCTGTGCACTTTCTTAATGCTTATCCTTTCCTTCTCAAGCATTCTTAACTGCAGACAAGTTGATTGCCAGCATTGGAGACAGCATAATCCACAAGCTTATCCTGCCCACTACTAACCTTACTTGAAGGACACAGCATGGGGAAGCACTTACCTCCCTCTGTTCAGAAAGCACCCTAGGCTCCAGAGTCTTAACAGGATGAGTGGTTGTTGTGTCTCACAGTCCCTGGGGTCAGTTGAGCAGCTCCTTTGGTGAGGACCAAATAATCACATCAATAGTTATGGAACCAGCAGTGTGGCGGGTCTGGAGAGGCCTCACTGAAGTCAGCTGAGGCAGAGGCCATATGTCTGGGATCAACAACAGACAAGTCTGGGCTTGCTCACCTGAAGGCACAAGGGCTTCCCACAGCCAGAAGAGCAACCTGGCACACAGGCCTTTATGAGTCTCGATTTGTTTTGCATCACTGACCCAGCACAGAGTAGGAGGGTCACAGTCACAGAACCAGGCCCAGAGTGGGAGGAGGGCCATTGGATAAGGAACCTACCTTCTGCTCTTTTCTATTATTTTTTTTTCCTTTGTTTTGGCAGTGGCTCTGCTATCAAATGTTTTCATTGCTACAAGGGTGATACCCTCAACCTCCCTCCCCTCCCCTCCCCTGCATCAGTGGGGAGATCTGGCCCTGAAGTCATGCTAGAGAGTCCTTTCCTGAAGTATCCAGTCATGTTTTGTCTGGCTGAGGTCATCCTCCAATGAACTCCATCAGGAGGGGTTCAAGATGATGGGGGTGGGGGGGTGGTCAGGACACAGACTTCTAGTACACACAGAGGTATTATGTGTTATGTCAGCAGTTGTCCAACCCCAGCTGACTGGAGATGGAGCTTCAGAGGTAGAAGATGCACAGTGCAAGGCCAGGGGCCACTTCCTTTTTTTTTTTTTTTTTTTTTTTTTTTTTTCCTGTTGCTGTGATAAAATACTATGACCAAATGCAATTTTTAGAAAAGTTTATTTGGGCTTTTGATTCCACAGTGATAAGGATCCAGTGTGGTAGCAATTGTCAGACATGGCAGCAGGAGCAGGAAGCTGAAGGCTTACATTTTCAACTTCAAGCATGAAGCAGAGAGCAAACTAGAAGCAGGTAGGGCTTTTGATTCTCAAAGCCTGCCACCAGTGGCACACTTCCTCCAGCAAGGCTGAACCTCCTAACCCTCCCCAAGCACTGCTACCAACTGGGGATCAAATGTTCAAATTTTGAGCCTTTGGGGAACAGATTCATTCAAATCACTACAATCTACCAGACTTCCAACTCTGCTGTAAGCCAGGGTTCACTAATAAAAAAGACAGAGATAGAGAGAGACAGAAGTGAGATAGAGTTAAAAGAGAGATAGAGATGAGATAGGAATAGACAGAGTCAAGGATAGAGACAGAGATATAAAGAGAGCAAGAGAGAGAGAGAGAGAGAGAGAGAGAGAGAGAGAGAGAGAGAGAGAGAGAGAGAGAGAGAGAGAGAAACACAGCCAAAGATAAAACCGGAGTCAGAGACAGAGATAAGACCCAGAGAGCTAAAGAGCAACAGAGTAATGGGTAATGGATACTAATGAGAGTTGGTCCTCATGGCTACGGTGCCCAGGAAATCCTACAGACTGTTATCTGCAGCTAGAGATACAGGCAACTAGCTGATGGTGCAGTTCTGCCCTGGTTCAAAGGCCTGAGAGCCAAGGGACTCAATTATGTAATTCCCCATCCGCTCTGAAGACTAGGGCTGTCATGTCCAGGAGCAGGAGAAGACAGATGTTCTGCTCAGGAAGAGCAAGAGAACTCTCTTTTGCTCTTTTGTTCTGCAGGCCTTTAGTGGAGGAAAGGAGAGCCATCTTAATCCAGTCTGCCAATGCAAATACTGATTCCATCTTGATGCCCCTAGACAACACAAAACAGAGTTCCACCAGCTATCTGGATATCTTCACCAAGCAGACAATGAAATTAATCTCATCCCTGGACTGCTATGCTTTATTCAAAATCACCTGCCTAGCTGGTGAGATGGCTCAGGATTGAAAGCTAAGGTCCTCGAGGTTGTATGGTTGCAGGAGTGATAACCTCGACCTCCCTCACTCCCACCACCTGTGGCAGTTGGGAGACCTGGCCCTGAGGTCATTCAAGTGAACTGACTCTGTCCCTCCTGCACCTTGTCTGGGCAGCACAGTACAGCTGGCCCTGGTGGAGAAGGTGCAGGTGAGCTGGCCCAAGGGCGAGAGCAAAGAAGAACCGGCCCCACCCCTTGTCTGGCATGAGGTAGTACTGGTGTGGGGGTGATGCTCTCTCTCATTCCCCTCCCTCATTGCCACCTGCAATAGCCAGGGAGAGCTCATCCTGGGGTCATGAGAGCAGGAGAGCTGGCCCTGCCCCTTCACTGGCTGTAGCACTCAAAAGAGCAGGCCCTGCACCTCACCTGGGTAATACAGCAGAACTGGCCCTCAAGGCAGGGATGAACCAGGCAAGCTGACCCTGCCTCCTGCTGATGGCAGCTTTGGGTGGCCTAGCTGGAGCAGTGCTGGAGAGCTGGCCCTGGTAGTGCAAATAAGGGAGAGCCCATGGCCTCACCAGCTCAGCTACCATCTAGGCCCAGATCCAGGGCTCTAAATTGACCCACCCCAAAGTCTATATCATCGGCAAATGGGTGGGCCACATGTAAGGGCCAGTCTTGCTGATCCAAAGCTGCAGGATCTCTATGACACAGGACAACAGCAGGATAACCAGGAGGGGTCCGGATGAAGATCCAATATTGATGTTGTTACAGAAGCTGAAGATCTCGAACCAGACCAACAACTCATTGCAATGGACATTAGCAAGTGAAGATGTGGGGGGCACACTGTGACATGCTACAGCTTCCATGATGAGATGTTTTCTGTGCTTTGTCTTTGTTGTTGTTCGTTTGTTTGTACATGTGTTTTATTTTGAAAGGGAGGTCGCAAGAGCAACCTGTGGATATGAGGAGATGGGGAGATAAACGGGACTGGGCTGTGTGATGTGAAACAAAGAATCAATACAAAGTTACAAAATTAAAATAAAAATAAAAGCTAAAGTCCCCAGACAGAAAGACAAAATCAGCTGTCCATTCTCAGGCGACACTGGATCCAGTGAGAACTTCATGGAGCTGGTGCTGAGTTATCAAACATCCTATTGAAAGGGAGGCAATGCCATCCCTGTGTGGCTCCTGGATAGGCCCCTCATACAAGGTAGTCAGCTGGGTGTTGAGTGTGAGGACATCCAGACATCAGCTGTGTAACTCGCACGCAGGCTGTTTATGTGTCCTATCCTCTGACGTACGTTAGCTAATTGTGTTGGCAGAGGCCTGAGAGTCCTCGAGTAGTTGGATCTGTCGTACTTGCTTCTGCTGTCACCAACACAAGCTTGGCTGGCCCACTGACGCAAGAAGAGACATGTAGTGTGAGCATGCTCCCCACTAACCTTCAACCTTATGTGAAAGTGGAGCCTCTTCATCCTCAAGTAGAGCCAAAGAGGAGCCCAGATGGTAAAAACACAGCCAGCTTGCCCCAGCACATGGTGAGGGTTAAGCAGATGAGCTTTGAGGTGGCCTGCTACACAGCGGTATTGCTGCCACTGTGAACTGCCACTGCTGGATCTGACCTGGGTTGGTGTTTCTAGCAAAACTGTCAAGAAATGATGGCCTACTTCCAGGTTGAGCCATGCCCTCTAGGGCCTAGGATGGAACTTCCCCTGCCCTGGCTTTCTAACACTGAGACAACGCAGACCAGCTGTGCCCATAGTGTGGCCAGAGGCACACAACATGCATGGACTGCTTCTATTCTTTAAGTTCTCTTTTCATGCCAGGCTGGAATACCTCCAGCATTTTTGCACTTAGCACCGAACTGCAGACCCAAGAGGACCCTTATACCTATTGTTTGAATAAATCCATCAATGAGTACCTCAGAAGGTCATTTTCTGAAACTGACAAATGGCGCATGGGAGTTGAAAGGCACGTCATTTCTTGTGTATAATGCATCCAGACACACCAACGACACTTTGAACAAATAAGCAAACTCACGGGAATTGGATTTTGATTGCATTTCTTTTAAAAGGTAGCTGCTCTGTTCAATACTGACACAAGGTCTAATGGGCGGCTGAGACTCCATGACCAAAGAAGAGAGGAAATTCCACTAAGTGGCCTGAGTCCTTTCCAAAACTGGTGTTAAGGGAAACCTGTTTGGCTTAAAAGAAATTTGTTCCTGGGACTAATAAACTTGCTTAATCAGTGGGAAGAATTGAAACTGGACTCTTTACTTCTGTACTGCTCAGAACTTTTAATATGCTAATGTACATTGTACAGCCCCGAGAGGGGTATTAGTATGCAGCATTCCCTAAGCCAACTTGGCCTGGAACCCTGAGAACTCTGTGTGCCTAGGACCTCTGTATGATTCATATCAGCCCATGGAACACACTTTGAGAAACTCTGATCTTTTCCAAGGACCCACAAGGTAATGAATCATTCTGTCAGTTGCACAGTTACATTTAAATCTCACCATCCTGGCCCTAAATGGCCCATCCCAGTGGTTGGTCACCTTTTCATGGTTACAGCTCATTGAAGGGACTGAAAGGCTCAAGGCCAGAGGCAGGAGGGAGTGGGGGTGGAAAGCCACTAAACAGGTCAGAAATAATTTCAATGAAAACATTTATTGGGCTGAACAAAGTCTCACAAGTCTATTAAAAAAAATCCACAGTTGTGCTGTTATTCCCTCTAACACTGGGTCTTTTCTAGAACTTAGTGATGGACCTGAGCTAGCACTGCAAAGAAACACTGAGTTTTGGCTTGCCCGCCAGGACCTCACCCCCTTTAACTCTTCTTACTCATAAGCCAAGAGCTGCATAGCCAGTGCAGCAGCCACATTGAGATATACGTATAATAGAGCAAAGTCACACAGATGACGAAGTTTATAGCTCACCTGCTGGCAAACTGGCAAGAAAGCCAGAGGCAACGGTGGCATGCCATGGGGTGGGACAGCTATGTAAAGAACAGATGATTGATTGTCTTTTCTTCGACTGTACCAACACTTATCTTAGATTTATAGCCAAGCGAACAAAAACAAAAGAAACATGCCTCCAGCCTCCTTGGCCCTCAAAGGCATTGCAATATGTGGCCTTCCATCCATGAGCCTGGGTAACGGTGTGCATGGAGAGGCTGTGGTTTGGTTAAGCATCCAGCAAAGGCCATGCTTGGCCTCAGCCCATGGCAGCGGCAGTGAAGCCTAGTGGGAGACATTTCCACTGAGACTGTGCTCCTCAAGCAGGCTGGTAGAACACTGACCCCTCCTGTTTCTCTTTCAAATCTAGCTCAGCACATACTCCCACCATAATGTGCTACCTCACCACAGGCCCAAATACAACAAAATCCACTCACCATGGACTGAAACCTTCAAGACAATGGCCAAAACAAATCCTTCCTCAGTTTTACAACGATTGTCTCATCATCAAAACTATTGTTTTGTGACAGTAGCACAAAGCTATTTAAAACATGGCAGTCAAACCAGCATATATTTAACTTTCAACGTAATGTGTCGTGGCAAATGGCTATAGCATGATGCTTTACCACTCAGTGGACCTCCTGCCCTGTAAAGGCACAGGCCAGGTGACCAGCTTGTATGTAGAAGGCAAGCTGTGAAGTGACATCCATATACAAGGAATGTGTACAGTAGACATATGGATATGTAGCAAACAAAGATACAGGAAGGTCTTGCCCAAAAATGGGATGGGAAGGAGAGGCCATTTTATGAGTCAGTATTGACCACTGAGGGAAACACAGGAGAAGAGGAATCACTAATAATAAACTGTGTCTGAGAAATAAGGAATAGACAGCTTTTCTTTAAAATGCCATGTCTGAGAATCTCCCGGAAGAAGAAAAATCATCCGAGGATCAACAAGCATAACCTACAAAATTAATAATAGTAAGATAATAACTCAGAAATTAATAACACTAGCTGCTCTTACAGAGGACCTGTGTTCAGTTCCCAGCATCCACACAACAGATAACCTTCTGCAACTCCAGTTTCAGGGGACCTGATGACTCTGTGAGCACCAGGCACACACATGTACACAGACATACATGCAGGAAAAACACATGAAAATAAATAAATTTTAAAAAATTCAAATTGGCTGTGAAAAGCAGTCCAATAAATTCTGGTGCTGTCTGTACCGTGTTATCTGGAGTTATGATCTGTGCCTACTGACATCAGAGACCATCTACAAACTGTCATTAGAACACTTGGTGAAAAATGGGATAAACCTCCGTGTAGGAAACACAGTGCATGCTCACGAGTGAGGCCCTGCTCCCTAAGAATGCTTCCCAAGAGCTTTGCTTCTACGGTTGCTGCTGTGCTTTCTTGTATGACTAGGATCAGTCCACAATAAACAATAAATATAAGTTTACATATACTTTTTTGTTTTGCTTTGTTTGTTAGAGACAGGGTCTCACTAGGTAGCCCAGGCTGGCGTGGAGCTCACTATTGGGATTGTAGAGGCATGCCAAAATACTTCTAAAGAACATAGTAAAGGGTTTGAGCAGACAGTGGGACACTCGTTCGGACAGAAATGCAGAGCAGGCTTCTGGAAAGAGGGGCAGAGCAGGCACGGAAAACCCCCTGTCTCAGCTGCACTTCATTTTGTGGGCTTCTCTCATAACTCTTAATACAAGGTAATGAAAGAATTGCCATTCAGAAAAGAGCAGATGCTCTCTTACCACAAGTTATTCAGGTTTATTGAAAATTTAAATGTAAGGACTGGGATGTGGCTCAGTGACAGAGCTTGACCAACAGAAATGAGGCCCTAGCTTCAGAGCCCAGTGCTGTAGAACAACACACACACACACACACACACACAAACACACATACACACACCCAGTATGAAGAGCAAGGAGAATGCCTTACCAAACCTTAACTGTGTGTGTTGAGGGAGTCATATTCTAAATTTGTGAACCCCAGAGGATCTAAGAGGAAAGAGAAACAAATCTGATTATGTAAGAAATTTAGATTTCTGTATTTAAAAATTCTATTAACAAAATTAAACTACAAATCCAACACAAGAAACCTGCAGTATTTCTCACACCATAAAGCTGGCTTGGCGAGGCAGAGGCAGCCATTAGCAACAGTCACCTCAAGGCCATCGTTGTTCATCATGGTGTTTTGGATCCCCTTAATTTTTGTCCCGAGCATAGCATTTCCATAAACTAAAATGCTTTTAAAGATGAAAACCAGGGGTGGATGAAATGGCTGCTCGGTGTTCCGAGCCCTTGATGGTCCTGCAAAGGAGAAGGGTTCAGTAGCTAAGACCCGCATGACACCAGGCACAGACATGGCACTCAGACACATACAGACAAAACACTCATACACATGAAATACATTCTTTAAAAAAATGAATGCCAAAGAAAAATGTGAAAACAAGCGTTCATAAAGACTTCCAAGTTTAGAGGTGAGAGAAGGAAAGAGAGCCTCTTACTGGTAGGATCACA
>CM052700.1:54215397-54229412 GCA_028551405.1 Uromys caudimaculatus
GGGGGGAAGGGAACGGGGAGAGGTAAGGGAAGTAAGAGAGAGGCAAGAGAAAGAGGTAAGAGAGAGAGGAGGGGGCAAGCAGCCCCTTTTATAGTGGGCCAGGCCCACCTGGCTGTTGCCAGGCAACTGTGGGGAGGAGCATACCTGGCTGTTGCCAGGTAACTGTGGGGTGGAGTTTAGACAGAATGCCAACACACACCACAGTCCAATGTCACCCTTGAACTCTCACCTGGTGCTTCATAGGCATCTAAAGCTTAACCCAAGCACAGTGTAACTCCTAGTCACCTCAACCTCTGCATACCCCTGACGACCTGGACGTGAGTTAATATATAACCTTTAACATGAATAACTCAACAAATCACTAGTTTTGCCCTTTTATACTAAAAATCTTTCAGTATTATCAACAGTGGAAAGGATAAAGGCTTGTACTGCCAGTTCTGATACTGTAACAAAATGCCCAAGATAATCAACTTATAAAGAGAAAAGGATTATTTTATAGTTTTGCTCCATGATCATCTAGCCCCATTCCTCTGAGCCTACGTAAGAGTACAAGGCAAGGCAGAACCATTCACCTCATGGCCAGGAAACAAAGGAAAGGTTAGGAGTAGAATCCCACAAGCTCGTTCAAGGGCACACCTAATTGACAACGATTTTTAATAGACCTCACTTCCCAGTGATTCGATCAACTCTCCAAGTGTCACTTTGGAGACCAAACCACATGGTTCATTGGGAAATACAGCATTGCTAAGGGAAAGGCAAGTCCCTCTCGAGGACATGACCCAGATGCTGCCCACACCACTTCCTCTCACATGCTACTGACCACAACTAGGTCACACAGTTATATCTAGCTCTAAGGAAGTGTTTTCCCCCTAGGCAGTCACATTCATGAAAGGACTCTATTAAGATAGGAATTGGACAGTAGCTATTGAAAGACTGGGCACCTTCATCCACACAGTTACAGCCCAGCACGTAGCACAGGATCCCATCCCCACAGAGGACATCTGCACACTCACACGCATGCCCTTGGGAGGGAGTGTGTGTGTGGGGGGGTTACAAAACACGGGGACTTCAAATACATTTTGCTTTCTGTCTTCACTTTTTCTGTATTAAATATACATATTCTTTAACAAGATTAATTTTAGTTTTATTTATGTGCATGTGGTGTGTGTGCATGCGCACACTCACACGTGTGCATGTGCATGTGGGTGTGCGTGTGTGCATTTTCATGCTCAAGTGTGTGCATTGGGTCCTCTGGAGACAGAATTACAAATTGTTGTGAGCTATTTGGTATGAGTGCTGGGAACTGAACTCTGGTCCTCTGCAAGAGCAGCCAGAAAGTACTGCTAATGGCTGAGCACTCCTTCCCGGAATGTATCTTCTTATAATTGGACATTTTTTTCAACGTAGCTTTTTACACCTAAGTGAACCTCGCAAACTAAACATCTGCTGGAAGACTGTGACCAGGTATCACAGGTCAGCTCCCCAGGAAACAGTCTGAGATGAGAGTGCAGGTGGCCTGCTGGGGTGCACACAGGAGTGTTATGGAAGCAGAAAACGCTGGAGAGAAGAGTTGAGCTGCAACCCAGGCCTCTGCTGACCTCACAGAGGGCTCTGGAGCTAAGGTGGCCCTTCAGAGCCAACCTAACTGAGGGCCTTTGTGCCCCTCACCCACCAGTCATTGGATGCTGAAGGCATTCAGGGAGAAAACAAAACCTTAGCCAAGGCCACACTTCCTGCCCAGAGCCATTCTAGGCAGGGGCTGAGTACGAAACCACCAGCAGCCGCTGCTCAGTTGATGCAATGTGCTTCTGTGCTGATGGGGTCTGTGTGGGTGACACCAGTGACACCAGGGACAGGCAAGAAGAAAGGAAAGGAAAATCAGAAATAGTGTAGCTCACACTGTGTACCACAGGCCTGTTGTTGCTCTCTGTGTTATCCTATTTGATCTTCTCAGTAGTCTTACAGACGGATTGGTTAAATCCAACATATTTCAATCCATAGAGACACAAGGTTAATGCCCCCAGCGACACTTACTCAAGAAGAAGAGGCAGGTAAGTAGTAGAACTAAGATGCAAACCCAGACAAGGAATCTTTGTCTGAAGCTTCTTGCTGCCTTCAGAACTAAATCCCAAAGTTGAGACTTTGTTGGCATCACCTGGGATAAAATCTACTAACAGCTTGGAAGAGGCCTTCGAAAGCCTCGGTGCACAAGAACAGAGAAGGGAAGAGCTATGGGGGGCAGGACAAACCTGCTTCAGCAGGTCAACAGTGGTAGGCAGCACTGCTTTGTGAAGCTAGTTGGTTTGCTTTGCATCATCCTCAGGAAAGATACTTCTGTTCTTAACTCACGGTGAAAGTGCCTAACCAGAACCTCAGCAGGAGTAAACAGTAGACAAAGCTGAATAGCTCTGTAAAACAACCAGCCTGAATTTCAAACAAGCAAACCATCAAAGTCATGCAAGGCAAAGGAATGTCAAAGAATTGTCTAGATGAAAGGAGACTAAACTGAACTGTCAGGTAAATGCAATGTACGGTCCAGGACTGGAGAGGATTTTTAGAGGTGAGGGCCATCCTCTTATAGATTTTGTGCACCTCTGTACTGATATGGAGCTGTGCTGGTGTGTGCCATAGTAATAGTGTTAATGGTTACACTACGGATTTGTAAAAGGCCATTCCTGTTCCTAGGACTACATGCTTAAACACTTGAGGGACTTAACATCACAGTGTCTGGAGTTTGCTCTTTTCTTCATCCAGTTTCTTTTATAACAGATTACATAAGTAACTTTAAAGGGGGGGGGGATTATTTGGCTCACAGTTCTGGATGCTGGAGAGTCCAAGGTCAAGTGGCTGCATCTGGAGAGGACCACAGTAGAACACAGAGGGCAAAAGGGCAGCATGTGACCTGGCTCTGTAACAAGCAGCCTTAGAAGCAGCTGATCCACCCCAGAGAGAATGACAACTCTCTTGAGACACTATTAATCACGAGGACTCTATCCCCATGACCCGAAGCTATCCCACTAGGCCCCACCTACCAACACTGCTAGATTTAAGAAGTACAACTCAACATGAGTTATGTTTTTTTTATTTTTGTGTTGTTGTTGTTGTTGGGGCAGGGAACCATATTTAAACTATAGCTACTCTCAAATATTAGAAAACTAGAATTATGTAAGGTATTGGCACAAGTAAATATAATGAATGTTAACTGTAGTGAGAGGTCATTGCAACTCTATTTGAATTCTTGAAATTCTTTCAAAATGAAGAAATAACAAAATATATTTTCACAGCCAGGCAGTGGTGGCTTATGACTTTAATTCTAGCAGAGGCAGAGGCAAGCAGATCTCTGTGAGTTCGAGGCCAGCCTGATCTACAGAGCAAGTTCCAGGACAGCCAGGGCTACACAGAGAAACATGTCTCAAAAAACCAAAACGGAAAAAAAAAACAGCAGGAGAGAAACCCCTATGAGTTCTCCATATGAGCAAATGTTACAATTTCTAAAAGGTGAGTGAAGATTGCTATAGATAGATCAGTGAACCTGAAATTAACTTAGAAAATTCTAGAATGTATTTTCAAATGACTGTTTTGCAAGCACATAGAAAAGTTTATTAGTGTCCCACCAACACTATTACTGTGGCATGTACCCACATAGCCCCCTGTCCGTAGAGATCTCTGTAGGCCAACAGGAACACACACATATACACACAAACATAGACAAGACAGATCCAAGTAACCTCATTATCTTTTTTAACTATAAAAGAATGACTCTAAGCACGATGAACTTGACTTTGGCAGTTCCTACTCTGTTGTTGAAAACATTCTGTGGATAAGGGGAACGCCTGCGGGTGTTTCTGCAGCAGCTTTGGCAAATCCCTCAAAGAAAGCTGGCAGTGCATTTTTTACCTACAGCTGCTGCTCAGAGGTTAGTGGCTTAAACAATAGGAGCTGCTTCCCAGTTTTGAAGGCTGTAGGTTCAAGATCAAGATGGTAACAGGGCTGGCGCTTAGGGCTGGAAGGAAGGATGTGTCCCATGCCTCTCCTTGGTTTGTAGAGGGTTATCTTCATGTTCATGGGGCATTTCATGTGTGTGCCTTTCTCTATATGTACACTCATTAGCCACGTACGTAGAGCCTACTCGGGTGACTCCTTGTTTGTTTGATTGACCCTGTTCACCCAATCTCAAATAAGGCATTCTGAGGCACAGTTGGGATTCCAACACATAAATTTAAAGGACAATTCAACCCTTAAGTAGGGAAAGAATCTCTAGGACAGAGTCTCAAAATTCCTTTCTCTCTCTCTCTCTCTCTCTCTCTCTCTCTCTCTCTCTCTCTCTCTCTCTCTTTCCCTCCCTCCCTCCCTCCCCCCTCCCTCCCTCCCTCCCTCCCTCTCTCCCTCCCTCCCTTCCTTCCTTCCTACCTACCTTTCTTCTTTCAACCCTATTGTGATAATACAATTAGGGGAAATGAAATTAGTGTGTAAAGATGGAAAGGAAGAACAATAAGTAGAAGCCTATGAAGGAGGTATACAGAGATTTGATTTGATATTGGAGGATGGGGTTCCCGTGACCACTCAGCTCCCTGGGTGCTGAATGGGCCTGAGACACAGCAGCCTCCCGGCTGGCATGAGAATTAAGGAGGGAATGAGCAAAATGCATTATGCAAACTGCAAGCCTCACAGAACTCTCTAATCATAGGCACTGCCACCTGCTGGGAGGCTTAATCAGAGTTCCAGCAGGGGTGGGGGTGCAAAGCCAGGAGTGAGCGGGTGGGATGCTGACTGCAGTTCAATCAGCCAGCGAGATAGGGCTGTCATTTCTTTTACCGGTGTTTTGATCAGGTTTGGGAGACAGGGATTTATTAATTTACAAATCTAATTGTGTGCTAATTTGTGAGACCTATTCAGGAGGATTCCGTCCATTTTTCTATTCTTCAAAGAAGTTTAGACATTCAGTGCTTAAAGAAGACAGCTTCGTTTTAGACATACTCTCTTCAGTAACCCTGTCCAATCAGCCAAGGAGTCATGACAAAGCCCTGTATTTCTTCGCTCTTACACAACCCTGCAGTATTGGGCCTCCATTCCTCTGCACCTCCCAGTAAAGATGTCTGCCCTATCAGCTGACTCCTGCTCTTCCCAACTTCCCCAGCCTTGGTTTCTCATTTCCTTTCCCTTCCAGTGTTTGGAATCTCCCCCTCCACTTCCCCTTTTTCCTTTCCTCACCTTCCTTTTCTTTTCTCTCTCTCTCTCTCTCTCTCTCTCTCTCTCTCTCTCTCTCTCTCTAAGAAATAAATAAACTTAAGCTCCTGCCTTAACACATGCTTGCCCGAGCCTGAGGTACCCTCAGGCCCGCTCAGTGTTTGCCAGCTGTGACCCACAGGATCACCGCCTATGTCCCACCTAATCCCAACTTCTCAATGTCAGAAGCAGCTAGGAAATGCTCTGTCTTTGAGCTGCTAGCTTTGCCAGAGTCTTTAATGTCACATTCTGATATCTGCAAAACAGGATACGTAGCTCAGAATTTCCTGAATGCTCTAACCTGAAGCTATTTCTAGATCATCTGCAAAGACTAATGTCCTCTTTCCACTATGGCTGGTCTACACACACAGTTTCCACTTTCTGTTGACCTGTACAGAGATTGTTAACCGTGCCCTCAACCCTTTCTTTTTGGACAGAGCCAAACCACGTTTCTCAACCTTCCTTGTGGCTCGAAGGAGCACGTGGCACAGTCCCTCGAGCAGCTGGTGAAAGGGATTAGATTTGCCCCATCTACATCTGACTCCCACAAGACTCTCTCAGTCTTTTCCAAGCCCTTTCCCTCCTCAAAGTTCCTGACCAGTGGGAAGAAAAATTACTTTAAATGGCTTGATCATCTCAAACAATATACATCTCATAAAGGGGAGGAAGGCGCCCCACTCCAACCCTACCTCCGTAACCTCATTCTATCATAGACATTTTTATTCTCACAGGAACCCTAGTGAAAGTCATTAGCCTGCAGTTGTTCACTGTCCAATCTTTTCTCTAATATTTGGCATCTCAGCTCTCCATCTACACATTTCTTTGCTCAGCATACCTTTCTCATATTACTTTAGACTCCCAGAATATTTTTTGACTGATCTTCCTGACCCCACTCTCAGTTCCATACAACTCAGTGACCTCCATGTATTAAATTTGTTGACCGTGACAGGGCAAGACAGTGCAGAAGTTCTTCCATCTTGTATTCTTACTGAGGCCATTTCAGGTTTAACCAGAATTAGATCTCCTTGATGGAAAAATCTCATGGAAAATTACCCAACTCATTGTAGAAACCCAAGGTCAGGATGTCCTGGATAACTATCTTAGCTTCTATTAAAATGGCTCTTTGTACAGAAACCCCTCCAGCTGACCTCTAAGCTTCTGTTAAACTGCTTGTTTCTGGGCAGCCCCCAGAAGCTGCTGAAGTGGAAATTTCTGGTTTCTTTGGAAAGTCAGTTATGTCAAATGATGTTTTGCTGCAGCAGGCACAGGTGAATGGATGTTTTGCTAAAGCAAGCACATGAAAGGACTCATGATGAAAGATTCTTCACTAATGACACACATGTATTGGTTCGCCTTACACTGCATTGCTAAGCTCCATTTGTCATGACTCCATAGACAGAAATGCACCAAAAAACTTCTGGTGGCTACTTGCCACTTCTGCGGACTCAGGCCAATTAGCAGAGTGATATCAGCTGATACAGACAGACTTAGGTGAAGTTTGCTAAGACAAACTCATATGGTGAGGCAAGACCCTCTGGAGGACACATGATGTTTGAAGAGAGTATAAATAGGACCCAATGGACACTGACCAGGCTTGCATAGCTACTTTTACAACACTTTGTTGGTCTTGCATCTTTTTCTTCGAAGACCTTCACTTCATTGAGAGAGGCACAGCCTAGAACTTCTCCTGGTGTCCCTGCTGTCCTAATCACTCCTGCTGACTTGTACAGATTCAGCTGAGGCCTGGCTATTTCTGCTAGGTCATGCCACCACCACTGATTCGTGTTTGCTATCCTGACACTACTGAAGCAGACTGCTGGTATATTCATGAAGTGTTTCCAAGTGGATTGAGCTGCCACTGCTCATTCCCATGAACTGAACTGATTTCCTGACAATGCAGACTGGATTTGCTCCAAAGAACAATTTCTAAACAGGTCTACTTCCCCCGTATCATAATAACCTTTCTCTTCCACTACCTCTGGTGGGTGGTGGGCTAGAAGGGAGGTTAAAATTTACGTACCCACATTAAAAATAGGTTTTGAAAAACACCAAGCCTACAAGCTGCCAAGTGAAACACCAGGATGTGGTTTCTACCTTAAAAGTCCTGTATTCTGGACACTCTAAGTTATACCTAGGTCCCCAAACACTTGGGTGTAGTCCCAGCTGGTAGGAACAAAGCCTTTCAATTGGCTATAAATTGTGTCTGAGTGGTCATCTCTGGAGAACTCCCTGTAACAGCATATTTCTAGAATATTCCAGAAACTTGAAATTAATGCCTGTGGAATGAAGAGTTGGGATGTGGGACTTGGGAGACGCTGTCAATTATATTTGCTTTTGAATGAGGAGATTTACCAGTTGTATTGTTTATTTTTTGATACAACTGCCCTAGCACCTAACTGCCTGCTGCATGGTGCTTATGGGCTCTAGTTCCCTGGAACTGAAATTCCCAATAAACTCTTTCTTCTGTATTATATATTTCTTTTGTATTAGATATAATTTGCCTTAGTCATGGTGCTTTGTCACAGCAGTAAGAAGGTAAGAAAGAAGTTGGTGCCATGGATAAGTTATCACTGTGACAGGTCTGACTGTATACTTTGGGGTTTTTTTTGCTTTTTGTTTTTTGTTTTGATGAATATAGAAGACTTACATGCTGAGAGCAATGTGGACTATAGAGGCCCAGCTCAAGAAGTTTCAGAGGGGAACAATATTAGTAACTGAGTTAGAGACCATTCTTGTGATATTTTTGGCAAAGAATGTGGCCACTTAAGAATCTGCCCAAGGCTAAATTGTAGAGTTTTGGACTAATTTTAGTAGCCGAAGAGATTTTAAGACAGCCCAATATTGACTCTGCTATATGGTTATTAGTGATCAATCTTATGCAGGTCTATCCTGAAGACAAGCAAGTAGTGCAAAACAATGCAAAATACACAGTTTGAGGGAAAAAAGAGCACCACATAATTTAATTTTGAGCTTTTGGGTTGTGCTAAAGGAGATAAAGAAAAATAAAGGGAGTGGTACCCTTACAGCAGTGACCCGTCTAGCTAACCCTGCAATCTGTTGGGGGTGGGGGAAGTAATGAATTATCTGTTCCTAAAAGCACCAACAAATTAAAACTTATGCTAATTTAATTAAAAGAGGGAATCAGATTCAAGGAGGGGACCAGGGTACATCCCAAGCAGACAGAGGTACTTGGCAGCATGGTTCTAGCTTTAGAGTCATGAATAATACAAGAATAAAGGGGTTTGAGAGCCACTGAGGCAAGGGCATGTGGGAGAGGGAATCCCTGCATGGAGGCCCTGGGAGGCCACTGTGTGAAGATGTGAGGGTGAAGACTGGACTGTGTTAGAGATGCAGAAGAGAGGCAGAAGCGATGGAGAAGGCAGAACCATGGGATATCTACCATGAAGAGCTGAGGACATGGAGTGGAACCAGTGAGAGAGAAGCATTTCGCAGTAAGCAAAGCTGGAAGGGAAGTGCTATCTAAGCCCTTTGACATAGCCAAGAGCCCCAGCTGATCTGGAGTTTGCTCTGCTGGGTTTCAATCTTGCTTTGGTCCAGTATTTCCTCACTATGCCCTGACTTCTCCCTTTTAGAGTGGTAGTATATAATCTGGGCCACTGTGTATTTGAAGTATGCCATTTGGGTTTTAATTTAAGTATTTAACTATTTTTACTTAATATTTTTACAAGTATTTAAATTTTTTTATTAAGTGTGTTATTTGTTTATCACAAGGGGTTAGAATAAGATATTGCTTTGGGTCTCATAAGAAACTTTGGACTTTTAAACTGTGTTGAGGCTGTGAAAGGACAATGTGGACTTTTGAAGTTAGACTAAATGCATTTTGCATTATGATATGGCTACAAACCTATGGGAGCCAGGGAGTGAAATGTGGTGGTTTGTATGAAAATGGTCCCCACAGGCTCATAACTTGATTGTTTGGCTCCAAGTTAGTGGAACTGTTTGGGAAGGATCAAGAGGTGTGTAGTCTTGCTGGGGGAGGTGTTACTGAGAAAGGGCCTTTAGGTTTTGTACTGGCTAGTTTTGTGTGTCAACTTGACACAAGCTGGAGTTATCACAGAGAAAGAAGCCTCCCTTGAGGAAATGCCTCCATGAGATCCAACTGTAAGGCGTTTTCTCAATTAGTGACCAAGGGTAGGAGGGTCCCTTATGGGGAGTGCCATCCCTGGGCTGGTAGTCCTGGGTTCTATAAGAAAGCAAGCTGAGCAAGTCAGGGGAAGCAAGCCCTCCATGGCCTCTGCATCAGCTCCTGCTTCCTGACCTGCTTGAGTTCCAGTCCTGACTTCCTTTGGTGATGAACAGCAATGTAGAACTATAAGCTGAATAAACCCTTTCCTCCCCAACTTGCTTCTTGGTCATGATGTTTGTGCAGGAATAGAAACCCTGACTAAGACAGGTTTCAAAAGCTCATGCCCTTCCCATTATCTACCCCATCCCATCATGCTTATAGATAAATAGCATGTAAGCTCTTAGCTGCAATGTTCTGCCTGCCGGCCTGCCTGCCTGCTACCATGCTCCCTGCCACGATGATCATGGACCCTAACTTCTCTATAAACTTTCTTCTATAAGTTGCCTTGGTAATGATGCTTTGTTACAGCAATAGAAAAGTAATTTAGACAAAGGTGAACCGAGGTCCTCTGCAAGAGCAGTGTTTTATGTGTACGATTTATTAGAGTGGCATACAAGCTATGGTCTGAGTAGTCCAGCAATGGCTGTCTCCTAATGGAAAGGCCAAGGATCTGGTAGTTGTTCAGTCCATGAGACTGGATGTCTCGGCAGATCCAATCTGGTGTTGGAACTCCAGGGAGGCCCTAGAGAGCTGTGGTTTTCAGTCCACACTGGAATCCAGAAGATGTGATGTCTAATACCAGTGAAGGAGGTGCTCAGGAGAAATGAACTTGCCAGTGAGAGTGAGGGCAGGCAGACAGAAAGCACAAGCTTCCTTCTTCCTGTCCTTTTATTGGGCTGCCACCACGTGGGGCCCAGATTTAGGATAGATCTTCTGACTTCAAATGATCCAGATTTAGGGTGGTTCTCCCACCTCAAACAAATAATCCAAATAAGAAAACTCTCTCTCTCTCTCTCTCTCTCTCTCTCTCTCTCTCTCTCTCTCTCTCTCTCTCCTCTTCTCTCTCCTTCTCTCTCTCTCAGATGTACCCAGCTGCTTGGGTTTCAGTCACTTCCAAATGTAGTCAAGTCAACAGCCAAAATTAGCCATCATGAGCAACAAGTGCTTTTAACCATGAGCCAGGCCATGGGTGTCTTAGTCGGGGTTTCTATTGCTACAACAAAACACCATGACCATTTTCTTGGAGAAGAAAAGGGTTTACTTGATTCACACTTCCACATTGTAGTTCATCACTAAAGGAAGTAAGAAAAGGAACTCAAACAGGGCAGAAACCTGGAGGCAGGAGCTGATACAGGGGCCATGGAGGGGTGCTGCTTACAGACCTGCTCAGCCTGCTTACTTATAGAACCCAGGACTGCCAGCCTAGGAATGGCACCACCCACAGTTGGCTGGGCCCTCCCCCTTAATCACTAATTGAGGAAATGCCTTACAGCTGGATCTTATGGAGGCATTTCCTCAACTGAGGCTCCTTCTCTCTAATGATTCTAAGTTGTCTCAAGTTGACACACAAACCAGCCAGTACAATGAGTACAATTTTTTGAGGGCATAATAAATCTCTTACATCATCCAAACAAAGCTATGACACAAAATCATTGTCAATGAAAGAATACAGCATTTTCAAGAAGGAGGAAGCACCCATAGTTGGGAAAGGACCTGGGAGGAAGTGAGCACAGAGGCAGAGAGGGAGGTTGGGAGCTACAGAAATGACCTCCACAGGTGCAGGTCACACATTTTAAACTTAGCAGCAAAGAGGAAACACAGGCAAAGGTGCTAAAAGGGGCAGGAAAGGGAACAAAAAATTTCAGTATTTCTTAAACTATGAAAAATTAAACAGCTCTGTATGAAAGTAGAAAATGGGGAAAATTCAGATGTTACATTATCTGCTATCTCACCAGATTATAATCTCCAAGGAAATGTGTCTGTTTTGTCCTCAGCTGAGCAGTATCTAGCTTTTCCTGTCACAGGGTGGGTGTTCAGCCCATATGTGAAAGGTCTAGAGGAATAGAAAGCAGACAGCTCTTCTGAGGCCAAAGTCAAATTACTCTGCCAGGCTAAACTCAGAACTGAAGAGGAAGTTCAGAAAGAAGCTGGGGCAGTGGGCTCCATCGGTGAAACGGCCCTTCCTTGTGTGATTTGGCATAAAAGTTTCTCTCCCACTGAGTATTAGCAAGTGGGGAAAAAGGCTGGATCATGACACAGAAAGAATATTTTAGAAGAAAAGACGCATGGACAAGAGAGTGAAACATGAAAGCAAATGTTTTAGTTTGTTGGAGAAATCTATTTCTCACAGTTCTGGAAGTAGGAATTCTGAAATCAAAGGGCCCACATATTTGGACTTTTACCTATTATAACATGGCAAAAAAGCAAAAACCTTGAGACAGAGAGAATTAGGTAGAATTCTGGCAGTTTAGTAAAATACTTCCTTAAAAATGGACTGGGCCCACTCATGATGGTGGTACCCTCATGATCTAATCACCTATTAAAGATTCTGCCTCCCAATATCTTCATAGTGGCACGTAAATCTAAAATGAGCTTCAGAGGGGACATCCAAACCACCACCTATGTGCCAGCATGTATGATCCCTAGGGATGATGCAGTAATAATGAGTGGGGTCACTCTGCTCAGGAGAAGCTCACTATCCAGCAGGTTGGAGACCTGAGGCCACTGTGGTACCTACCATTGGCTAAAGCCATTTCCCAGTGAGGAGACAGTTGAAGTACTCCAGGGACATAGAGGAAGCATCAGCGTTCTCCTGGAAGTGTTTGGGTGAAGGCACAAAGTGGCCCAGGAAACAATGAGGGACTCCCTAACAAACATTCACTTCCTCCACAGCTTACCAAGCAGCTACTCTGCACAGGCTCTGTGTTGGGCTTGGAAGCAGGTCTATACACACTCCCTGCCCTCATATCATTTGTAGACAGATGCCGCTGGCTGCATCAGTACATGCACAAATGCAAAGCTAAACTTGAAAACAACTAGAAACAAAAAGGTACATGGCATTATGAAAAGCAAAATAAATTTTTGAGTTACAGAGTGTGAAAGGCACACAAGGTTACCTATTTATAAGATATAATACTTGTGGTGGTTTGAATATGCTTGGCCCAGGAAGTGGCACTATTACGAGGTGTGGCCTTGTTGGAGGAAGTGCGTTACTGTGGAGGTGGGCAATGAGACCCTCCTCCTAGCCATATGAGAGCCAGTCTTCCACTAGCAGCCTTCAGATGAAGATGTAGAACTCTCAGCTCCTCCTGCACCATGCCTGCCTGGATGCTGCCATGCTCCCATCTTGATTATAATGGGCTGAACTTCTGAATCTGTAAGCCAGACCTTATAAGAGAGGCCTTGGTCATGGTGTCTCTTCACAGGAGTGGAAACCCTAACTAAGGCAATACTGTACCCCCCTTCTTCTGAACAGAAAAAAAAAATGTATTTGCTATCCAGGATAAACTAAATTCCACAATATCTGCCTCCAAATGGCAGTTACATTTTGTCATCCAACTCAGAACCAATGATACACAGTAACTCATCTTGTGTACGGACAGGTATCCTCTTACAGAGAAAGACTTGCTATCTCCTCTTCATCACTGTTTGGAGGTAGTGATGAGCTATCTCGGGGCAAGTGGATGAGGGTAATATCTGAGGAAAGATAGATTAAGAGAGAAGGAGGCTGGGTGGCTGGCAACTAGAGCCACTTTAGCAGCCTTGAAAAGCTCCTGGTCAGGCAAGTGTGTATTAAAAATCCACTTCTGAGTCTTAGCTCTCATTCTAATGATTTGTGAGAACGGTCAAACAATATATAGGATCACTGGATTATTGCTTAATAGTGTAACAAATAATAACAACTCATCATGCTGGTATCAAGAAACTACTTGGAACTGCACTAAATCAGAGCTTGAGCATTCATATGCATGGGCTTTGGGGATTTCACGGCTGAGGAAAATGAAATAGCTCCAAACAAGAGAAAGTTGGTTTCCGGAAGGTTTTGTGATTAACTTGTATGTAGCCTCAAATGCCCTCAGCATGGAAAGGCTGTCTGAATAGGCTGTGCTCACAGAAATGGAACAGTGAGGCTTAGTAAACTGGTAATAACTCCATTCTCTGAGCTTCACTGTGATAAATTCCTAAAATGGAAAAGCCAACAAAAGAAGTATGGTCCATATCTAGCTCACAGTGGGATGAAATAGATTATGAATAGGAGATAGCTTTCTGTTCCACTTTCAAGATCTTTCTGAAGATCAAGCACAATTTTATTAAAGTCTGAGAGTCAAATAAAAGAACAGGCAGGCTGAAAGTGTTGGCAACTGCCAGGAAGAGGAGATATGGAGAAACCTGTGCCTTTTAAGTTAGGCGCGGAGGTCAGGAGGACAGTACAAAAGCCCAGAACATCAGAGAAGCATGCTTAATATTGCTGAGTCACGGATCTGAGTTCAAAAGACAACTGATATACAAGAAATAGAAGAGAGAATCTCAGGAGCAGAAGATACCATAGATAACATCGACACAACAGTAAAAGAAAATGCAAAATGCAAAAAGCTTCTGACCCAAAACATCCATGAAATCCAGGACACAATGAGAAGACAGAACCTAAGGATAATAGGTATAGAAGAGAGTGAAGATTCCCAACTTAAAGGGCCAGCAAATA
>CM052700.1:54229912-54311853 GCA_028551405.1 Uromys caudimaculatus
GGAGGTGGAATTCCCTCCTAGAGGCGGGTTGGGGAGGGGATGGGGGGTATACAAAGAGGAGACTCAGAAAAGGGGAAACATTGGAAATGTATATAAAGTATCAAAAATAAAAAAGGAGGAAAAAAAAAAAAAAAAAGACAACTGATTCCAGACTCTTTGTGTCCCAAGGCAGAGGAAGGTGGCACTAGAGACACATGGCTAAGAATAGAGGGATTATTAAGAAAGGGGAAGCACCCTCAAGAAGAGCAGAGAAAAAGCACAAAAGCCCGTTTTCAAGATCTTTGGGAATGAGTTTGAATCCCACGCCTGTCACAGGAAAATGACGTGGTGTGACTTTATAGGTTACCATGTACTTTCACGTTCACTAGCAGGACTGTTTGATCCTTCTACCAGCTTTCTATGTAAAATAGACCCATTACTGCCTGCCTGCTCTACCGCAGGAACATAAGTGCTGTGCAGGAAACAAGGCTTCAGAAACAGCTCCAGATCAGGACACTGGGTGTCCCAGCTCCGGGCACACCTTCTTGCTGGTAAGCACTTTGTTTTACAATCACTGGATCCTGCCCTGAGCTGAGCACATGAATGTTGCAAGGGTGATGAGGACAGAGGTCCTGGCATATGAATGCTTTCACAGTTGTTGTGTGTTATAGTTCAGATCTGAAATGTTCTCAAAGGTGCTAAAGCTTCACTCCAAGCTTGGTGCAATCAGAAGGCAATGGGAACCTTACGAGGTAGGGCCTAGGATGAGATCTCCAGATCATTAGGTGTGTGTCCTCACAGTAATTTGTAGGACCTCAGTCTCTTCCCATCATTCTTTTACTCCCAAACCATAAAACAAGTAGTCTTACCCACATTTTCTGCCCTAATGTGCCTCTCTCTACAGGCGCAGTAGCAATGGGGCCAGTTAATCGTGAACTGCAATCTATAAAACTATGACCCAAAATGAACCCTTTTCTCTTTATAAGTTGATTTTCTCAGGCATTTGTTAAGGGGACAGAAAACTGACTAGCATGGAAGGGTGGGACACTGCTTGGCCACAGTACAAGGCCAAGCACGGAGTGCACAATGTGCCAGGCACAGACAGAAATTCTCTGTGCCCTTTAGACAAGAATCAACAAGAACAGAAAAGAGAAAGAAGGAAGAAGGAAGGAAGAAAAAGAAGAAGGGAAGGAAGGAAAAGATTGCAACCGTTCCACTGTCCCACAGGGATCCACATGAACTTGAAGCTGCCTGTGAACATGTGTTCACATACATGTACACATACAACACACACATACACAAACACACACGTACACAAACACACACGTACACACACACTCACACACATACACAAACACACACGTACACACACACACTCACACACGTACACAAACACACACACACTCACACACGTACACAAACACACACACACACACACATACACACACGTACACACACACTCACACACATATACAAACACACACGTACACACACACTCACACACATACACAAACACACACGTACACACACACTCACACAGACATACACACATACACACACACATACACACACACTTACACGTACACACACACTTACACACACATACACACATGAACCCAACCAAGAACCAAGTTCATGCCTCAGAGCCCTTAGTGTTTGATGAATCGGTATGTTTGTTAATTATTAACACTTCATTCATCATCTGGCAAGCAAGTATTTTGAGATCAACTGAAGTCACCAGGGGATAAAATGAAGGATCAAAATTGGCCTCTGGACTCCAAACTCTGATTTTTCCACTTTTTCTTGAAACAAATATAAAAGGTAAACTAAAATGGCCAATGAGAAAATTAAAGAAGGCCTCAAGTCAAGCCAAGAAAGACCCCTTGGCTTCACACTGACACCCTGTAAAGAAAACCAAGAGGAGGCATGGAAAGCACTGTGGAAGAATCGAAATGGAGCTGGTAGGTCTGTGAGAGAAGGAGAGAGGAATTTCCTCAATTAACTAAAAACACGAAGTATAAGATATTGACATGTGAGAATAATACTAACATGTTCCAAGGGAGACTGAGGCCAGAGGAAAATGAGTCTGAGGGCAGTAGTGGACACATAGTGAGTTCTCTCAAAAAAGAAAAGGAAAAAAATCCAATTCAATATGTATACATTAAATGCAGAGAGTAATATTGAGTCTTAGAAGAAAATTTTCATACATAATATATGAACTTGAGGGCATTATTCAATAAATTAGTAACAAAAAGACAAATATTTATGTTTCTGCTTATGTAAAGTATATAAATGGTAAATTCATACAGGCAGAAAATAGACTATTGATGATTGGATATGTGGGGAAAGGGGAAAATGGGGCGATACTTTTTAATGACTTTGTCATGATTTTAAAGTATAGGAATGGAAATGGTGATGGCGGTTGCATTAGTCAGCTACCAGTTACTGTGATGAAATATCTGAGGTGATTAGCTTATAAAGAAAAAAAGACCGAGTGGGCCCATTGTCCGCCTCTGGTGGGCAAACTGAAGTAGCAGAGGAAGGGAACCAACTGAGCTCCTGGTGACTCTATCAGAAGCATGCCCTCTAGTAATCTAAGGACTATCAGGTCCCATGTCCTAAGAGTCATAACACCCCCCAGTAGCATCATCCTGGGGCTCATACGTTCAACATGCAAACTTCTGGGGGATAGTGAACATCCAAACTATAGTAGTCCCATGGCATTATCAATGTATTTAGTGATGCTAGATTGAACACTTAAAATGATAGGTGGTAAATTTATGTTAAACATATTTTACCACAAAGATTTTTTTTTTTTTTTTTTTTTTTAAGGAAAAAGACAAGTGTGCACCAGAGTGATCCAGCCTGAGAAAGACTCATTTCTATGACCTCAGCTTTGGGGGGAGGGAGCAATGGAGTATCATTATACAGTGTCTCATGTGCCTCAAGCTAGCCTTTCACTCACTGTAAAGCCAACAGCCCTGTGAACTCCTGATTCCCCTGACTTTACTTCTTGGTGCCTGAACTGCAAGTATGCCCAACCACTCCCGGCTTGATCTCCACATTAAGAGAAAGGAATCACACACAAAAGAATCAGAACAGTTTCTAGAACCTGTGAAACAGCCAGGAGACAGGTTTTCTCCATCCCCATTGACAGCTTCATTTTAATCCATCGGGATTCTCAACCTTCCTAATGCTGTGTTTAGTACAGACCCTCGTGTTGTGATGTTTCCAAGGGTCTTAGGCGACCCCTGTGAAAGGGTCATATGGCAACCCCCTCCCCAAAGAGTTTATGACCCTTATTCAAATGTGTGTTACTTCATTAAAGCCATTCTGGTTTGTTTTAAACTAGCTGACTTAATACTGCTTCTTCAGTCACAAAGTAGATGATGCTCTATGGCATTCTGACAGGAGCTCCCCATCCCTGAAAGCACCCAGAGAACAGAATTAATCTTTCCTCAGGATTAGGGGACACTTTCCACTTAGAGGAAACCCCCTCTTCAACATCAGGAGCTGATTGCTCAAATACAGTTGCCAGCTGTAATAAATAAAAATATAGAAAACCTACATTCTATATTGAAACCAAAACCTGTTTTTGCTTTCAAAACAATGAGTTGCTTCTAAATGTGGACTGGTTATGTGATCTCTGGAACATATTATACAAAAAAAGAAAAGAAATACTGTTTGTATGTCTGAATTTTATATTTAACTGAGTTTCTGTGTTTATTCAGAGACCCTACCATAGGTCATACTCAATAAGATCACACAGAAGCCTCGGGTGAGTTTTGCAACGTTTAAAGATTAAATGAAAGATGTGTCCCCTTAAAAGATCCGATTTCCAAATTTCTTTTGGGCTCCTGACTGACAGAAGACCGTCGTCCCTAGCGTGCGTGGTCTGGCGCGGGAAGACCCCGCGCAGGCGCAGAGCACTTGCTGGGCGAGGGACTACAGTGGAGTCTGTGGAACAGGAGCGGGAAGACCCCGCGCAGGCGCATACTGCGGCGCGTGTCCGGGCCGCTTCCCGCGCGGAGACCGAGCACCTGTTACCTCTGGGTGGCCGCCAGCGCCCTCCTTGTCCTCGCAGGGACGCCGCCTGTCCCCTTCACCCCCACCCCCTCGCTCCATCTATTTATAGCACTTGTCCACACCGGCCCATTTCGGGTAGTGTGGTCAGTCAGGCCTGCCCGGCCGCGCCCTCGCTACCCCGTGCCTGCCTAGTCACGGCTCCATGGCGGCGGAGCGAACCGGGCCGGGCAGCAGCGAGTAAGTAGGGGCCTAGAGAGGGGACGCCCCCTGGGTCGGCCGGCCGGCGCGGGGTCTCCCTGTGGCATAATCCGTTTGCTAAGGCCTCCAGAATAATTCCCTTCCCTAAATGACCCGGCTGATTATTTTGCGACCCCTCTAGACTATAAATGCCATCGAGGTAAGGGCTCTCCTGCCTTCCTAGAGCCCATAATAATGCAGGGTTCGGTTCGTTTAAATTCAATCAGCGCCGAATGTATCCCTGGGCGACTCTCTTAACTTTAAAGCCAGGAATATAATTGCCTTGCATTTTTCCCCACATGATTCTTAAGAGAACTAATGAGCTATAATGCATATTAAAGCACTCGGAAAAATATAAGGAAGTGTGCGAATGCAAAACGTAAGTGCACCAAAGGAAAGAGAAGAGAAAGCTCATTTGTCTTTATCATCTCTGAGACTCGTTATTGCAAGTATGTTTGAGGGTGAATTATTCGTATTAAACAAATCAGGGAAACGACATCAGCGGGAAGGTTGAGTGTAATTAGGGTGGTATGCATGTTCAGCCATTTCCTACCGCGTTGGCAAAAGTAGGACTGGGGAAAGCTGGTGATGGCAGAAACAAAATACAGTAAGACTGTTATAATAAACCAGGGGTCACAAACTTAAATGGCTGTGAAATCATCCTCAAGGAGAAAAATCAGGAAAGCAACATAAATAATGGCTGACACTTAGGTCTTAGCACAGGTGGGCACATGTGCCAACTGAGAAGCTGCAGCTGGCTTTTCAGGTCACATGGAAATAAGCCATTGTTGCCATATTTTTTTTTTCTATAAATACGGGAATATTTCAAGTATGGTTCAGCTGGCTATTCCCCAGGAATGAGGCCTCTATCTCAGAGAGCAAATAATGACTGTGAATTAACTTTGAGGATGGGGGTGAGAAGTAGATGTCATAATGCCACAAATTATAGGCAAGGGAATAGTCTCCTGGAAGGGTTTATAGTTGGACAATAAGATAATAACTTAAATCATTAAAGCGTGGTTTAAACAAAATCAGAATCTCCAAACCGGACATGTACATGCAAAGACATAAAGGGAGAAGGGCAGACATAGTGCCACATGCCTTTAATCCTAGCACACAGGAGACACAGGCAGGCAAGATTGCTGTGAATTAGAGGCCAGCCAGGGCTACTAGAAAGACCCTGCCTCAGAAATATTTATTCAGATATAGGGAGGGGGTAAGGCTGTTAGGCAAAGCGTTAGTTTGATCAAACAACCATACCAAGCAACTTTTTTTAACTTATTACTTTACATTCCCTTCCCTCTCACCCCTCCCACAATCTTTCCCCCCTCCTCTTCTCTGAACAGTTAGGGGCCCTCCTGGGTATCCCCCCACCCTGGCACATCAAGTCTGTGAGGCTAGGCACATCCTTTCCCACTGAGACCAGACAAGGCAACCCAGCTAGAAGAACATATCCCACATACAGGCAACAGTTTTTGGGATAGCTTGGGGATAGGCTCCCCCCTCCCCCAATGCTTCTGATCTTGTCTGATCTCAGAAGCTAAGCAGGGTCTGGCCTGGTTAATACTTGGACTGGAGACCAAGAAACTCTTCCATGCTGGTAACAACACAGACACAGTAAGAATAGATAAGTGAATAAAACATAAAGCCCTTTACTTCAAGAAATGATAGCTGAGCTGAATTTTGAAGAGCTGGACCGGGGAAGAAGGATATTCCTGACACAGAGAATTACATGTATGCATTAGAATTGTTAGCACATTAAACCTGCTAAGGAAAGTCAGGGAGTGAGACAAGCAGTGAAGGAGGAGCCAGTTCCAAGGAGCCCACAAGGCTGGAATGAGCAGTGCTGAGAATGGCCCTTAACAATTTTTCTTTAATGTGGGGTAATAATTTTTTACCTGGCAGTCACCGACTTTTAAAAGGCTTTCTTAATAAAAGATTTTGATTTGGAACTGGGAACATTGGAACTGGGACATAATTTTCTGATGTCATAATTGACAGTTCTTGGTTTGTTAACCAAAGTCTGTTGAAGGCAATTTGGGGAGAACTAGACTTTTGGAGCCCTGTCCCAGCTACTTTTCTGCTCTTCAGCTGTTTTTTGTTTGATTGGTTGGTTGGTTGTTGGGTTTGTTTGTTTGTTTATTTGTTTGTTTCTTTTTGAGGCAGGGTTTCTCTGTACAACTGCCCTGGCAGTCCTAGAGCTCACTTTGTAAACCAGGCTGGCCTCAAAACTTTGTAGACCAGGCTGGCCTCCAACTCATAGAGAGTCACCTGCCTCTGCCTCTCGAGTACTAGGATTAAAGACCTGTGCCACCATGCCCAGCTTTTCAGGATTTTTTTTTAATAAATAAAAATCCAGAGCTTTGATGTAGATTGTTTTTATTATAGTTGTAACCTATTCACTGTACCAAATATTTTTATAGGGGAAATACATAACAATTCTGAATCTAGTAACTTTCCCCATCACACAGGTCAATGCTGAAGAAATGAACAGAGGTGGGGGTATATCCACAAGACTTCAAAGCTGTTGTCATTCAGACCAGAGAGGAGGTTTCTGTATTTTCCAGTCACTCATAAGTTGGGCTGCGTACACTTTGATATGTAAATTTATAATACATGAAAATTCATAATGTATCTATTATTTCTCTTCATATGACATCAGGAAATGTATAGCTATCATTTACAACACAGCTAAGGTTTTTGGAAACCTTAAGTAATTGATATTAATACAATCTTTTATTCTAAACACATTTTATGCAGTTTTCAAAATATACAAAGGGCATAAAGAATAATGAAGTGTGGATTGAGTCCTCACCATAGCTAGGGGAATTAAACATTTATACAGTCAAACTCCTTATCATTCTTCTCTGTTTCCCTTCCTCCCACATCTCATGAAAGCAACTACTGTCCTGAACTCAGTGCTTATAAGTACCCTTCATTTCTTTATGCTCCATTACAATTGTATGGGTTCTTAAAAATACATAATTTTTAATCTTTTTATTTTGGTGTTTCCAATTTTACAGAAAAATTACAAAAATGATACTTAAAAGTCCTGTAATACACGTTACCAAATTCGTCTGCTCTTTATATTTATGTCATCATAATATATGATCTATACTTTATTAGAACAGTATGCTGTATCATATATTTTAAATACATTAATAGTATGCAGCATATATTCTAGTTATTTTGATACATGTAGATCATGTTTATTCATTTTTCCATTGTACAATATTCTTTTGAGTGAATATGTTATAGTCTGTTAATGGATATTAAGTTGGTTTTTACTATTTCAAACAGTGCTACTATGAATTTTAATTATTTTAAATTCTGCTAAAGATGGAGAATTTTCTTAGAGAAGTTGGTCATGTATCAATCATTATTCAGAAAAAGCAGCAACTGTAAAGATAATGGAAAGATGATAAAATCAAACATTGTGAAAGCAAAACATTTGTGATTTGAAGAAATTGACATTTCTGCCCTACATTAAATTTATAGCAATGCACATCTCTAAACTAAATATAATGGACCTGGGTGTAACTGCACTTTGGATTTGCAGAGTAATTAGGCTTTATTCTTGTGATTTATATTTATCTTTGCTACTCATCTTTCTCCATTATTATGGATACTCTTATTATGAATGCATCAGTTCAGTCTGCCATAAATTGGAGCAGAGAATAACTCCCCATTGATATCATTGAGAACATTTATACAATTTTGTTTTGCTGATGAAAGGAGAATGCACTCTCTGCCCTCATTATGAGAAAAAGTTGCTGTCAGCTCTCTTCTTTTATGAGCTGTGTCTGTATCCACAAGTGATTTGTATATGCACCAAAATTATTTTCATTTGAAAAGTGTTTATGCAGGTATTTCTTACTTTCACTTTACCAAGTAGGTTTTATAAAGCTAATTAGATATTGTACATATATAAATAACCTTATTCAGTTCTTCCACCTGTTCTTATTGTTCTATAATTCTCAGAAGAAACCCAGGTAAAGAAACTAGAACTTAAAATATAAAACATGTTTGTATTACTTCATTACAGTAGACAAGGAGTCAGATATTGGCCTCAGGAACAAACCCAAGACCACACCCTTAACTGTGGAGAGTGTACTGAATACTCTGGACTGTGTACTGAATTTGCTGAGTCACTGTAATGATAAAATCAACCTATTGTCAATTTGAGAGATAAAGATTAAAATAACTACTTGATCTATATGCCTTATCTCCATTGTTCAGATAAAGAAACCAAGAGCAGGAAAAGTTAAATCATTTTAAGCTGACAGTAAGTAAACATCTAGCCTAACCTCCATTGGCCACACCAATACCTTCTGTGCTCTTTAAACGTAAAGAAACAAAGAATATTTTTGAAGTGTGTTAGCTTATTTAACACCCAGGCTTCCCCCCACCCATAATTTCAACCACCAAATTATTTTGATCTGTAAAGCCAAAGCAATTAGAATACCTTTGAAGAGTCTATAACAGCAATTAGAAGGAACAGGCATTTAGCAAATGTATATGTCCATTTAAAACACTCATAGTAAGTGATTCATCAACGCGCTTGAAGCTGTTGTTTCTGTTTTAAAGTAAATTGAGCTTTTGTTTTCATTGTTGTTATTTGTGTAAGCCAATGCTGGAGAAAGAAGATCCACCTCCACATACACCACTGGTTCAAGAGACTAAGTGCAGATATAAACGATGCAGGCATGTACATATGAACAAGCTCTTGATTTGTTTCAAAGCAGAGCCAGCCCTTTCTCAGAACTCTTCAGCTGAATTTAGGAAAAGAAATGGAGATTAATCACCCAGACAGGATAGTGTCCTACTCGCAGTCTAGAGAGTGGATTTATTTATAGCTTTGGAGCAATCGGCAACATGCCACTGTTTTTGCACAGTCTTTGAGCTATGAACGGGTTTCATAATTTTAAATAGCTTTTAAAAGTCAAAAGAAGAATAATATTTCATGACACATGAAAATAGGGCATGTTAAATTTGTGAAATTCAAATTTCAGCATCCAAAATTCATCTTACTGGAACACAATCCTGTTCATTTGTTTATGTTTTCTCCCCTGTGGCTGCTTTTGTGCCATAAGAGCAAAGTTGAGTGGTTGTGACAGCACCCAGATGGCCTGCCTGGCATATCTACCATTTAGCCCTACTTTTCCAGCCCTTGTACTAGAAGGAATAAGGATACAGACTTTGGGGTCAGATGAAATTGGGTTCCCATGTTGATGCCTTGGCCATTTTATGAGAAACCAATAGAAAAAAGTAATTTATGTGATTAGTCCTTTTTTTTTTTTTTTTTTTTTTTTTCCTCTTGAAATAAGATCTCACTATGTAGTCCTGGCTACTCTGAAACTCACAATGTAGATCAGGCTGTACTGAGCTTTCAGAAATTCTCCTGCCTCTGTCTCTGAAGTGCTTTGATTAAAGGTGTGTGTTACCATGCCAAGCTTGTGACTGGTACTTTCTATGAAGGAATAAGGATTCAAGATTCTGAAAGTCCTACTTGATAGTATGGTATCTGAAAATATAACACTTCAACCCAGTGATGTACATAATTACAGCTGCCTTGAGCAACTTTTCTCAACATTTCTTTAAATGTCATTTATACAAGTAACAATCCTAGATTACAAATAATAGCATTCTCAATGCAAATTAGCTTAAACTGTCTCAAAACTGTAAACCCATTTATTGCTCTGGACACTCTGCCTCCTTTCCCTGAATTTGCTCTGTCCTGCTGTCTCAGGGGCATGGCTGCAATAGTGTCTCACATATGGACATCCCAGCCATGGAGCCAAGACCTGAAGTTCATTGCTATAGCCACCCTTGGGTGTGTGCCTGTCCTTGAACCAGTAACATTAAAAAGGGATGTAGGGCCAGCTTTCCCCAAGCACACCATGGTTAAGATAAGTTAGATACTAAAGGAAGCTCAGCTTCATCCGCCATAAAATCTGTAAGATATCACCTGAAAAGATGACTCAGCAGAGCCAGGCAGTGGTGGCGCACGCCTTTAATCCCAGCACTTGGGAGGCGGAGGCAGAGGCAGGTGGATTTCTGAGTTCGAGGCCAGCCTGGTCTACAGAGTGAGTTCCAGGACAGCCAGGGCTACACAGAGAAACCCTGTCTCGAAAAAAAAAAAAAAAAAAAAAAAAAAAAAAAGATGACTCAGCAGCTAAGAGGACTGGCTCCCTCTTCCAAAGGATTTCAAACATCTGCACATGGCTTATAACTGTATGTAACTCTAGTTCCAGGGGATCAGAAAACTTTTGCCTGACCTCTGTAGGTACCACAAACACAGTGCACAATTATACATGCAGGCAAAATATCTATACACATAAAATAAAAATAATAAATTAAAAAATTTAAATGCCACTTATAGCATGTTTATGAGCAAACATAGATCCATTAGTTATTTAACTTGAACTTCTTGAAAGTAGTAATGCCTGTTTTTTTTTGTTGTTGTTGTTGTTTATCACAATAGCCAAATGTAGTACCAAAAAGTCTATCAGGTAGAATTCGGCTCCATTCTTACATATGTGAAATCCTAGGATTATAATCATAAACTTTGAGTCTCAAGCATCTGAGTTCTAACATTATCAAGACCACAGTCTAGGGACTGGCCAACTGTCTGTGGTGTATTAGATCAAGGGCATCCCTTTCGGAAGGTGTGCTTGACCTTCTGACATTGTGAATGCTGGTACCCTTCAAGGGGTTCTTACACATCGGTACAAATAAAATACTAAACCTTTCAAAAACATTACTTCCTTAAAAGAATTCTTATGTTCTGGGCTAAGGGTGTCAATCCATAAACAGCTTGCCTAGCACATGTGATATCCTGGGCTCAATTCTCAGATCTGAACCAAACCAACCAATCAAACATAAACACCCCCCCCCAAAACCATAAATTCTTTTTACTCCAAGTAATAGCTGATGTGATTATGTGTCAAGGCACCTTTATAATGTGATTTTGGCTAGTCATTCTAGGCATAAGAGAGTTCAGACTTACAGCAATCTCTCTCTCTCTCTCTCTCTCTCTCTCTCTCTCTCTCTCTCTCTCTCTCTCTTTGGTTTTTCACAAAAGGGTTTCTCTGTGTACCCCTGGCTGTCCTGGAACTCACTCTGTAGACCAGGCTGGCCTCGAACTCAGAAATCCACTTGCCTCTGCCTTCCAAGTGCTGGGATTAAAGGCATGCGCCACCACTGCCCGGCTACAGCAATCTCTTAATTGCCCATAATTGGATACTCTTATAGATAAATAAAATAAAAAATCAGAGGTTTGCTTCTAACCAGAAAGCCATCTCCAAGGAAGCTTTAAGTGTTATGGAAGCAAAACTGAAGAGGCAGTGCAGCAGTGTCCAGCTGGCAGAGTTCTGTGGCCATCTCACTTCCTAGCTCTGATGGTTGTTATGACATACGCTCAGACCAAGTGCTTCTTGGGTCTTTATTTGCCACTGTACAATTAGACATCCCTGCCATGTGTATATCACTTGTTTCTTGAAGTGAAATTTAATTCAACCATCAAAAAAAAGAAAAAAAAAAAAGATAATTCCACGAAGTGTCTAATTCTTTACAGGGCTATTGAAATTTGGGGACTCACTACCGTTTCTAGCTCAAAAATGCATCTTGTTCTTGTAACTGCCACCTTTCTTCTTTACACACTAACCCTGCCGCCCTCACCTTCTCACTGCCTGTGGCTCCATAGCCAAGTGAGAACTAGAAAAGGATGTAGACACTAAGACCCTCTCCTCACAAGAGCTCCTGGCTCTGGGAATGTCTTTCTTTAAATCAAAGCAGCTAATTAACTTCCTTGAAACCTCATGTTTGCATCGCCTGGGGAAGGCGAAGGTGACACCACCAGCTTAGAGACTTTTAATTAGACTAGGGCTTTTAAAGGCAAGAAGCAATTCAGTCTGTGCCACTGTGAAATAGGGAACAAAGAAAAGCTGGGCAAGGAAGGAGGACACATTTAGGTTTAAGTTTTAAATATCATGAATTCTCAGATCAGCAGCCATTGGCTTGTGCTTTAAAGCTCAGAAGAAATGAAAATTTCATTACCTACCATTCTGAATAATCTTTCTCTTGGCAAAGTTTAATCAGCATGGACTTTGTTTCAGTCTTCTCACTTCCAGGGTCTATGTAACCCTAATCATAGATCAATCATTATACATATGGTTGTGGGTTGCAGAGGAGTTGAATTAACCCACGTTTAACACTGCATCTCTTTAGAAATGATATTAACTGATACCCCTGAATCCTCAGCCTACAGGGTGGCCCTTCTGATAACTAGAAATGGAATTGCAAAACGTGTTTATCTTTTTACTTCTTTCTTCCTTCACCCTGCGACTCTCTAGTCCCGGGGGGCGGGGTGGTGGGAACCACTGATGAGTAGAAACTATTGCGGTTGCAGTTAATAATTGATGATTTACATATCAAAGTCTTTTCTCCATACAAAGTAGTTGTCCTAAATTGCTCTGTTCTGAATGTATAATATTTATTTGTAAATACTTCTTTGCACTAATGCTACATGATAAGTATGGAGAATTTTTTTTTCTTAGACAAAACCTGCTTCTTTTCTTACCCGCAGGAATGCTTCCTGGCATCTTCATTGATTTATGAGTAATCAGAAATGCAAATAGCTCCTCAGGAATCAAGCTAAGCTCAAAGAAACCTTACTTACCGATTCCAAGGAGTGCAAGATGGAGTGCAGGACTGAGGGGAAGGGAAAGCACCAGCACAGCTTGAACTTGCTAGATAAAATTAAGACTATGAAAGAGTTAGAAGAAATGATTGATGTGCTGCTCGTAGCAGAAGGGGAGACATTTCCTTGCCACAGACTGGTTCTCGCTGCCTTTAGTCCTTATTTCAAGGCTATGTTCACCTGCGGACTACTAGAGTGCACGCAGAGGGAGGTCATACTCTATGACATCACAGCAGAAAGTGTGTCGGTGATACTAAATTACATGTACAGTGCTGTTCTGGAGATCAATAATGCCAACGTACAGACCGTAGCAATGGCCGCCTATTTTATGCAGATGGAAGAAGTCTTTAGTGTGTGCCAAAACTATATGATGGACCACATGGATGCCTCCAACTGCATAGGAATTTATTACTTTGCAAAACAAATTGGAGCAGAAGATTTAACTGATCAGTCGAAGAAGTATTTATATCAGCACTTCGCTGAGGTAAGCCTTCATGGAGAAATACTAGACATCGAAGCTCATCAGCTTCTGGCACTTATTAAGTCTGATGATCTGAATATATCCAGAGAAGAGAGCATTCTGGACTTGGTTCTGAGATGGGTAAATCATAACCAAGCTTTGCGCAGCGAGCATCTCGTTGAGCTTTTGAAGCAAGTCAGATTGGAACTTATAAATGCTTCCTTTCTAAGACAGGCCCTCAGAAGGAATACGATACTCCTTTGTGATGGCAGCTGCATTGATATAATCCAGAATGCGTTCAAAGCCATCAAGACACCCCAGCAGCACCCCTCTAACCTTCGCTATGGCATGGAGACCACCAACCTTCTGCTTTGCATTGGGAACAATTCTTCTGGAATCAGATCACGGCACAGGAGCTATGGGGATGCCAGTTTTTGTTATGACCCCGTGTCACAGAAGACCTATTTTATCTCATCACCCAAGTATGGGGAGGGTTTGGGAACAGTGTCCACTGGGGTAGTCATGGAAAACAATACTGTAATTGTGGCTGGAGAAGCAACTGCCACTAGGCTCTCTAGGCAAAAGAGCAAGAATATTGAAATCTATAGGTTTGTATCTCATAGCAGGTTTGGAACTTTTTGTTTTGTTTTGTTAAGATGGAGTCTCATTATGCAGCCATGGCTGTCCAAGAACTCTCTGTGCAGACTAGGCTGGCCTGAACTCACAGAAATCCACCTGCCTCTGCCTCCTCAGCAGTCTTTATATTTTTTTGAAAACCTTGTGATACTAGCAGTTGAAGAAGTACTGCTGAGGGATCACATCTTAAATAATATATAGTAAGAATGTAATAGAAGTCATAAAAGTAATATACAGGGCATCATATATATCCACAATATCAATATGGCATATAATATTTATATTCATTCATATTTTAAAATTATTTTCTCTTAATTGTTTTGTGTTATTGCTTTTGTTTGGCTGGTTTTAGGCGGTGCTAGGGATCAGACTCATGGCCTTGGCCATACTGAGCACGTGCTCTATCGGAGTCCCATCCACAGCCTGCCTTTTCCCTTAAGCGTCAAGATAGAATTGAATTCTTAATGACTTTAATATATCTATGTTAGGATATAATTGTAATTTTTACTCTTGGCCTTAATTATCTATATGATCGTGCATAATTTGTAACTTGTAATAACAATAAAAGTTTGTTTATATAAACTCACAAGTGCTAAGATTATAAGCACATGACACCACACCTGGCTAGAACCTTTTTCTTAACCAGGAAGTTTTCATTCTGTGTTCTCAATTTATGATTCTTTCCTAAACCTTCAGCATTACAGAACTTTTGAAGAGTGCTTCAATTATAGTAAGAGGAGCAAGAACAACTGCTTAGACATAGTTTGTCTGTATTGTAATTGTGAAAACATTTACTTTATGATCTAATTGTAAATATTTGTGAGCGCTTACTATTTAAAGCTAACTACATGAGTATGAAATATGCATATAGAATAAATTCTAAAAGATGTAACCTCCTGCAGAATCCTTCCCTTGTCAGATCCCTCTTGTCTGGGTTTATTCAGATTTTTCAGTCAGAATGCAATTCTTTGTGACAGGAAAAATGGGGCAAAGAAGGAACTTAGAAATCTACTGTTGCTTCATCATTTATTAGCACTACACATCTGTTCTAAGCCTTGTCTGTCTCTTTTGCACAATCATGGCTTAAGGAATATATCTCATCTCCTCTAGTGGGGATGTGTTACAGAGTCCTGGGTAAATGGCCTGAACCCACACCCATGGTGACCAAACATGTCACAGGCTAAAGGAGCATCCTTCCTCAGAATTACCGGTAGACTGCAAAGTGGATATGAAGGTCTTACAGGAGAAACAGCTCTGACTTTCCTGACAGGATTCTTGCAGTTCTGTTTCCTGGTGTGGCACATGATTTGTGTTGGTGGCCTTTCTATCTTGGGACCTTAATTAAAGCGCCTGGGCTCTTCAGATAGCTCCCTTCCTCCTTATAAAGGCAGGCTACTCATCTCTCACCAGAGATGGTTGTTACTAAGTATCAACCCTGTCACGTATTTTATTCTGTTCTGAGCCTTAAACATCTTCATCTTCATTCTAGAAGCCCTCCTCCCTTTCTTGCAGCAATGTCTAACTGCATACTCCCTCGCTTCCTTTTTAAACTATTTTAGATTCAGCCAGAGTCCTGTCACCAACAGCTCCTTCACATTGGTCAGAATTAAGGCCGAAGTTACTAGTTTCTTCTATCTTTAACGTTGATGTGGAATTGTCAGAAAGGCAAGTATAGTCAGTTTATCAGAAGCATTGCTTTGGACTTAAGTGAGACATACTTCCCCATAGTTGTCTATTGCATGGGACTTAGAAAGTCCTGAGAGAGTCCTGTTTCCCTAAGATCTTTGTCTCACAAGACTTTTAATCCCCTAGCTTCACTGCAAGTCACTTTGGTGGCAAATGAAGGCTATTTTGTGATAAGAGAGGGAAATTAATTGTCCTGTGGTGGACCCTTGCAATAGTATTTTATAATAATTCTTTACTATTTTAATATTATTCTTTATCACTTTAGTCTTTGTCCAGCTGTTCTTCAGAGTGCCTATACTGCACAGTTCATAGATGTCCATGTAGGTGTAATTTTTCTTGACTTAAAGTAAAAAACAGATAAACAGTCTTGTAGGTTGTTCCTTTGCATCTTCTTTCTTCATCTTCCCACTTTGGCATATGAAATAAGTGAGCATGTACCAATTTCATCCTGTCATGTTGTCTTAAACTATGCCTCAGAAAGCCCAAACCCATCTTTGGTTCTATTTATATACTCACTCACTTAGCTCTTCTCAAGTGACACCAGCATAGAGACACATGATCTTCCTCAGCTTTAAAAATCCATACAATTAAAAATTGAAATACTGAATAGTGAAAATACTCCTTGCAACTGTAGGAACTCTGGCTTCCCTTCTAGCATTGCATAGAAGGAAGCCGCTGGAAGATCTGATAAATCTTCCTTCATCGGTGACAAGCCACACATGCCTCTGTGAAAGGAACATGCCTTTCAACTTCCCTGTCAAGCCTGAAGCAGAATGTTCTCTGGGGAATGTGAGAGTTGGCCCGGAACAAGTGGGAGAAACTCTGATTAGATGATGAACTGTCGAATGTTCCTTAAAAGCTGTGCTTTGTGCAAAGCACACATAAGAGCTGCAGGCTTGGTCTTGTTTCCAACAGAACACCTGTTTTCTTATCTTCCATGGTCCTGGGTTTCGTTTTATGTTCCACATAAACTTTTCTAGATTTTTTTTGAAATATTTAATTTCAGATATTTTATCCCACTATCCCTGTAAGTGTTTCTGTCTTTCTTCTAACAAATGTCTCAAATTCCAATTGGAGAGAACACACTTATAAGTCAAGCATGATGGCACATGTCTGTAACCAACCATCTGAGAGGCTGAGGCAGGAGGAATGAAAGTCCTAGGCCAGCTTGAGCTACATACTGAGACTTTATCTTTAAAAAAAAAAAAAAAAAAAAAAAAAAGACAAGTATTATAAGGAAAGTCAAAAGACAACCATAAACTAGTACACTCAGGGGCTTTATAATATACCTAATAATCAGTTACTGTGTTGGGTTCCTGAGTGCACTGACAAGACATCTGTCTGAGGACCCACATCTCCTAAGACTCTTTCTAAACAGATATAACTATTCATGAAGGAAATTACTCAAGTAACCATATCTAGTAGATGAAAATAGACATTAGATGCCCAACAGGCATCTGTAGATGGGTTTTTACACAATGCTCTTGACCCAGTTTTAAACCAAAACTACAACTTGAGTATCAACCAGGCAAGGTGATGCACACCTTTAACCCCAATGTTTGAGTCTACAGCCGAGGACAAGGCCAGTCCGGTCAATAGCCAGGGCTACACAGAAAGGCCGCCCTGTTGTTGTTGTTGTTGTTGTTGTTGTTGTTGCCATCATTGTTGTTTGTTTGTTTTGTTTTATCTACCCATGTAGAATTTACAGTTAAAAATTCTAAGTTGAGATACTTTAAATTCTCTGCCTTAAACCCATGATTCCTTCAATGTTGCACTAAAGTGCTATTGTTTATCCAAATATTCAAGATACTTTGTAATTTTTGTCTCTTAATTCGTTCATGTTAAATTTAAAAACTGATTTTCTGAAACATTTTCCTATTTCTGATCTTCATTCCCAGAATTAGGAAATGTTAAAGACTAATCTGAGTAAGGTACACTTTTTCTACATGTCTGTCTCAGGGACATGAAGAATGTGCTTCAGCACATTATGTTTTTGCTCATTGACCCTTGGAGGAAAAGGAAAGAAAATATATATTACTATCTTTTCTCCTCCAGTTAGAAGAGATGGGTCACATTGTTTTGTGTTGAAAAAAGTTAAATGTGTTTCTTGGGTGAATTGTTGCCATGGTAACTCTAATCCTGGTTCTCTCTCTCTCTTTCTGTCTCTCTCTCTCCCTCCTTCCCTCCCTCCCTCCCTCCTCTCTCTCTCTCTCTCTTTCTCTCTCTCTCTCTCTCTCCCTCTGTTAATTTGCAGGTATCATGATAGAGGAAACCGGTTCTGGGAAAAGTTATGCACAGCTGAATTTCGAGAACTCTATGCTCTGGGCAGCATCCATAATGACCTCTACGTCATAGGAGGACAGATGAAAATTAAAAACCAGTACCTCATAACCAACTGTGTTGATAAGTACTCCGTAGATCAGGACAACTGGAAACGAGTCTCTCCCCTTCCTCTGCAGCTGGCTTGCCATGCTGTGGTATCGGTGAACAACAAACTGTATGTCATCGGAGGCTGGACCCCTCAGGTGAAGGACTTCCTTGCATATCTGCCTGCTGTGCTGGCTTTGCTGAAAACTGTAGCAGTTGTTGAGTAGTAAAGAGTATGGCTTACATTTTGGCAAAATGCTTTTTACCCCATACAATATAAACGTATCAAGGCATTTTTTAAAAATTGACTTTTTAAAATGTGGTATTTATAGACATAGGTGAATTTAATATTCATGCTATTTTTTGGACTTCATAATTCTTCTACTGGCTAACTGGGAAAAATCCCTGTGCTGAGGAGAGTAGCAACAGGGAGCACCTAAGTAAATGGATCACCGTTCCGGTCTTTCTGTCTGACCGCTGTGTCACCAGTGGCCAGTCTAGGCCATTTCTACATTTAGGGTTCTTGCTGCAGGGGCTGGGGAAATGTTTCCGATGAGAAGATGCTTGTTGTACAAGCATGAGGACCTGAGTTTGAATCCTCTCACCCATGTAAAAGCCTATAATCCCAGCACTGAGGAACCAGAAACAGGAAGGTCCCTGGGGCATGCTGGCTAGCCAGTTTTGTCAAATTGGCAAGCTCCAGATTTGGTGAGCTACCTTGCCTTAAAAACATAAGACAGACCTCTTGAGGAACACTTGGATTTAAAGTCTGGTTTGCAAATGGACATGTACGTGAACACCCACATTGACCATAAGTATACACACACACACACACACACACACACACACACACACACACACACACACGGAAAACCAGAATATTGATTCCATAGTGGCACAATCATTTCCAAGAAAGTGTGTTGTCCTGGCTGGGCATCAGCAAAATCAATAATACTGTTGACACCGAAGCCCAGGGAAGTGATGACAAGACAAAGCAGAGGTCAGCAGTGTGGCCACAGTGGCCCTGTGTCCTTTGGGGTCCTCCTGGATCTTTAGCACTTACAGTGGTGTCCTCTGTTCTTGCCTTCTTATTTTTCCCAGTACAGATAACTCTCATTTGCTCATTGGATGTCTCTGTGATTTAAATTTATTTTTACCTGTAGTTTCTCTTATTTTATCAAATTTGCCTCATGATAAAACTCATGCTTTTGCATTCCCTTCATAAGCTTGAAAACCTTATACCTACTTGCTTTGTATGTTTCTATGCAGATCAAACATGGTGCAGATTTCACCTCAGAGTACTTGACATTATCTGTAGGTAGATTCATTTTCCAAAACTCGCCACCTTCACAGTGAGTTTGCATGCCTCAAAACAACTCAGAAGCTTTCTTTGCCTTACTAGAGTAGAGATTGAATATCTGCATCAGAAGGAAAGTTAAAGCAGTAAAGGAGGTTTGTTCATTGGTAGCCTCTGGATGCGTGCTGTGTAAGGAGACAGCCTCGCTGTGCCTCAGACACAGCACATGAAAGCAGGCTCCGAGTTCAAGTGCCCAGTGTCCTCATTCCTGTGGTCCTTAAAGGTGTTAATAAAGTAAGGTGCATGCAAGTCTCCTAAGGGTGGCAATTGCTTTTTTGTTATAAACTTGAACCCAAACAAGAGACACCGAAATCCTTAGCTTGAAGTTGTTATAAAGTTCCAGATATCATATATAAAAATAACATTATATTACCTAAAAGTTTATGGGTAAAAACCACTTGTATCTATGTAAGAATAAAATTATTCAGTTTTTACTAATTAATCATTAAACAAATGTATAAATATATAAAGTAAGTAAATATGTAAATATAACCCCAAGTAATTTATGTTAATCCTATTATCTTAGAAATTGAAATCAGGTTATTTACATATAGCTCATAATTAGGGTCTAAAATCCTCTAATTACTAAAACAGCAAAAGTGTTTTGAAACTTTTTATAGGTTAGAAACTTTTTATAAGGTAGAGAATATAAAGAAAACACATTATGGACTATTAAAATTAATTCTTCATGAATACTGTGAAAATTCACAATTGTAAAGTTTGCTACGGCTAGGATTTTACTTTATACACTGCTCAAGAGAACATGCTTCGCTTTTTTATAGAGATTTTACAATTGCTTCATTTTTGCTGTCTCGGTGTGAAAATCACTGACTACTGTAAATCAGTGTGTTAGCCCCACTGCACATATGAATCCCTCTGATGCTGACAGAATACTTACAACCCCAACCACGTCTCGGCCTGGGCAGGGTTGGGAGTCTGAGGGAGACAGTTAACCTCCATTCATCTCCTCTATGGTAGGCTTTGATGAAGCTCACGAAGGCCTGCCTCTAAGTGGTCTGCTGCTACAACCGCTGTCGTATTTCATACAGATGGACCTCCCTGATGAAGAGCCTGACCGATTAAGCAACAAACTGTTGCAGTATGACCCGAGCCAAGATCAGTGGAGAGAGCGGGCGCCCATGCGGTACTCTAAGTACCGATTCAGTGCGGCCGTCGTCAACAGCGAGATCTATGTTCTGGGTAAGAAACAGCAGAGTGCTCAGAGCGTAGCCACTCTTATTACTTCAGCAGTTTGTTCCTGAAACACAAGTTTCCCTTCCTCTTGTGTCTTAGTTTAAATATATACGCATAAGTGGCAAAAATGTATTTCTTGTTTTCTGGAGCAAAAGTCAAATAAGATTAGGTCCAAGTGGAATGGCTTAGAGGGCAAAACTGCTTTTGTGGCATCGCCAAGGGCCTTGGAGTGCAAAAGCAGCAGTGAGTGTCCTATGGGGCACAGGCTCGTGAAGTAGAAGAGCATTTGTCCGTTTTCAGTTGGTGAAATGTGGGGTTTGCAGCAGGCTGTGGTTGTGTTGTCAAAGAGAAAGCTATGGCAGGGTAGACTCTGCCACAGATTTTGCAATTTTCTTCATTTTGCCCAACCTCCAAATTTCTAAAGATGTACTGCCAAGTAATTTGTCCATGGATGCATTTCCCCTCCACTCTTGAATATGTGCTGTCTGTACTAACTAGCAGGAGCTGGTGGAAGACTACAGTTCACTAGAAATGTCTATGGTTGGTAAGAATTCCAGAAATCTCCTGTAGGTCCTGTTTCTTTCCTCATTCCCTGCATCTTCCTGCTTCGTCGCGCCTTAGTCTTCAGAGCACGAACCTCCTTTCTGACCTCTCCTTCTATCGCCCTATCATACACCTCACCCTGCCTCCAGAGTATGGAGATTGGGGTATGAGGCTGACTGGACGGCTACCGAGTCTCAGTCCTTCTGTCTGCAGGAGCGGTTGGCTGGAACATCAGGAGGCGATAGGAGGCGAAGAAATGACAACAAAGAGATGAGCTCTGGAGTGAAAGCAAACCAGGCCTCTAACAGGGACAATTTAAAAAGAGAAAAAACAGGAAATGCAGGCTGTTATCTTGGGCTGTTTTCACAGCATGGGACAAAGCAAATCATATACCCAAATATTAAAATTGTTTTATTTAAGAATAATTGTGAAACATAATTTATGATTATCTCAGTTAAGAGATTCACAATTATAATTAATTTTTTTCTCTAGATAAATATCCCTTATTTGTTATAACCCGAACGAGAGCTCTCCCTAACAAGGAACCTCACCTATCATGTGTAATAAAATGATAATGTCTTTTGGATGACTGTGGGAAAGGGCACCTGGAAGCAATCTTGGAAGCCCACTCGTCATAGCATGGACAAGTGTCCACTGGGTGAGCAAAAAGTAAATTTAAAGGGCATTTATGTCAGTGAAAGAAGAGCATATGCTATGCTTCAGGAAGGGGAGCAGGATCAAGGAGCCGGGATGAGCAGGTAGGGCGAGTGGTGGCTGCAGTCTGGGGTGAGACAAGGGTGGCTGGGAGAGAGGATAAGAGATGTGGAGTGAATGGCCCGACGTGGACAGAGCTGAGCCAGCGGTGCAGGTGCACTGCTTCCTGGCTCTCCGCATCACTGTGACTAATCACCTGACAGGAGCAGCAGAAAGGAAGGAAGGTTTACTGTGACGCGTAGTTTCCTGTGGCTCGTGGTTTTCAGAGGGATTTCAGTCCACTGTAGAAATGGTGGTCTGTAGTGGAAGTGGGAGGCAGTGACTAGTTCACATGGCGTGGACCAGGAAGCAAAAATGTGGCAGAAACCTGCGGTGGATATGACTTTCTAAGTCCCACTCCAAGTAACCTACTTTAGCCAGTGTCTTAGTCAGGGTTTCTATTCCTGCACAAACATAACCAAGATGCAAGTTGTGGAGGAAAGGGTTTATTCAGCTTAAATTTCCATATTGCTGTTCATCACCCAAGGAAGTCAGGACTGGAACTCAAGCAGTTCAGGAATCAGGAGCTGATGCAGAAGCCATGGAGGAATGTTATTTACTGGCTTGCTTCCTCTGGCTTGCTCAGCTTGCTTTCTTATAGAACTCAGGACTACCAGCCCAGGGATGGCACCACCAACAATGGGCCTGTGTCCCCTTAACCTGGACTCATCTCAGCTGAAACCCAGAAGAACATATTGTGCAGACAGAGCTCTGAGAGAAGCCATGTAATTCTGGCCTGAATTACTGGAGAGGAAACTTGTAATTCTCAGACTAGGAGAATTCTTCATACTTTCTGTCTTCTGTCTCTCCCCCCTCCCCTCCCTCCTATCATGCTGTTTAGGCCAATCACAGCTAAGTGTGGCTGAAATGGGAAAACTAGAATCCCAGGTTTCTAGCCAGAGAACCAGTACAGGGAGACACTGGAGATGCCAGCCTCATGGAGTCTTGGGTTGTGGACTCAAGGCGAACCTCTGGTGATGCCTGCTCTGATACTCTCATATTACACTCGCTGAGAATAAAATTACAGCTGAGTGTGGCCCAGGCCTCAGCTGATTACCCAGATGATCATCAAAGAGCACTGCAGACACAGAACAACCGTGCACAGAAAGCAGACGGAACCTTCCGTCCTGCACCTGACCAGTTCAAATGTTGACGAGGGGGAAAAAGGAGGGGAAGGGAGAGAACACAGAGAGGGAAAGAGCAGAGGAGAGAAGACCATTGTTATGTCTAGGGTTTAAATAAGCCCCTGAGTGTTACGATTAATACACTCGGATCACAATTCTAATTCAGCAGACAAAAAACCTGGAAAATCTTGAATCACTTGGAAAAAGCAACAGTAATGACAGAAAAGGCATAAACGCATGAATCATCTTTCAAAGGCCTTAAAGCAGTTCCTCTAAAATGCTAAAATATACATATGTATATTATATATGTATTTATAGATAGTGAACATTCTTGAAAGAAATACCAAAATAGAAGAACCTCAGCAAAGAAATAGATGTAAAGAAAAACAAAGTAGAAATTTTTAGACAGAAAATATTGTTGCTCAAATCAAGAAGCTCAAGAGATGGATGCAGTAGCTGAGGGCGGATGACAGGGGCAAGAGTCAGGAAATGCAAACATGTATTGTAGGAGCTGTGGAGCCTGGGTGGCATAGGAAAGTGTTAAAACCCAGGGCACTGCAGAACAGTTAGAAAGGGCCTCCGAATTATGTCTCTGGGACCCCAAAACTCAAATACCAAGAGTATGGTCCCCTTAAAATTAGTTAATATGGAATTTATTTTTATTTTTGTCCATTGGTGTTTTTCCTGCATGCATGTCCTTGTCAGAATGTCAGAAGCCCTGGGACTGAGTTGCAGACAGTTATGAGCTACATGTGAGTGCTGGGAATTGAACCCAAGTCCTCTGGAAGAGCACCCAGTGCTCTTAACTGCTGAGCTATCTCTCCAGCCCTCAAAATGACTTAATAATAAGAGCTTCAAATGTGTTTAAAGTTATAAACTCACAGACTCAAGAAGCTGAACAACCCCAATGGAATAAATCCATAAAGCCCATACCCATGTCACATCACCAACTAGCAGCAGAAAACCAAAGGGGGAGAAAAGCAAGCAGGAAAAAATCCTTGAATTCTGAACAAGGGAACACAGTCTGGATGACTAGAGATATGTGCTCAGAAACCACAGGAGCTAGGAGGCAGGCAAGCACAGCTAAAGTGCTAACAGGGAAGAACCGTCAATGTAGAATTCAGCATCCCCCAAAAACCTCCATCATGAGTGGGTGTAAATAAATGTACTCCAAGATAAAGGAAAGCGAAGACACTGGGTAAGAATGTGTCTGCTAAGGGAAGTGGTGCAGACAGGAGGGAAGGGTGCCAAGTACAAACCCAGAACTCGAGGATGGAATGAGCCTCGCTTAGCAGAATGGCAAATGTCTGGACAAGTGGATGCCCTGCTTTGGAGTTCTCAAAAACATGTTTGCAAACTGAAAGTAAAAATTGTCATATTTTACAGTCTTCAGGGTAGATATATATGAAAAATGAGGCAGGTTTATCTAGCATAAGAGGATTCATGGGCGACCTGAAAAGCACTGGTTTACAGTAGACTGTGAAATATTAAGTACATGTTTTGGTGAGTGCTGTGTCTCACACCTGTAGTCCTCAAACTTGGAAAGCTGGGGCAGGAGGATTGCTACAACTTCTGTTGAAGCCAGCATGGGCTACAGTATAAGACAGCCTCAAGTGATAAGACCAAAAAGTACATATTTTGTAAATCTCAAAGAAAAATATGAAAGGGATAGTGTAAAATTTTCAGTAAATACATGAGGTGACTGAAAAGATGCTGAGGAGCTCTGGTGTGAGTATCTTTGGCCACTATCGCTCTATTTCCCTACCTCTCCAGCTCTGGTGTCATATCATACGGCTTCTCTGATTCAACATATGGAAAGTCCTGGAGGATGTGTCTGTTTCTTGTTTCATTTAGTGTAAGGTCCACCAGCTTTACCCGTGTTGTTACTGATGCCAGATCTCCTTTTCATTTTTCTCTGTGTATCTGTACACATGGTGTGTGTGTGTATAACGGGTGTGGGGTGGAGGAAAGAGGAAAGAGAATATTCCTTGTACATGGAAGTCAGAGGACATCCCTGGGTGTTGGTCCTCACCTGCACCTTGTTTTGAGGTTGTGTCTGTGGTTTGGTGCTGCCTTCACTGGCTAGCTAACTTGAAAGCTTCTGGGGATCTGCCTGTCTCTACCCTCACCCCAAACTTCCCAGAAGGCCTGCCACTTTACCCATTTTGTATGTGTATCCTGGGGGTTTGACTGTAGGTCCTTGGGCTTATACAGCATGCATTCTTCCCTATGAACCATCTGCCCAGCACAGAGTTCTCCTTCCTAAACTTAAATAATCCTTCATCTCTAGCTGGCCATCCATTAACAGACACTTAGGCTGTCTCTATAAATTAGCTATTGTGCAAAGTGCTGCAATGGAAGAGCACACATATCTTTTTGAAGTGCTTTTATTCCTCCACTGGAGAGGAGTTTCCCAGAAGAAGGATTCAGTGTACTTTTTTTTTCAGTTTCTAGAAATCTCAATACTGTCTTCCATAGGCTGTACCAACTGTCATTCCTACAAAGCATGCTCAAAGTCCCTGCTCCTCCACACCCTTGCCAAGGCTTGCCTTTTAGCCTTTGGACAAGTTTCCTAATGGGTTGAAGTGAGACCTCACTGTGGTTTTGACGTAGTGAGTGCCTTTTCTTATGTCTGTTGGACATTGTATGTCTTCTTCAGGGGGAGGAGGTTTATTTCAGTTCTTTGCTCATTTTAATCAGGTTGTTCATGTTTTTATTATTGGGTTATATAAGTCTCTTGTATATTTTGAATATTAGCCTTTTTTTTTTTTTTTTTTTTTTTTTTGAGACAGGGTTTCTCTGTGTAGCCCTGGCTGTCCTGAAACTCACTCTGTAAACCAGGCTGGCCTCGAACTCAGAAATTCACCTGCCTCTGCCTCCCGAGTGCTGGGATTAAAGGCGTGCGCCACCACTGCCCGGCTGAATATTAGCCTGTTTTTACTTTGTTGGTTGTTTCTTTTGCCATATAGAAGCTTTCTGGTTTGATGTAGTCTGTTTTGTTTTTCTGTTAGTGCCTCAGGTTTGGGCACCATATTTAAATAATTATTTTCAAGGCCAATGTAAAGCAGTTCTTTACGTTGTTCTTTCCTGTGTTCTCTTCTGTGATCTTCCTTGTTTCAGGTCTTATGTTTTGGTCTTTAATCCATTTGAGTTGATTTTTGTTTATAATGCAAGAAAGGGCTCCTGTTTCTCACATGTAGGTATACAGTTTCCCAAGCAGCATCTGTTGAAGAAACTCTCTTTTCCTCTACTGTGTATTCCCAGCACCTTGTCAGAAAACCTTTGACCAAAACCAAAGTCATATGCTTTGACCTATTTCTGGGCCCTCTGTTCTGTTCTGTTGGGCTACATGTGTATTTTTGTACCAGAACCACTTTGTTTTGGTCATTATAGCTTTGTGATGCAATCTAAAATCAGGAGTTGTGTGCCAGATTCCTTATTTATCAAGATAATGTGGCAATTCAAGACCTTTTATAGCTTCATATGAATTTTAGATTGCCTTTTCTATTTATGTGAACAATATTGGGATTTTAATGAGGATTGCATTGAATTCTTATGTCACTCCAAGTGATGCACACATATTAATCCTCTTAACTCATGAAAATGAGTATCTCCCATTTATTTATGTCTTCCTTCATGTCTTTCATCTGCATTTTGTAGGTTTCATGGTTACAGTTACTATTTTATCCTTTTTGATGCTACAACGTATTGGATTGTCTTTTCAGATAAGATGCTCTTAGCACAAAGAAACACAATTGATTTTTTTGCATTAATTTTGTTTCCTAAAACTTTACTCAGCTTATTAATTCTAAATTTTTTTATGGACTCGGAAGTTTTTTACACATAAGATTGTGTCATTTCTTTGTGGATGACTTATATCATTTCTCATCTGTTTTCCCTCTTTAAAAAAAATATTTAGTTTTAATTGTGTGTGAGAGGGGGCGGGGGAGAGAGAGAGAAGTTTGTATACACAGTGAACAGTTGCCCTCAAAGACCAAAAGAGTACACCAGGGCTTTAGATTTCCTGGAGTGGAGTTACATTGTAACCTGCTGGATGTGGGTGCTAGGAACCACAGTTGGGTCCCCTGCAAGAGTAGTGTGGGTTCTTAGACACTGAGTATCTCTTCATTCCCTTGTCTATGTCTCTTACTAGTGTTTCAGTGTCCTGCTGCGTAGAAGCAGGAAGGACTGCAGCCATGCCTCAGCCCAGTTCTCATGGGAGAAGCTCTTCTTCCTCACTGATTACAGCACTGACCCCAGGATTTTCACACAGCTTTCCTTGTGTTAATGACATTTCTTTCTGTAGATTTTGTTGAGAGTTTTGGTTTTTGGTTTTTGTTGTTGGTGGTGGTGGTTTTGGTTTTGGTTTTTCGAGACAGGGTTTCTCTGTGTAGCCCTGGCTGTCCTGGAACTCACTCTGTAGACCAGGCTGTCCTCGAACTCAGAAATCCACCTGCCTCTGCCTCCCAAGTGTTGGGATTAAAGGTGTGCACCACCACTGCCTGGCGAGAGATTTGTTTTTAAATCATGTTGAACTTTGTCAAATGCTTTGTATGCAACATTGAAGTGATTTTTTGAACCAATATTGAATGGTTTTAACCTTCCATTCTTTTAATATTTATCTTGTGCAGGAATGGTTAGCTTATCAAATAATAATAATTATAAAAATAAAAATAATTAGCTTATTGTACAAGGCAAACTATTGATGTTCTGTGAACAAGGGCTTATTTTGGACTGGCATTGGTTACCCAACAGGGAATGGGTTGCTATCACCTACAACTGTGGCTTGTGTTTATTACTGACATGACAGTGGGTCAGGCCAGGCCTGCAGGAGGCTCAGTAGGGTGAGTCAACAAACTGCCTTTCAGTTAAATAGACTGCCTACCTCTCTCTGGGGGTCCCCAGAGGCATGTTCAGTGAAGACAGCTGTTGCTGATTGAGTAATCTTATCAAAAACCAGTTCTGAGGCCGACTTTATTATGCCTGTAGGGACTTTGCCTTTTCCTAGGAGTGTAGAACTTTGATACAGCCCCGTTTAGAGTTTTTCATCAGTCAAACAGCAGAGGAGACCAGCAGGAGCCGTCCAGATCCCATCACTGTTGCTCGGTCTCCTTAAAGATGGGGTTTTGCTTGTGGGTCTGCATGTTGATCAGCCTGAGCTCATCCTGCCTTTTTCTATAAAGAATTTGTAGAAACATTTGCTAGGTCAGTTGTCTGTCTAGATTTAAGACTTGATAGACACATCAAACCATCTAAGCAAGCAATGTAGTTAATGTGTGTGTGTGTGTGTGTGTGTGTGTGTGTGTGTGTGTGTGTGTGTATGTGTGTGTGTGTGTGTGTAAGTATAGATATAGATGACAGCCGTCTGGTGGAGTCATCTAGGTCTTTTGAGGTCTATTGATGAAATCAAGTCCCAGGAATGGCCTCATGCCTACCCAGTGGCAGTTTGTCTTTCATCTTGCTTGGAGAGAAATTGATCTGAGAATTATCTGTGGTGTTTATGCAGCTTCAGATGAAGTGTCCACGACGGCATAGACCTTCATAGCAACAGAAAACCCTAGGCTATGCTTTGGTCCATAAATTCCTGAGCAAAGGAATTAACTTGGTGGCCTGTGTCCCGAGAGGCCTGAGGTGAAATTTGAGGACCACCAAAGTTAGCATTCCTGTGGCAGGGACTCCTATCCTTGGGAATCTATTCTTAGCATTCATTTGTCTCAGGGAAGGCTTATAACTTTCAATTTCTCTCAGAAGATGAAGTCCCTAAAAATACTATAGGGAATTAGTCCTGGTGAACATCACAGAGCTGAATCCCAGAGAGGGAAACAGAGATCTCATAATAGTCACCACTCTCTTCCAGGAAGATTTTATCTTTCCCCCTCTTGATGCAAGCTCATTTTCTCTTTGTTGTGTTTTATCAGCATTGCTAACAGTGGTACCACATTCCAAACTAGCCACACAAGCAATGTTTTAGGAGAACCAAATGACTAAATTAGAACTGTTATCATTGTTTAGTAACTAGTAAAGAGAAAAATACCATCAGGGTATCTTTTTTTTTTTTTTTTTTTTTTTTTTTTTTTTTTTTTTGGTTTTTCGAGACAGGGTTTCTCTGTGTAGCCCTGGCTGTCCTGGAACTCACTCTGTAGACCAGGCTGGCCTTGAACTCAGAAATCCACCTGCCTCTGCCTCCCAAATGCATGCGCCACCACTGCCTGGCTCAGGGTATCTTTTTAAGTATCTAAAAAGTGACTGTGGTTCTAGGAGGCCCTTGTTCTCCTGGTCTTAGAAGTGTTTACCATGGGCAGCTGTCCTTTAAGTCCAAGGGTCTTCCCACGGACCAAATGCTCTAGGAATGATGTGGAGAGCCACACTTTAAGATCCCTGTGTTGGCCAGCTTTCCATCATAGTGACTACTGCCGGAGATGGCTGGTCAGCCTAAAGGAGGAAAGGAATTTCTGGCTCACAGTTTTAGGGGAGTTACTTGATCCCATCGCTGCTAGGCCTGTGGCATCACAATTCTTCATGGCAGCAGGAAGCAGAGAGGAAAAGGAAGGGACCAGAATACCAATACTCCCTTCAAGGGCAGACCTCCAATGGCCTGACACCCTCCCTCATCCTCAACACTTCTCTTCATTTTTTCTTTTTTTTCAGAGCTGAGGACTGGATGCAGGGCCTTTCAAGCACTCTACAGCTGAGCTAAATCCCAGACCCCAACACTTCATTTCTTAAACGCTCTACCACCTCTCAACAATCCCCCATGCTGATAACAAGCACTTAAGACCTGAGGCTTTAGTAAAAACTCCAGATCCAAACCGTATCACTCCCTAATAGGCATGCATCCGATTCTTGGGCCTTTCTGAACTTTTGAAAATGCTTCTAAATCAGCAATTTTCCAAACCAATGTATTTTTTTCTGAGACTATTACTTCAGGCTTGAATCATTTACAAAAAGAAAGAACAAGCCTTACACTACACTATTTTCTTTTATCTACCCCCAAATAACAAGCTTGCTAAAGTCTACTTTTTTATAATTTATTTTCCCTTTTAATTTTTACTTTATGTGTATGTATGCTTTACCTGCATGTATGTCTCTAAATCACATGCATGCATTGCCAGAGGAGGCAGGAGAGGGCATCAGAGTCCCTAGAACTGGAGTTACAGTGAGCCAACCATGGTGCTGAGAATAGAACCCGGGTCCTCTGGAAGAACAGCTAATATTCTTAAACACTGAGCCATCTCTCATTCCCCATGAAACCTACTTTTACAATATCCTTTTACTTCATCTTTATTGCTTTTGCAATTTGGAGTCATTTTTGTTCCTATTACTCTCCCAGAACTATTCAAATAATTATATGGATGAGATCTATTTCAAGGATATATCAGACTCTTAAGTAGAGAGATCAGGCCCAGAGTCTGGGAAATGAAAGATTCTACATTTTTCAAATGATGCCAACCTGCTTGAGTGCCTAAATCCCATAACATTTTTATCAAGAAAAATTTATTTCAAATTACCATAACTTCATCTATTTAGTGGAAATGTTTCCATGCAGAATAATATTTATTGAAGAGCTATTAACTTCTAGTCTCTTTACAATAATGTATTGTTTCAGTTCTCAAAATATATTACAAAAGTAAGTTCTTAGGGCTGGAGAGATAGCTCAGTGGTTAAGAGTACATACTACTCTTACAGAGGACCCAACTTGGATTCCCAACACCCTGTCAGGTGGCTCAGCACTACCTGTCACTCCAGTCCCAGAGGATCTGATGTCTCTGGCTTCTGTTGACACTGTACTCATGTATACACACCCTTATACACATACACATAATTTTGTAAGTAAGTTCTTTTCTTCAATTATTTGTACTATGCAAATAGTGGGATTAAGTCTAGAATCCAAGTCCAAATTGGTTCAATTTCAAAGTTAAATAATTTTTTAAAATGTCATTACTAGGGGATGGCTGGGTCATCTCAGTGGATAAGGCATTTGCCGATAAGCTTGAAGAATTTGATCCACAGAATTCATGGAAAAGCCAGGCCAAGACGATGGCTCTCAGTAATCCCAGCACCTTGGAAGAAGAGACAAAGAATTCCCCTGGGCAAGCTGGATAACTAGACTAGCAAAAATTTGCATGCTCTGTGTTCAGGGAGGAACCATGCCTCAGTAAACAAGTGGAAAGCAGACACCTGATATCAACTGCAAGTCTTTACACGCCAGCACACACATGTGAAAACATACATGCATGCACAACACACACACACATATATATACATACATATATATACATACATAAACATATGTACACACACACATATGGAGAGAGGGGGAAGATATCAGCAAAGACTGCCCTCTTCTATATATGAGTAATGTTCATTGCTGCTGAGTCATGCAACTGTTCTTCACCCTCCGAACTAAGGGGCCACAGGTAACCAGACCTGGTTGATTCTTCTTTTCCTTCTCATTGCTAAGCAAGTGCCTTTGGTTTTCTCTTTAGTTCTGGGGATGGAACCTAAGGCCTTGCTTCATGCCAGGCAGGTGTTCTGCCACAAGTCACACCCCAGTCCTCAGTCCTTGCCACTGCTGCTGCTTACTGTGCCATCATCTTTCATGGCTGTCACATTGCACAGGCAAGCTTCATGCATTCTACACAACATACATAAGATCACACTGTAGACAGCCATGACAGTCTCTACAAACTATACATGAAACTAGGCCATGAGATCACATACCTTTAGAAGAGTTTCAGGTCTCTGTCCCTATGCTGGCGCACAGACACATACTTACTTTTTCATGGTTTGCCTCTGTGTGCTAGCAGTGACCTGGAAGTCTGACTTCCTGGCCGATGAGGGACACCATTGCACCACTGGGGAGATATTGGCATGGTTCATAAACATCACAGTGGGGCGGGACGACTGATTGCTTTTCTCCCTTGGCAGCTGGCATAGGCCTTCAGATACCCTGAGATCTGGTCCTCAGGGAGGAAGCTTCGAGGTCAGTGCCAGCTCCATTCTTCCCAGTCCTGCATCCTAAGTGTGTGGCATCTTCAGCAACAAGTCCTAAGGCAGCCAAGGACAGCAGTGGTAGCGATAGTCCCTTGCACTCCCCTGACTTCAAAGGGAGGTTTCCTGGGGTGGGAGTGAGGTTAGATAGTCTATGGCTCTCAGGAGGATCATTATATAGTATGTATTCTAAGTGAATATGAGATAATATGTTTACTCATGGCTTTTTCAAACATCCTTCTACCCTCCCGACTCTCTGTATTGTTTTCTTCCCCTTCCTTCTCAGCCTCCCCTTCCTTCATTTCCTCCCCCACAGCACCTGTGTTCTACTATACTCTCCCTCAAGCTCCTCCACTTCTCACAGTGTTGGGACCTTTTTCACTTGCCTGGGGTTTATATGGTTACTCCACATTATCTACTCAAACCTAAAGATGAAGAACCAGAATCCAAAATTAAGAGAGAGTAAGCTGCATACGTCTTTCTGGGTCCAGGTCACCCTGCTTACCAAGACTTTGTTTTTTAAAAAAAAAATTATATTATTAAGTAATTTGTCTTTGACACTTGAGAGTGCATTGTGTCAAATGCTGATAATAAGTGTGTGGTAAGTGATGGTTATAATAATATCACTTGTAGTAAGAGGTCCAGTCTACTCTAGAGCCCTAGTAATGATCAGCCCAGACACCTCTGTACAACCACCTGAGAGGGCATCACTGTTCTGGGGCATTTGTCAACTGCGCTTTCTCTGCCTGCTTCATCTCCTCCACTGTGGCTTTGTGCTGATGCCGTACTACACGTTTGCACCACTCACTGCTGTGTGGCTCACACACAATTTTTCCCATGGGCAGCACTAGAAATGCCATGCAGAATATGCTCTTGCTGCAGGCACCAAAGATAAAAGCATTCAACAACAGGGTGCTAACCCTTATTTCAGCCCTGGAGGCTTGGTTTCAGTTGTTGAAAAAAACATTGAATTTGAGCCTCAGTTAAAATTTGCTCTAATTTTTAAACTAAGGACATGTTTGCTTTTGAGAAGCATGTTTTACACTGAATTTAGATGAAAAGAGCTTCTGGGATGATGTTGAACTAGTCAAGGAACAGGTATATTAGTTTCACATAAATATATTTCCTGACCATCTATAGATTGCCTTCTTGGAAAATCTTTTTCCAATCTTTTACTCTGAAGTAATGTCTATCCTTGATGTTGAGGTGTGTTTCTTGTATGCAGCAGACAGATGGATCTTGTTTTAGCATCCATTCTGTTCGGCTGAATCTTTTTATTGGAGACTTTAGTCCATTGATATTGAGAGGTATCAATGATCAATGATTGCTAATTCCTGCTATTTTGGTGGTGGTGGTGGTGGTGGTGGCGGCGGCGGCGGCAGCAGTGGCAGTGTGTGTGTGTGTGTGTGTGTGTGTGTGTGTGTGTGTGTGTTCCTTCTTTGGATTTGCTGGTGTGAGATTATTTATTGCCTGTGTTTTTGTGGGTGTGGTTAACATCCTTGAGTTGGAGTTTCCCTTCTGGTACCTTCTGTAGGGCTGGAATTGTGCATAGATATTAAATTTGACTTTATCATGAAATATCTTGTTTCCGAAGCTTATGATGATTGAAAGTTTGCTGGGTATAGTAGTCTGAGCTGGCATCTGTGGTCTCTTAAAGTTAGTTCCATATCTGTCTAAGCCTTTCTGGCTCCATTTAGAAATTGTGTGTAATTCTAATAGGTTTGCCTTTATCTGTCACTGAGCCTTTTTCTCTTGCAGCTTTTACTATTCTTTGTTCTGTGTGTTTAGTATTTTGATCATTGTGTGGCAGGGTACTTTCATTTCTGGTTCAATCTATTTGGTGTTCTGTACGCTTCTTGTGTGTTTATAGGCATGTCCTTCTTTAGGCTAGAAAATTTTTCTTCTATGATTTTGTTAAAAATATTTTCTGGACCTTTGAGCTGGGGATCTTCTCTTCCTGTTCCTATTATTCTTAGGTTTGGTCTTTTCATAGTGTACCTGATTTCCTGGGTGTTTTGTGTTCAGAATTTTTTAGATTTAGTATTTTTCTTTGACCAGTGTATATATATTTTTCTATTGTGTCTTTAACACCTGAAATTCTCTCTTCTATGTCTTATATTATGTTGGTGATGTTTTCTTCTGTAGTTTCTATTTCTTTACCTAGATTTTTCCATTTCCAGAATCCTTCAGTTTGTGTTTTCTTTATTGCTTCTATTTCCATTTTCAGGTCTTAAACAGTTTTATTCATTTCCTTCAACTGTCTGTCTTTTCTTGACTTTTTTGATGTTCTTAAAGGGATTTATTGATTTCCTCCAGTCTTTTGATTGTCTTTTCCTTGATTTCTTTAAGGGATTTATTTCCTCTTGAAGGACCTTTATCATCTTCATAAAGTTGTTTTTAAGGTTGTTTTCTTGCATTTTAGCTGTGCTAGAATATTCATGGCTTGCAGCAGTGGAATCTGGGCTCTGGTGGTAACATATTGCCCTGGCTGATTTTGATTATGTTCTTATGCTGACATTTAGGCATCTGGATTTGGAGTGATTATAAGTCAAGATGCCAATTTCCGGGTTTGTCTTTGTTGAATGGGTGTTTTCTTCCTTGGTTTCTGTTTCCTCTCTGATCTTCTGGTTGGAGTGGCCTGAGGTTCAAGATTCCGGCCTGGCCTCTCTAGATTGCCCTCTTAACTTAAAGATAGAGATATGGCCAGCTTCGTTGAGAAACTGCACTATTCATGTAGCTACTTATGTATTTTATCAACTGTACTATGATCTGATTGGTGTGTTTTGTTTTCCTAGAAAGCATAAACTAATCTAAATAGTCTATATGAGCTTCATGAGTAAAGGTATGCCGACCAGCTGTGCAGGTGCTGAAACTGCCTGGTCTTCACATTGACTTTCTTCTTAAGGGTTTCCTCGTGCCTGTGCTTTGGGAAGCATTGTGGTAGTGATGGTACTATGTGCCAGACGGAACCACTGGGACCTCCCACAAAAGACCAAATAACAGTGCTGCCTGCAATTGTGTATTTTAAAGTGCCTTAATTTTGAAGCAGAAATTTTTTTTCATTTGCATGAAGAAAGTTCATTTTAATAGGTCATTAAGTGTATCAGCCACACTCCTTGGCAGGCCCTATGCCCTGCCAGGGTAGTTGGCCAACACAAACGACATGCTTGTTTGTCTGTGGACTTTTTGTTTAGGGTTTCTTGGGTTCTACATATTTTTAGTCTTACTGGTCTTTTGATTTTTGTTCTGATGTTTGCTTTTGTGTTTCTGTAGTTTGTTTTTGAAAGAGAGAGCACATAAAGTTGAGTGGGGCGGGAGTGTGGAGGATCTGAGAGAAGTTGAAGGAGGAAAAACATGATCAAAATTTTAATAGAAATATTCTCAAAGGAAAAGAGAGAAAACTTAGTCATGAGCTCCTACTAAGATGCCCTGGGGTTCTCTGCGCAGAAGCACATGGTGGGTAAGATAAAGAAGTAAGCACTTTTTAAATCCCACACTGTTAATTATGCTTTTGAATAATATGTGCTTGCTCCTGAAATGAAGGCCCATATTCATATGTATGTTTGGGTTTCCATCAAGTAGATACTATGAAAAGTCAAACTGAGTGCAGAATCTACTTCAACTTCACAGAATGTAGAAAGTGAGTAGAGCCGACCTACAGAAGCCTTCAGTGCACACAAGGCAGCCCTGCCCACCATGCAGACCCCACGTCACTACATCCTGAAACCCCAGGAACCAACCTCTCCTGGTCACACGTCCCTGGGAGCCTGTTCCCCTGCCTCTCTTCTGGCTTGTGTGACCTTTGGTCAGATGAACCACTGGTTCTCCAGAGTACAAGGTGCCCTGCCGCTGCACTGATCCTGTCACTTACATAGGGGAAAGAGCTTCTCGTTTACTCCCTTGTCTCTTACCTAAGCGCTGGCTTTATGTAGCAAATAGTTGGTAAACATTTGTTTGCCAAATTTATTTTCCCATCTCTGCATCCTGCCTTATTCTTTCTTCATGTAAAGTTCTACTTTTCAAAAGCCACAGTAGAGGTCTCATGGCAATTTTTAAAATAGAGGCTCTTGATTTTCTTGTAGAGGGAGATGGCCAATGTCAAGTCTTCCCACACTGCTAATGCCACAAACCATTGTTGCCTTGCTGAAAATATAACAGCATCATCTGAGTCTGGCTCAGCTTGAATGCCATTAAAGAGCAATGAAGGGAAGAGTTACATAAAAGGTCCCCGGTATTACTGTAAATGCATCTGAAAGATCGCTTTAGCGGTGAATTATTTTATGAGAGTACCAAGTTTCACTGTAACAAGACTTTGTCTTTTCTTTTGACAATTTATTTTTTAAATACAATTGTAATGTGAATTGCCTAGGCTGTGCTTTAAAATGGCATGTGCCTAGCTTCTACCCTTGGCAGATATCTGTCAGACAGTCTGGAAGGAGCTGAGAACCTGATAGTAGGGAGCTGCCAGGCCGTTCTGGAGTGAAGGATCATAGGACTGAACTCGGGAACACAGACATTGTGAGACTGCCCCATAGGTGGCATATGCTCAGAGTATTTACTAACCCTGTGCTGTATTAGCCAGCCCTGGGCTGGTGTAGAAGAGACCAGGATGAGTGCAGTGTGTCTACTCATAGCTAGCTCTGAGCATTCCATTATTTGGTCCAAGTGTCCTGACAAGTGATCCAACGCTTGTCTGGTTCCACTCTGATTTGCCCAAGTTTTCATTGCTTTAAATGGCATTCCTTACACTTATCTGAATGGGGGTAACACGTGTTTTATTGTTGTCAGAGGGTCAAATAGGTTATCCTCAATGCCTTCTTGCTCTGAGAACAGAGCCCTACTTAAAGTGCTTCAGTGGCCAAGAAGCTCTCAGCTGGGGTGAGTAGTTCACTGTTGCTTGTACGTAGTCACAAAGTGTTTCCAGCTGAGCATAAAAAACATGCTAATCCTTTTCTATCTGGCATCCTTAGCAGTCTAAGAGGACCAGACCTTGCATGTGGCCCCTTGCCTGCAACTTAACTGCAGTAGATTCTATCACTAATGCCCTAAAGGTTCACAAAGAGCCTGGATCTATATTTCACCACGATCTATCAGTGTGTAACCCCAACACTCTGTTTTATGTGTGTAACCTCCCAAAAGACTCTGAGTATCTTAGGGACAAAACACAGAAACAAGACACCAGCTATTGCCAGCTATGGTGTCTGATACAAATATGAAGTGGGCACAGGAAATTTTAGATTGCTCAAAGTTAACTAGAAATTTAAAATGGTTTTGAGGGCTGGAAATGGCTATGAACACTAGAGTTTAGTTCCTCTCACCACTTGAGTCAGCGCACAGACTGCTTTTAACTCTGGCTCCAGGGGATCTGATGTCCTCTTCTGACACACACAAACATAAAAACACACATAGACATAAATAAAGGATAAAGATAAATCTTTTATAAATGCTTCTGATTCTGAAGTCAGGATGTTAGGAAGCTTCACCAGGGAGCAGTGCCCGTGACATTACTGAGAATAGGCCAGAATGACCCAAGGAGAGTTCCAGCTCACCTCTGATGTCTCCCTGCACTTGCAGGAAGCATCCATGGGTTATGCTCTCCCACAATGCTTTTAGGAGGAAGAGGTAACAAAATGTTAAAAAGCTGTCAACAGGAAAAATCTGTCGAAAACAAAACAAAAGCCTTAAAGTTGTCTAATGTGCCATTTGTGTCATGCACATGGAAGGCCAGCCATCCTGGTTCACTCGAACCCTATACCCCAGTACTTGAGAGGCAGGAGCAGGCAGATCACTGTGAGTTCAAAGCCAGCCTGGTGCACATAAAGGGACCAGGGCTACAAAGTCAGACCCTGCTTCAAAAGAAAACAATGACAGCCACAAAAATAAACCATGTCATTTTGAATAAAGTATGTCGTCTTTCTTTAGTTGGCTTAATCTAATTCATGTTTTCTTACTCCGGTCCTCCGTCATCTGTAGTTTCTTATGTAAAGAAGCAAGTGATACAAGTGCTGCTTTATAGAAATCATTTTACTCAGACACAGAGTAAATAGACCAAGATTCTTAGAACCCTTCTTTTTTTTTTTTTTTTAAACAAAAAAATTCAGGCTGGAGGTCTTCAAGGATAAGAACACTGTTTTTTCTTGCAGAAGACCAGAGTTTGATCCCCCTGTAACATATGGTGGCTCACAGCCATCTGTGGCTCCAGCTCCAGTGGATCTGACGCCCTCTTCTGCCTTCTGCAGACACTAGTGTGCATGTGGGGTACAGACATCCATACACATAAAACAAACATATTAAAAATAATAAATTCAAAATCCATGAGGGTGGGATTCTGGTTTTAGTATTTTTAATAAGTGTATGTTTCACTGCACACATGTGGAAGACAACTTTCAGGAGTTGGTTCTCAATTTTCACTTTAAGGTCTCCCTTCTTGTTTATTTTCTGTACTGCACACTCCAGGCTAGATGGCTTGTGAGATTCCAGACATTCTTCTGTCTGCCTCCCACTCCCCTGTAGGAGGCCTGGAATTATAGATATGTGCCACCAGATCCAGCTAAAACTCAAACTGAGGTCATCTGGTTTGCAAACTTGGGTCAGCTGGTGTGCAAATCTAATGCTTTTACTGCTGAGCCATCTCTCCATCTCTAATCATTTCTCTTCGAATTTTTATCTAAGCAAATTCTGTCTAGCCCTATTTAAGAGAAAGGCATCGTGCTTCGAGCCTCAGGGCATATGCCTTGTAGGCCTTCTGTCTTGTGCCTCCCATGCTTTTAAGCTGGGATATGTTTGATTGGTGGATCTTTGAGAGACATTAGGAGGAGTTTGGTCTGTATCCTGTTAGGTAGTCCTACCCAAGTCCCGAGAGGTTAATCCTCCTGGTAGGCAGGCAAGCCTGGGGAGAAGACCCAACTACAGTCTCAGTGCAACACGGTCTGCTCTAAAGCTGCCCAGGCACTGAGCACTGAGTGCTTTGGACTCAGAACTTCTTCATTTTAGTTAGTCATCAGCAAACAGGTGACCTAGGAAGAGGATGAGGAAATTCCATTCATGTGTTCACCTCAGTCTCACTGAAGAAAGTACTGGGGGTTCTGTCCTCAGGGAGCTTGCAGGCCAACCTAATAGGATAGGAGGGGGAAGAGAGAAAGGAGAGGGGGGAGGGAGAGAGAGAGAGAGAGAGAGAGAGAGAGAGAGAGAGAGAGCATGTTTTGATAGAAATCGTGATTTCTATTCAAGGACAAAGTCTCATTCTGTATTGAGACAGGAATCACTTTCCGAGAGAGTATAGGCAAGCTAGGCCTTAAAGGTCCAGGAGAATATCAAGCTGGGGAGGTGGTGTCAGAGAACACAGCCGGAGAAAGGATCACAAGAAAGATCTTGGCTATACGGGGAACTGTTGAGCAGGAGAGAAAAGAAAGCCAGGAATGTTGAAAAGGCAGGACCTAGATTTTCCAGACCTTGTGCTTCTTCAGAGAAAGGAATCGATAGGAAATAGGTGCAGTCTACAGGACTGGTGACTTAGGGAGATACAGGGGACACTGGTATCACTCAGGTGACTTAGGGTGATACAGGGGACACTGGTATCACTCATTTGGGGTGGTTGTGGTCTTTAATGGTCATCTTCTAAACTTTCTCAGTCACTGTCCCTGCCTTACCTGAACTGTTCTCACTTGGGGACTCAACCCTCATACCCATGGAGGCCCTGCAGTACACACTGGCACAGTGTGGAAAGAGAGTCTGAAAGATGAGTTCAGGGTCTGAAAAGCCCTGGTGTGGGTAGAAACACTGCTGCCCAGTGCTGACTGGACATGGACAGCCTAAGCTTGCTCACAGTCTGATGGGATGAGCCTTTCAGCTGCACCTTAAATGGCACCAGCAGCTCTGTTCCAGGGCTTTCAGGGGTCTTTTTTTCTTCCTTTTCATGATTGTGTCATTCTAGAACTCTCTGAACGCCCCTGCATTTTTACTTAGAAGGCACAAAACAATTCAGATTTGTGGGGTTTTCTCCAAAACCAAGCTCTAATACATGAAGCTTAGGCTTCTCTTTCTGCTTTCTTTTTCCTGAGATTTGGGGGTTTGGGGAGTGGGTCATGAATTCTGCTTGGGTAGCAAATAAAATGTATTCATTCTGGCGAAAAATATGTGAGACCCATCAACCCAAGCTCTCTGAACCCAAGGCATGCTGTTGGCTAGCAATGCCTAGCATATATTATCCAGGATTTGGTAAGAGACAGACAAGAACTTTTTAACTAAAAATACACAAGAGCCTTTGTGTTGGGCTCTAGAACTGACAAGCTGATGTTTTTTTAAGGCTTTAAGCTTGAAACCTAGAAATTGTGTAAAGTATCTATGGGGGAAACTGGAGAGCTGACAACCTGAGAGAGAGAGAGAGAGAGAGAGAGAGAGAGAGAGAGAGAGAGAGAGGTACAAATTGCAGCAAGCATCCCAGTCCAGTCGTAGGCAGAGGCTCCTCAGATCGTCAGAAGGAAGCCTGGCGGCTCAGAGAGACAGTCCACTTTTTCTCCAAGAAGCTGATGATTTCTAAAGTCATCTTCCTCACATCTTTGACAGCTCAAATGCGTGGCTGGGTAAGTGAGAGTTTCCTGATGCTTGAGAGTTTTTGGATTTTTGAGACAGTCTTACTCTGTACCCCTGGCTGGATTGATACTCATTATGTAGTCTGAGCTGGCCTCATACTTACTATATAGCCCAGGCTAGGCTCAAATTCATAGCCGTCCTCCTGCCAAAGCTTCCCAAGTGCTGGGATCACAGGCATGCACTACCACAGCTTGCCGATGACTTCTGAACTGATTCCCTCTACCCAGATTCAAAAGAAATGTCTAAGGGCATTTGACCCTACATCAGTAAACCAGCAACAATTCAATAATTCAGTTACACATAATAATTCAATTTAGGGCAAATCTCAACAATTAAAAAAAAAACAAAAAAAACAAAAAACCACTGGTGTATGTAAACCCAACATACATGAAAGTCAGTTGGTGGCTTTCAAACATGAAAGAAAATCGTCATTGGTGTCCCAGCTGTAAGTGTATCAGGATGCCATCCACAAGAGGACCTATGTAAAAGAAAGTTCCCTCGGTGATACCCATGAGTGCTCGGGGGATCCTGGCTTTCTCTCTTTCTTTGTTATTATCAAAGTTGTTTGCCACACTTTATAAGACTGGTGTTATCATTCTTAGCTTACAGGTGAGAATGTTTGAGGCTTAGAAGAATTAAATCAATCAACTTCATTTGGCTGTCAAGTAGTGACACAAGAATGTGAGCAGGGATCTGTTTCTCAAAGGCCACATGCTTTCACCAAGGCACGTGGGTGCTGCACCACCACCACCACCGTCATCCCCCCCCCCCCAGTCTGGTTTAGCGAGGCAAGCAACTTTGGGAGAACTGTGAGTGAAATCGCTCTCCGCTTTGGATCAAGCCCAGATCAGAGTAGAATAAGCCTGCCACCCTGAGGCGGGACTGAAGGGGAACGGTGTGCGTGCACTTCATGGGCCACTGGATGGCAAGTCTGTGTGCCTTCAGCCGCTGTCTGCGGCTCTCTGTGGGAGGACAAGCTGCCTCCCACACATCCCCAGAAATGAAAGAATCTATCATAGCCCAGTGTCACAAGAGGCAATCTTCATCTTTGTAGGAATAAAATGAAGAAAGAGTATCAAGTTGTAATTGTCTTCTGCTTCCCACCCCTGAATAATCTAGGCATGTGTTTTGCATATGGGGTGCATTTCGGCATGACCTATAGAGGTAATTTCTGTTCACATGCTTGGTTTTGAGTGAGGGAAAGTCTTGCTCAGAGATTCTGGTAGCACATAAATGAAAGCCACTGAGCTGACTTATTGACATTCTGCAGCTATGCAGATCCCACCCTAGGCTTTCCCTCATCAAAGGCTGTACTTGTAGAGCCAACGCTGACTTATTAATAAGGATCAGGCCTTTATTTGATTATTTATCAAGATTCATCTTCAGTCTAAGCTCATTAAGCCTGCTGCTAATGGAGTGTGCTTGAGGTGAAATCATACTTGGTAACACAGAGACTCAGTCCAGGCTTCAGGGGCCAGGACAGAAACAGAACACACAGTAAGCTGGGGTCGCCTGGGGGTGGGGCAGAGCATGTGAAGAGTCTATTCACCAACGAGAACAGGCACATTTCACAAGGTTAGTTTCAAATGTAGTAATTAAATACTCTCAGGAGCAGCACAAGGTGACAAGAACTCTCATTATCTCAGACAGTCAAGACTGATATCCACTCCACTTGTGTCACACTGGGGCAACCTCTCTGAGAGGATTTAATGTGGGACTTCTGACTTAGAATCGAGATGCTGGCACTCTGTTGGCCCCTGCCTGACTCTTACTGACTTCTGTCTAGACTTTTTGCTTCACTCCCTGCTCTAACCTGGTTGCTACAGAAGCCAGTCCTAAAGCATCTCTCCTACCTCTCAGAGGAGGGACTCACCATCTTCTTACCTTGCAGGGCTCTGCTGCCACAGACAAACCTTCCTCTACATGACTTATTGGCCGGTACCATTTCCCCTAAGGTGAAAAAGTGTTCCACTACCACAGAGCCACGCTGAAAGTGGCCCTGCCCATGAACACAGAGCTATGCTGAGGCCAATGTGACCCTTCCTCCAAAACACAGCAGTTCAGACTCGGCTTCAAAGTAACTAAATTATTTCTGAAGGCAGATAAGAGAGAAGGCAGCTAAGTGTATTGTGCGTTCATACCTCAGTCTCTGGGTTCATGCTGAAAAAATTGGCCAAGCAACATCAGTAAAAAGGTGGGGGGACCCCTCCAGTCTTTTTTGCCTTCAAAACCTGTCTTAAGATCCATTCAAGGTGAAGCATGCAGCTTCCTTTCATGGTCCCCCTAAAGTCATTGAGTAGTGTATGGCAGACTCAATCAAGAATGTGTGACCTTTGCCTTCATGAGCTTACAGGACCCAGAGCTGGACAGACAGGAAATACAGTAAGGGAAGAGTGTCAGGAAGAGCGTGGGGAAGGGACATTTCATACTCATTCATTCATTCCAGACACATGATATGGGAGGGTCTGTGGGAGGGAGGGGCTGAAGGCTGGATCGGAGGCGACCGACAGAGCAGGTGATGATGAAGATCTGCCTGACTAATTCAGTGAAGGACAGAGTCTAAGTAGCAGTGGAAAAGAGAGGAGAGGAGCCATGTGAACAACTTCTCAGCAAGTGGAGTCTATAATAAAGACCACAAGTATTTCTTAGTTTTCTATATGTGATCAGCAGTATACCCCACTGATGATAAGCAGTATCATCTCACGTATGCAGCAGTCCTTCCAGAACCATCCTCCCAGAGGGCTGGATAGCCAAGGCCAACACTTTATAGTCCTTCCTTGGCATACAAAGATTAGCAGTGGGTCTGAATGGAATGGCGTAACAATGGGAGCTATTGCAACTAGAAGAGTGTCCCTTCTTCCCGGGAATCTGCCTCAGTCTCAGGAGCTGCCCTGTAGGTCAGAAATCAAGACCCTCACATTTAAAACCTTTTGTCTTAGAGCTTGGGAGGTACTTTAGTTAATTTTCTATTTTCATGATAAAACACTATGACCAAAGCACCATACATATAGAAGGAAGAGTTTATTTTGGCTTACATTCCAGAGAGATAAGAGTCCATTACCGTGGAGGGAAAGCTTGGCAGCAGGCTGCCATGGCAACTGGAGCAGCAAGCTAAAAGCTCACACCTTGAACTACAAGCAGGAAGCTGAGAACAAAGTGGGAATGGTACAGGCCTTTAAACTCTCAAAGCCCACCCTCAGTGATAGCCCAGTCCTCGGTGACATGTTTCCTCCAGCAAGGCCACACTTCCCCAGCCTCCTACAACGGCATCAACCGGGGATCAAGTATTCAAAAACTCAAAACTATCAGGTACATCGTATTCAAATCATTACGGCAGGAGAGAATAAAAACAAATCACATCCAGACTGGTGTTTCTGATCACAGCGGCTTGGAAAATCTTATACAATTGGACTTATAAGACTTAATTCTGTATATATTCTATCTGCTCCCTGTTTCCGTCTGAAGTAGCCCCTGAGATGCCTGCCTTCCTTTTCTATTTATTTACTTCCTCTCTGTTAACTTCTTGTTTGAGACAGTGTTTCATGATGTAGCCCTGGCTGACCTGGAACTTGCTATGTCGACTAAGCTAGCCTTGAACTCACAGAGATCTTGCCTGCATCTCCAGTGCTGGGATGAAAGGCATATGCCACCATGTTCTGCCTTCACTTCATTAATTTCTAAAGAGCAGGAGCAAAGGCCTTGTCAATCTTTTTGAGTTCCTTGTCACTTACCATTATCTTGCCACCAATGAGGAGTTAGTGAGCATCGCTGACTTAAGCATGGTGTGCAGCAAGCAAGGGGCCTGCACATTTCACCTTCAGTCTTTCTGGTCTCCCTTTAGTCCCAACCTGACATTTACCAAAGAGCCCTTCTTTTCACATGGAAACGTATGCATGCAAGTGAAGACGAGAAGCCAGCTTACAGTGATGGGTCATGGAAAAGAGCGTCCTTGACAGCTGCACGAGTGAACTCATTGCTCACAATGCGGCAGGCGTCTGAGTCAGTCAACCAATGTTCTTACTGGAAAGGGAATGTTCACTGTGTGAACCAACAGTGCAGGGTCTGTGCGGAATAAATCTTGCCTAAGCAGTAACGGGAAATATTGCATTACCGTGACATTAAACTTGTCTTTGAAACAGGCAACAAAGAACAGTCAAGGCCAGCAAGTCCATGCTGCCCACGGCGCTAGATGTCCACTGTGACTTCTACTCCCAAACACTCCATTTCTGTGCTTCACTCTCTTAGGTGGAATTGGCTGTGTGGGCCGAGACAAGGGACAAGTTCGGAAATGCCTTGATGTGGTGGAGATCTACAACCCCGACGGGGACTTCTGGAGGGAAGGCCCGCCTATGCCAAGTCCCCTCCTCTCACTTCGAACCAACTCCACCAGTGCGGGTGCCGTGGATGGGAAGCTCTATGTCTGCGGTGGATTCCATGGAGCAGGTACTGGTCTAGCTATGAATATGTCATGGACCCCTTGCCATTGACTTTTATCTCCATCACCTGATATGATGGTCAGTGTTTGCTTTCCAGAGTGCTGGGGCACTGGCAAGAGTCTGGCTTTCAGAGCCCAGTGGCCTGGAGCAGTTCCCTGAGTCCTCTGGGGCTTCACCTCTATGAGAGGGTGAGAATTCTGTGGGATGAAGTTTATAAGGCATCTAGCACATGGCAGCCACTCAGCCCATAGTAGTTGAGTGTGGAGAGAAAAGAAGTAGAAGAGTAGGCAAGTTCCTTTAGTAGGATTAAAGGAAACATTTCTGAACAGAAGGGACGTGGGAGCAGAGGAATGACCGGAAGTGTTGGGTGTTATGCTTTTAGCTAACGGAAGACCCTGACGCTGCCGGCTGCCATCCAGTGAAGTAAATTGCTTGAAAGCGTTTCTAAGATGAGGCCAAGTGTATCTACTTATTACTGAATGTACACATCCAGTACCATCATTGCATTCTGCAGCATGGCGCAGGGAGGCTTTTAAGCATGCATGGATCTAGAGGCCAATGTCTCTAAAAGCCTCATTGGCTGCATTAGTAAATAAAGCAGAAGAATACCTTCAGACTGACAAGCTGATTCTGACCTCACCAACGGAGATAACTAATTTAGAAAATGAGACTTTCTTTGTGGATTAAAAGAGACTTAATGGGTTAGGGAGTTGGCTCTGTTGGTAAACTACTTGCCTTGCAAGCATGGGGACCTGAGTTCAATCCCCCAGAACCCATGTAAAAAGCCAGAGTCATGGTAGAGCATTCTTGTAATTTCAGTGCTTGTGAGATGGGAGGCAAATACAGGCAGATCACTAGAGCTCCCTGACCAGTTAGCCTAGCCTGCCTGGCAAAGTTCTAGGCCAGTAAGGGACTCTCTCTCAGAAGGCAGAAGGTACCTGCGGAGCAACACTCACACAGAGGTTATCCTCTGACCTACATACACACACACACACACACACACACACACACACACACCCCTCTACCACCACCACCAACAACAACAACAACAATAACAACAACAACAACAACGACAACAACAACAATAACAACAACCAAGCAAGAAACTTAGGAGATATGAGTCAAATGCAGGAAGTTTTTGTTCTTTATTCAAATCTTTTATGAGAAGGCATTTTTCAGATAGTCTGGGAAATTTAAATATGGACCAGGTATTAGATGATATTAAGGAGTTATTTTAGGGATATTGTATTTTATATAAACCAAAATAAAAAGAATATTCTTGACAATTAGAAGTTATATGTAAGCCTTTGCAGGTGAAAATAACGCACTGTCTGAAGTCTTCTCTACTAGAGTAGATTTATTTTTAAATATGTGTGTATGCCACATGAGTGCAAGTGACCTTGGGAGCCAGAAAAGGGTGTCAGATCCCTGGGAGCTGGATTTATAGTCAGTTGTGAGCCACCCAACCTGGGTGCTGGGAACTGAACTCTGTTTCTCTAAAAGAGAAGCAAGTGCTCTAAACCACTGAGCCTTTCTGCAGCCCACCAGCAGACTTTTTAATAGAAGGAGGAGCCATCATCCATCTGGAACCCTGGTAGATGTGGTCATTATTAGAACCGGGCAACGCGTCCTCGGGCTGTGCTCCACTCTGGACACTGACAGATGCAGACGCTTTTAGAACTGGGTAGTGTGTGCGCAGGCTGTGCTGCCTTATTATTTCCCTACTGTGTGCCACAAGGTTCCCATGATCACAGGCTTCACTTGTTCTCCATTTGTCCTTTAGAGAACTTTCCCAAACGGTCTTTAAATGTTTTTTTTGCATTTTATTTAGTGTGTGCAGTGTGTGGGGGATCGATGGCTTGAGTGTGGAGGTCAAAGGGCAACTTTTGGGAGCTGGCTGTCTATGTGGGTCCCGGGGTTGGCACCTGAGGGAAACATATAAAGCCGAGCAGCCCAGAGAGCAGGGACTATGCCAGAGGATTGCAAGTAACTGCTGTGCTGAAGGATCGGGGTGGGCAGTGGAGAGATTTCCTGGGATTAAGATTTAGACCAGAAATTGAATCTACACTGGTAATGTTAGCAAAGATAGTTGAGGAAACTTCCAAGAAAGCAGAGTAAAGAGATAATTGTAAAATCAGAGGAAGAGAAATGAAGTCCAGGAAGCCCAGTCTTAGAGAGTAGCAGGACCCTGACAAAGAGAGCAGAGAAAGTGGGCAGGATGAGTCACCCACAGAGTAGGTGACTGAAGTCTCTGGTCTAAAGGAAGCTACCAAAAAAATAGGAAGCAGATAAAAACAGATCAAGTCAATGCACATCGCTGTGACATTGGAGACAAACAAAAGATCCTAAAACATTCTGAGGAGAAGGAGAGTTTTCTCCAGAGTACCAACAATCAGAGTTCTGAACTGTGATGGTGGAAGCTAAAGGAAAGTGAAGCAAATATATTCAGAAGATCTGCAGAGAACTATTTCCACCTACACAGTCTGACCCTGCTGGGCTGTTAGTCAAGGCTGAGGGCATTCTCCCAACATCCAGTGTCTCAGAGTGTCTCTTCTGTGCCCTCGTTTAAAAATCAAGATAGGTTTCGGCAAACCTGAATATGTAAACCAAGAAACAGTAGATCTCAGAAAACAGATTAAACATTGTAGAAAGAAAGGAAACTCCTGAGAGGATGAGGTAGACCCCAGAAACACAGCTGCTGTGCACAGAACTGAGGAGCAACGGCACAGATTGGAACTGGCCCTGGGCTGTGGGTGAGAGGGCAGATCCAACATGGGTGCTAGGAACTGAACTCTGGTCCCTCTGCAGGAGCAGCAAGTGTTCCTACTGCTGAGCGATCTCCCGCCCCCTAACTCGCAATGTTTTTAAATGTTTTAGACATTGAGAGAGGGGCAGTGGAAGCTATAAAGCATAAAAACATTATAAAAATAACTACCATGTGTTACTCCTTCCGTATCCAGTGTGGCTTTTTAATCCCAAAAATCACTGGAGAAAGACCAGTTCTACAGTGTTGAGCCAAGTGTGAAGCAAGCTTTAATTAAATACTGGCCAGGATGATGGGCTCTGATCAGGTCCATCTCTAGGTTCCCAGGAAATGGTCATGAGTGACGTTTTCAGAGGCTTACAAACGCAAGTCCTCATGACCACTGGATTTCCTATCAGGTCCAATCAGGGGCAAGCAAACCTGTTGACATATTTCCTGCCTACATACCTCCACCCACAACCAGTCAAGCACATTTGGTGCAAACAAACTTGTTTAGGGGAGCAAAACCATGGGGCTTGCTATTTCCCAAGAACCACAGAGCCCGATATTCCAAGAATTTATCTGTCCTTGGGCAAGGACAGCTTAGCGTTTAACTTTGGCCCTTGCAGTCCCCCCCCCCCCGAGTTGTATCCTGAATGAAATCCTCGACTCTGTTATTGGTACCTGTTTATATTGGGATCTAATAACCACCAGCTTAATGGTACCCAGATAATAATTGTCATTTAGTTAAGTCATCAGTGATGTAAGAGCCAACAGTAATCAGCAGAAACAGAGGTTCAAAGGCTCTGTGATGGCTGACATCAGAGTTACTGTCCAGAAGGAGCCTGAAAATGGATGGGGCACCAGTTGTTTACTTCATCTCAGGTCCCCTTTTCAAAGTGCTTTGTTGTTGTTGTTGTTGTTGAGGGGTTTTTGTTTGTTTGTTTGTTTTGTTTTGTTTTGTTTTAGTATAGCCAGATTATAATCCTGAATGGTTTGTGTAGAAATGATAATTTTCTCTTAAAGTCATATAATACCTCCTTGTTCTGCATAAAGCAGGCCAAGTGTCCTATCATATTGTAGAACTATCTCAGTTAATGAATCTCTCTGGTGGTAAATCTTGGCCCAGTTTCCTGGTATGCCAATTGACACTATAGGTAGCTATTTTGTTCTCTATGCCAGGGAGGTTCCTTTTGACAGTATTTCAGCCTGTTGGGGACAATGGGTGATGTGTTCTCTTCTGCAACTACTTCTGGCCGAAACTAGGGCATTGTTGTCAGGGGCCAGGAAGGCTGAAATACTAGTCAAAAATTTCCAGGGAATCAGGCAATGGTGTATTCATCAACCGTATCTGGTTAGCTGACCCAGCTGAAGAGACAGGGAGCCATCACATTGGCTGGACTGGTTTGCATCGGCTTTCAGCAAGACTAGAGCTCAGCAGTTTACATTCTGCAGCTGATTCCAGGATGGTGTCTGTCAGCCAAGTGGAAATCTGCTGAAACAGATAGAGACTGGGAACAAGAGATAAAGTTTAGGATTTTAAAGGAAAATCTCACATTTGGAACTTTCAGGCTCATAGTCCTGCTAGTTGGGGGAGGGTAGGAGTAACAAGAGACCTAGGTGATCTAGGGGAAAAAAACTAGACCTAATTTTTACATATGAAATGAGCTAACAAAGTGGCTGCAGCTGGGTGGAAGGAGCTGGTTGGTTGCCTGAAGTTGACAAAACCGGTCTAGCCATCAATGCCATCAGGATCTAAGAAGTCTACATTATAGGAGGAAGTATAATCCAAACGGCCTATGTATCAGTGAAAATGACAGACTAGGCCATTACCTAGACAGTCTTCCCAGGCTCCTGTGGTCTCCATGGCTTCGCTCTGAGGACAAAGGTAGCAGGGCAGCATCAGTCTTTGACCACCAGGCACAGAAGACGGGAGGCTTTCCTGTGTAGGACATGGAGGACTGGCCTTACTTTGTCTAAGCAAAGTGGGGCAATCTGCTCTCTACTATCCTGCTTGTCTATGGTTTGGACTGGATCCTGGCTGCAGGCAAGGCAGTGTTTTCAAAGTGGTTAGTGTTACCACAATTAGTGACAGAGTCACTGTTGTGCCCAATCAGCTTGTTGGAGACCTTGGGGTCACTACTAGGAGCTGGGGTCTCCGTCTGTCGTGCTAAGTGTTTCATTAAATATCCCAAATGCCATATACAACAGATTTCTTACAAGTTTATCTGAGCTAAAAATAAACCTTGCTTGTTTTTAGTTACTTGCTTTGGGCTTAAACTTGAAAACATATACAGGAGGCTAAATAAGATTTATTTCTGTAATTTAATCAAATTAATACTTAGATTGACTACAACTATAGTTCTGGACATATTAAAGTTTAGTCATCTTTAAGAGTTTATAATAAAAACATCATAATTTCTCAATTGAAGCTCTTCTAGTTTCAAAGTACAGTTCTTACCTCATGACTACAGTCCATGCCACTTCGTTTTCCCGGTCCTCACACAGTGCACCATTACAGAATATATATCACAGTTTCTTATATGACTCAGTTTACCAAAGCAGCTACAGCTTAACCCAGTTAGTAAAGACAAGGAGGTTAGACATTCATTCTCCAGTCAGTCTCTGCTGTCCTGAATAGACCTTGGGTAAGGAGAGACTATTTGCCAGACTGCCTAGGTCACTGTCTTGTTGCATCATGAGATAAGAATATCCCAGTTTCTGGTGTTTAGTACTTGGTCCTCATAGCTGTGACCTAATTTTTAACATTTTTTATTTATCTATTTATTAAGATTACATATTAATGAAGATGGTCACAAGAAAATATATTATACATATAAAATGTCCCATAGGCTTATAAATTTAAATATTTTTAAACTGTTCCTTAAAAATATCTAGTTTTTTAATGTAAATTTTCTGTGAAACTTCAGATTTTTCTTTTAAGAAGTTTAAAAATCTCTCAACTGTGTGCTCCTGCAATATCAAAAATTAAGTACCTTTTTATTTCAAGAGAGAAGATGCAGGATAAAACCCACAATCTGTACAAGGCAAAACCAAGTTCCCAACAATGTAAACATTCAATGTTCATTCATAGTCCTTTGGGCTTTGGTCACCCCTCTGGCTGTACCCTCAGCAGCATACATAGCCTGCCTTCTAGATCTCAGCCAGCTCTAGGACCCCTTCATGTCTTTAAACCCAATACCACCTAGTTGACTCTTATGTTACAAAATTTGGCTGCCAGCAACATACATTTTTGTATATGAACACATAGAGATGCAACTTTAATACTTATTAAACAAGCATTGTTTTTAAATCTATCTTTCATAAACTTTGTTTTCAACACAGGAATTTTTAAAAAAAAAAAATCCTAATCTAAAACATCTTGGAGATCTGTTATTTCTTCCTTGATTGGGCCACACATTACATGGTTACTTTTAATAAAGATGATGTTAAAGTCACATGATATCCTTCTTCTCCTACCCTAGCAAAGATGGCTGCCAGCCACTTGGCTGCCTAAAGATGGCAGCAGGCCATGTATTGCTTATATCCCTAAGTGGAATCATGCTAAATAGTTCCTTTAAGATTACCTATACATGAATTTTTAACTATCAACCCGTAACTATTGTTATGAGTTTTGAGTTAACTTTTTTGTTACAGATAGTATGGATTTTTAACCATACCCAATAAACTTACAAATCTTGAGATACACAAGTTCATATAATAGTCTTAGGCAATTAAGTGGAACCAATAATCCCTTTAGCTGTTCCACTTTGCTCTTTTTGCCCTGCCACAGCTCTTGACTCTAAATACAAATACTTTAAAAGCATTTCTGGGTCTGAGAATGGGAGAGCCATAACCCACTTTCAGAGCCAGCTTTTTAATAAGGTAGAACAGCATAAAACAACTTTGGTATTATCTATATCCAAAAAAAGATATTTGATTTCTTGTTGAACTAACTCAGTGACCAGAAAGCTTAGAGATACTTTCTGAGCCAAAGTCATCAAAGCAGACACGGTAGCTGTGGCTGGCAGCTGGTGGCAGCAGAAACAGTAAAATGTAACCAAGCACGGAACGCAGTTAGCTCATTTATTCAATTGAGCCTGATGCTATTCTGCCTTGGCTCCATGTTTACAACAAAACTTAGACACATCAGAAAACAGCCCCATCCATACACCTGAAGCAGACAGACAAAACTTTCCCTTCTTCCTTTAGCGTTGTAATTCTAAGGGATTGCTGCTCTGGTATCGGCCATAGTAAGCCCCTCAGTGCGGTGGGCCAGGGCTTTTCTTCAACATTGCTCACTGAGCCCCAAGTCTGGCCCTGGGCACTGCACCCTGCTCTGCCTTATATAGCACATACTGCCACCAAACCCCAGACCCACCACACATCGCCATCAAAGCCCAGACCCCCAAAGCTCCACCATTTCTGGAGTGACTTCTCCAAAGCTACTCAAAACTACCCAGTTTATCAGTCCTGTCATTTGTCCATTCAGTTGCCCCAGGTCAGAACACATAAAGACCAAAAAGACAGGTACAGACACAAGACAAGACAAAGAGCCAAAATGACAACAGAAAACCTAAGACAATGATATTACTGTTGGTATTCTACAGAAATTTCACCCGTCTGACCAATAGACTTTAACAAATGGGAGGCAGTTTCAGCCATCCCTTGAACAGCTCCTGGACTGCCTGATGTCCCACACTGGGCCTCTCCTAACTCTAGGTCTGGCCTCTAGTGTCATTAGCTGTGTTGGCCAGCCTAGGCATTGGAACCCTGCTGACAGGCACCAGGTGTCAGGCCTCCGAGTTGAGTGATTCCCCATCCCCACCCCGTGTCACCAGGGCATCCTCAGGGCTCGAAGATAAATCAGAAAAAAAAAAGAAAGAAAGAAAGAAAAGAAACGGCTGGATTCACAAAAAATAGCCAGCCAGTTGTAGGGCGTCTCCCTTTGCCCTGAGCAAGGGTGAACAGACCTCATCAGATCCTCCCTACCCCAGATTGGGATCCCCTCAGAACCAGAATCCAGAAACCAGGCAGGAAAATGTCACAAAAAGTTAAAATGGTTTCTATGACTTACCAAAAGGAGGCCTCCATAAGAACGTCTTACTATTTCCTTTCAAGCATAGCCATTCACCTCAGGAGTTTGCAGAGCGGAAAGCACTTCCCTGGAGCCTTGGGTCAGCTGGGCTAGCTATCCCAAGGTGGTGCACCCCTGGGGTGGCTTACCAGCCTCTTGTGGGTCTCAGAGTAAAGATCCAAGCTTCAGCAGAACTTGGGTGGAATTTTCTTTTATCTCACTGAGGTCTCTAAATGTTAATCCTGAAGATCACAAGAGAAGGACCAGCTCCAGAATTTTGAGCCATATTCGAAGGAAGCTTCAATTAAATAATGGCTAAGACAATTGTCTCTGATGGTCATGAGTCACGTTTTGCAGAGGCTTAAAAAGGCAAAACCTCATAGCCACCGAATTTCCCATCAGCTCCAAGCAGGGAGAAGCATACATCTTGACATATTTCCTGTCTACATCCCTCCCACCCACATCCAATCAAGCACAAACTCTAGGGGAGCAAAACCATGTGGCTTGTTATTTCCCAAGAACCATAGCGCCCAACATTCCAGGAATGTGTCTGTCCTTGGGCAAGGACACCTTACCGTTTAACTTTGGCTCTTACAGGCTCAGCCATGATGACATAAGATCTAAACATTGAACTATATTTGTATATAACCAATACTGTGCCTTGATTGTCCCGTAAAAATCAGAAAGTAGAAAGTAGGCAGGTATGCTAAGGATGAGAGACAAAGCTAAGTCCCATAATGCCTTGTTCTTTTTCTGTATCTGTGGCTAACACAAAATACCTAAAGCTGGATGCTTTAGGAATACCTAAAGTTTTGTTAGCTCACAGTTTTGGAGGCTAGAAATGCTCAAGTGACCCCAACCATTGGTAACAGAGAGCTCCTTGATGGGGTCACTGCATGATGGATGGTGTCCTGATAGCAGTGCATGCAGAAGGAAGAGTCACATGGCAACACAGAAACCCAACATAACTCAGGAGCTATGCTCACTCTTATGGATGTTTTGTGAGACAAAGTCTCACTATGTATCCTGAATTGGCCTGGAAGTCACTACGTGGGCCAGGCTGGCCTTGAATTTTCAGAGACCCTGCCTCTGCTTCCTGGGAGCTGCAGTTATGGGGATGAACTACTAGGCTGCACTCAAGTATTCTGGGGCACTAGTCAGAGGCCCATGAGAGCTACATCAACCCCTTCTGAGGAGAGCAATCCCAGGATCTGTTCACCTCCTCAGAGCCTCACTTCTAAAAATCTCCCCGCCTCCCAGCACCACCACTCTGGAGACCAAGTTTCCTGCACATGAATCTTTGGAGAACAAACTCAAGCAGTATCTAAAGCACAGCCGCCTTCATCTGAGAAATCAAGAATGAAGTGTTATAAAAATGTTATTTATAGGGCTGGAATCAATGCCTGGAGGAGCAGCCAAGTAGGAAGAAGAGCAGTGGGTAGGGACAGCTTCTTCAAGGAATTACAGGGGTGAAGTCATCTGACTCTTCATATCATGTGAATATGAAACTAGGAAAGCCAGAACAAAGTTTACAATATGCAAATCAAGTGTGAATGAAGAGGAACGGCCAGGAGCACACTAAGGAGTCTGCCTGAGGCCAGTCTCTGTGGGTCTTGTGGGGTTTGCATGTCTTCTGGACCCAGACACTGGCTGCCATTGTTCTGGACTATTTTTATAAGCATTTGTGTATAGCAGGTGATCTTAGAAGACATCTTATCTGGCTCCATACCAAGGGCAGACATACTTACTGACCCTTTCATGAAAGTCTTTCAATTCCTAAGCCCAGGATTTCTCTCTGGTACTCACAGGTGTTGGCACACTCTTCAGGTCGCCCTGTGAGGTTAGGAGCTCAGATAGCTGGAATTCAAGATGCTGACATGCAGCAGCAGCAAAAGATACTGTCCTTCATCTGTGGCTCAGGAGTCTCCTGTCTTTATCATCACCCACTAATCTGCAACAAACAGACTACAAAATCCCAGAGTTTCACAGTCCTTAATAGAATCCTGAATCTCTCCAGCAGGCTTTCTTCTCCACCTAACATGGGCCAAGGAAGCCAGCATGTTTCAAGGCAAGAGCTTCTAACACCAGTCTTTCACACATTCTTACAAAACATAAATGAGGAGACAATTCTCAACTAATTCTGTGAAGTCAGTACTATCCCGTTTTTTAAAAAATCAAAGCTCAGAGACTGGGGAGATGGCACAATCAGTAAAGTACTTGCCATGTGAGCATGGGTCCTGGGTTTGACCCCTCAGAACCGGTGTAAGAGGCCAGGTCCACTCCTGCAATCCCAGTACAAGGAAGGATCCAGGACTCATTGCCCAGCCAGTCTAGCCGAATCAGTGTGTTCAGAGAGCAATGCTGTCTCAGAGAGTGGTGGCTGCAGAGCTTGCAGCAGGGATAAAAGCCCAAAGTGTGGCTCCCAGCACACACATCAAGCCGCTCACAGCTGCCTGTAGCCCCAGAAGCTCTGATACCCTCTTCTGGCTTCCACAAGCACCTGCATTCACATACACACATCCACACATAGATACACATGCACACACATAATTAAAAATAGAAATAAGGAGCTGGAGAAATGGCTCAGCCGTTGAGAGCACTGGCCACTCCTCCAGAGGACTGAGGTTTGATTCCCAGCACCCACATGGCAGCTCATAACTACCTGGAACTCCAGTTTCAGGGGATCTGACACCCTTTGATGGCTTCTTTGGACACCACACACAAACACATGATACACAGAAATGTAGGCAGGCAAAACACCCATACAATTAAATATGTTTAAATAAAAAATAAAAGTAAAACTTAGAAAAATAAATACGGTGCAGAGTCATTGAGGGCTTGAGGATGGTTGATGTCAGCTCAGGCTTCCATGGATGCGCTCGTGGATGCGCTCGCGTGTACATTTACCTGTGCATATGGCACATACAGACACACAGACACACCAAAAAAGTCAAAACTTGCAAATGTAAACTCCTCTACAAAATACTAGCAAACTGAATCCAAAAACATTCAAAAAGAGTTATACATTGGGTGGGGTGGGGAAAAAAAAGAATTCAGCAACATACAAAGAGTTATACATTATGACCAAGCTGGATTCTCCAGACAGGCAACAGTGACTAATTGCCTAAGCACTCATTTATATAACACACCTTTTAAATAAAATAAAAGACAAAAGCAGGATAATCATCTTTAACAGATGAAAAATAAAGGACAACAGAATCCAGCTCATAATGCAGACACTCAGTGTGGTGGTTCAAATATGCTTGACCAGGGAGTGGCACTATTAGGAGGCGTGGCCTTGTTGGAATAGGTGTGGCCTTGTTAGAGGAACTGCATCACTGTGGGGGTGGGTTTGGAGACCCTCCTCCTAGCAGCCTGGAAGACAGTCTTCTCCTAGCAGCCTTCTGAACAAGATGTAGAACTCTCAGTGCCATCTCCAGCGCCATGCCTGCCTAGATGCTGCCATGTTTCCTGCCTTGATGATAATGGACTGAACCTCTAAACCTGTAAACTAGCCTCAATTTAATGTCCTTTATAAGAGTTGCCTTGGTCATGGTGTCTCTTCACAGCAATGGAAACCCTAACTAAGATACTTGCAAAGTTACTAAACCACTAACACACATCTATGGAAAATCTGCAGCTAACATCATACTCACTGGTGAAAAACTGAAAACTTTGCCTTAGACTCAGGAACAAGACAAGAATGTACATTCTTGCCGCTTCTGTTCAGCACTGTGCAGGAGATTCTGTTCGGGGAAATTAGAAAAGGAAAGGAAAACCCAAGCAGTCAGATTATGCAGTAATAATTAATTGCCTATGATATGATCTTATACTTAGAAAATTCTGAAAAGGTTTTTTTAACTTATTGGTACTAAGAAACAAGTTCAGCAAAGCTGCAAGATGGAAAATCAATGTACAGAAAATCATATTTATATGCCCTTGTAGCAAACAATCCAGAAGTTAAAATTAAGAAAACATATCATTTATAATGCCATTTAAAAAAATAAAATACTTAGGAAAAAAATTAACAAAAATCACAAAACTTGTACATTGAAAAGTGCAAACTAGGGTCTGGGCTGGTGCCCTGAGCAGTCCCTGGGCTTGAACTCCTCAGCCAGTCCCACAATACTCAGAGGAAGCTCTGCTCTCAGGAGCTCTAATATGCCCAGGATCATAGGATCAGAGGTGAGGAGGACACAACCTCTGTCCCAACACCAGGACTAACTGGGACCAGCTGGATCCAGGGACTCAGGAACCCTGCTGGAACAGTGGCACGGGTTCCTTCTGGGCTGGGCTGGTGCCCTGAGCAGACCTGGGTGCAAACTCCTCAGCCAGTCCCACAGCACCCAGAGGAAGCTCCACTCCCAGGTGCTCTAACACCTCCAGGATCCCGGGATCCCAGGATCCCAGGATCCCAGGAGCTTGGTCAAACTAAGATCTCAGGGTCCCAGAGGCAGCTTGACTCCCAGGAGCTCTGACACACCCAGGAACTCAGGATCACAGGATCACAGAATCACAGGATCCCAGAGACAGCCGGTCTCTGAGGAGTTCTGACACAACCAGAATCACAGGCTCCAGTCAGATATAGGGAGGGCAGGTAGCACTAGAGATAACCAGATGGCGGAAGGCAAGCGTAAGAACATACGCAACAGAAACCAAGGTTACTTGGCATCATCAGAACCCAATTCTCCCACCATAGCAAGTCCTGGATACACCATCACGCAGGAAAAGCAAGATTCAGATCTAAAATCACTTCTCATGATGATGATAGAGGACTTTAAGAAGGACATAAATAACTCCCTTAAAGAAATACAGGAGAACACAGGTAAACAGCTAGAAGCCTTTAAAGACGAAACACAAAAATCCCTTAAAGAATTACAGGAAAACACAACCAAACAGGCAAAGGAAATGAACAAAACCATCCAGGATCTAAAAGTGGAAATAGAGACAATAAAGAAATCATAAAGGGAGACAACCCTGGAGTTAGAAAACCTAGGAAAGAGATCAGGAGTCATAGATGAAAGCATCACCAACAGAATACAAGAGATGGAAGAGAAAATCTCAGGTGCAGAAGATACCATAGATAACATCGACACAACAGTCAAAGAAAATGCAAAAAGGCAAAAAGCTCCTAACACAAAACATCCAGGAAATCCAGACACAATGAGAAGACCAAGCCTAAGGATAATAGGTATAGAAGAGTGAAGATTCCCAACTTAAAGGGCCAGTAAATATCTTCAACAAAATTATAGAAGAAAACTTCCCTAACCTAAAGAAAGAGATGCCCATGAACATATAAGACACCTACAGAACTCCAAATAGACTGGACCAGAAACGCTTTTCCTTAATATCTCTTAACATCAATGGACTCAATTCCCCAATAAAAAGACATAGACTAACAGACCGGATACGTAAACAGGACTCAGCATTTTGCTGCATACAGGAAATGCACCCCAGTGGCAAAGACAGACACTACCTCAGAGTAAAAGGTTGGAAAACAAATTTCCAAGCAAATGGTCCCAAGAAACAAGCTGGAGTAACCATTTTAGTATAGAATAAAATCAACTTTCAACCAAAAGTTATCAAAAAAGATAAGGAAGGACACTTCATACTGGTCAAATAGAAATGTTTAAGGGGTAACTTCAGCAAGTGTTATAGGAATCTAATGAATCTCAGTGTGCTAGCCTTGGGAAATACAAAGGAATGCTGCATTTTGCTCAGAGTGAAGCTAACATATCTTCAAGGGAGAAAATTGGAGGTATTTGAATTTTATGTTCACATTAGGGAGGTGAGTCCTGTAAATTTTAAAAGACTAGTATTTATTTTTTCTGAATTTAGTCAGGAGTTATCAACTTATTTCTAGTTGAATGTGACAGTAGTAAGGTTTTCAAAGCCTACTGAAAACAAGTAACATTAAACGTGTGATTTATGAGATTAGGTTATATGTGGTATTTTGACTGAAGTCAACTTTCGTTTGTCATTTCAAAGAAGAAAAACTGAATGGCCTATAAAACATTAAGAGTTCATCTGTCAGAAATAATTTCCAATTGCATAATGTTTTTACAAAGTGATTTAATTTATTTTAATCGTATTTATAATGTGAAAGTATAAGATGATGATAATATTGGCTTCTAAAGTTTTAGCCAAAAATAGGATTTTAATTATTATAGAAATGTCTGCAAATAATTTCATAATTTATTAATTCTGTATTTAATTTTGCCATGGTTTCTCATAATTCACCATTCTATATAATACTGTGATAGATATCCCACAGTACATACATATTTTTGTCAACATAAATTCCTAGAAATAAGTTTACTGGATAAAATTTTATGCACAATTTATACTTTGGTACTTGTTGGTAAACTGTTCATTAGAAGTACTGTATTGATTTGTACTGTTATATGGAACATTTCTCTAAAATTATCTAACAATTAAATTTATATATATGTACAACTTGTGCTAGGGTGACCCTCAGAGGTTCCTGTGTTGAAGGCTTGATCCCCATCCTGTGTCAGCACTGGGAGGTGGCAGAGCCTTCAGGAGGTAGGACCAGATGGGAAGAAGTTAGTTTTCCCGGGTATGACCTTGGGAGAAGTGTTGCCTCCTGAATTTTTGTTTTTTTTTCATCCCCAGTGAGGTGTGACATTTCTTGCATGTGGTACACAACACTGCCACATGCCCCAAACATGAGTTACTATGGGCCTCTGAAACCATGAGCCCAAATAAATTGTTCTTCCTTTGAAAAAAGAAAAGTGCAAATTACTTAATAATAACAGCACAGGACTGGAGAGATGGCTCAGTAATCAAAAGCACTGCTGCTCTTGAAGGGGACCCAGATTTGGTTTCCAGCATCCATGTGGCAGATAACAACTGTCTGTAGCTCCAGAATCATAGGATCCAATGCCCTTTTCCAGGCTCAGAGATTACTGTACACATGGTACATAAACATACACACAGACAAAACACCCATACATAAAATAAAAATTAATAAAATATCCAAAAATATTAAATGAGAAGCCAAATAAGTAGTCAGTTTAAAAAGATGATTTAAATTTTAAATGGAGCTGGCCAACACAAAATGAATAACTCCATGGGGGTTTTGCGGGCTTTTTGTTTTGTTTTGGCATTTTTTGCCTTACTGGTTTTTTATTTGTTTTGATTTTCATTTTTATATTTTTGTGGGTTTTTTTCTTTTTTTCTAAAGAAAGATAGAAAGAAAACATAAACTTTGGTGGGTAGGGAGGTGGAGAGAGACTCTGAAAAGAGTAGGGGAGGGGAAAACATACCCAAAATATATTATATGAAAAACTTTTAAGAGAAAATGTGTATGGAAATGCAAGAGACCTTTATAATAAGAGCCAAAGACTCGCTTCAAAGCTATGACAGTCCCGACTGTGGGAACGGCTCAGTGGGAGATCCCTGAGCAGTCAGAAGTAACCTCTTTCTATTATAGTCACTTGGTTCTCTACAAAGCTTCTTGGAGAGCTTAATTGGGAAAGGATCTTTTGCCATCAAATTGTACAGGAACGGCTGGATAGCCACCGGCTATCCATGGTTCCCCACGGAGGGAATCTCACACCATGTACAAAGATGGGCTCAAATGATAAAAACCTGTAAATATAAAACTACAACGTCTTAGAAGGAAATGCGGACATCTTTGTAGCTTTGGATTACACAGTGAACAGGCAAGTCATTCTGAAAGCATTGTTTCAAAAGACAACTGACAGATGAGAGAAAAATTGCAAATCATATACCCTGACCAATAAGAGACATGTCTAGATGGCAGAAAGAGATCATCTAAGTCAGTAACAAAAAGAGCACTAACTTTTAAAAATTATTTATTTAATTTTTGAGATGATAATATACTGGCATCATTTCCCCATCCCTTTTCCCCCACCAAACCCTCTCACATACCTCTCCTAAAGTCGTAAATACAACCTGGTCAGTCTGCATGATGTTCCTTGCCTGTATGCTTTCAGGGCTGACCAGCTAGGGTGCCCTTCCCGGGGGGAAGACTATTTCTCCCACTCCCAGCATTCCTCAGTTGCCTGTAGTTCTTTGTGTTGGGAGGGACTCACCCACTTTTTAATTGACAAAGAACCCGGATAGTCATTTCTCCAGTGGGGGTTGGCGATTTAGTTCAGTGGTAAGCACTTGCCTAGCAAGCTCAAGGCCCTGGGTTCAATCCTCAGCTCAGGGTGGGGTTGGGGAGAGAGCAAAATGACATTTCTCCTATGAATATAAACCAATAGCCAAATGCTGGACGTCATCAAATCACAACGAGGTCACACTTTATCCCCACTAGAGTGACTGTCAGAAAAGGCCAGATAATCACATGTGTTGACGAGGAAGAACCGGGAAGTCAGAAACCTTGTGCACCACTGGTGAGGGCTTACATGTACAGCTGCTGTGGAACACAGCCTGTACTTCCTCAAAGGGTTAAACCTCCAGTGTCCCATGTGACCTAGCAGTTCACCCCTCGTACACACATAAGGGACCTGAGCTCCAGCTATACACACGAGTCCATAGAGGAGTGTCCACGCTGCAATGTTGTAACAGCCCGGAGGTGGAAACAACCCAAATGCTTAACAACTGGTGAATGGATAAAAAGTTCTGTACTCACACAGCAGAAGAGCACATGGCAATAAAGAGGGGTGAAGTAAGATGTGTACCCTAACATAAGTGAACCATGAAAGCTCTGCTCTGAGAGAGAAGGTGGTCTCCAGAGATCTTCCGGGCCATGACTCCACTCATAGGAAATGCCCAGGAAAGACAGAAGTGGGTTTGGGGTGGGGTGCGTCAGTGGTCAAAGGAAAGGAGAAGGGGAAGTGACAATCACGGTCTCCCTAGGGGTACTTCAGCTCAATTCTTCTTTAGTGTCAAACCGGAAGCAGACCACCAAAGCAGGAGAATGTTACTTTTTCCTTTAAAGCAGCATTAGTGCATGTCGTTCATATGACGTTCACTTCCTATACGTGAATATTCACAAAGTATGTGTGGCATCCTGCCGTCTACTTCACAGCATCATGAGCTCCCAGATAAAACGTGTGCTTTGCATGGGAAGAGGCAGAAAGAACAGCCCAGAAATGAAGACTTTAGTGGTAGACAACACCTAGTGGCCAACACCCATTCCAGCTATCAGCGTACTCAAGAGATGACAATGCTGTCACCTTAGGAATTACTGGTGATTCCTTTGCCCATGTTTGGTACCTAAGAACCCAGCTTTTCAAGGGAGCTCATGGGCTTGAACCATGGGCATCTTTGTAAAAACCTTGAGCTCTTAAAAGACATAGAATTCAGTTCGGCAAAGTTTTCTGGTGCAGGACCGGTCATCCCAACTACAGCACAGGCGCTTATGTTCAACCTGCAGCTACTCCCTCCCTCCGGGATTACAAGGAAACTCTACAGGCATGCTAGGGAGCAGGACCTGCCACTCTCCATTTCAGTCCATCCCTGGCTGCCTAGATCTCATCCGGAGCCTGAGCCAGAGCCTGAGCCGGAGATGCTCTGCTTTCAGCTCACCAGGGTACCTGTACCCTCAGCTTTAGCTTCCCAGGAACCCAGCATGTTCCCACCTGTTTCATTCTTTCCTTTCCTCACTGAGGACTAGAAAGGCTTCCTGATTCCCCTATCTGCCCGGCAGAGCTCTTTTTACATCTGTCTGTCTCCTCTAGCGCAGCCTAGCCCAGGCTTAGTGGTGGCATTATGAAGGCTGCAGAAGACAGACCCGAATCAACAGGCAGAAAATGCACTGGGAACTACTTCATGAGGTCCCCAACTCTCAGGTGCATAAGACTGATGCTGGTGTTGACTGAGCCTACAGCAGCGTTGGGCACGGTGCACAAGTTCATTCGTTTATCCTCACAACAGCCTACAGGGGAGACACTGGTGTCACTCTTATATATGCAGAGACTGATGCTCAGGGGGTCACACTAAGGGTAAACATTGAATTTGGAATTCAGAGTCACATACAGAGTCTGGCCCCAAAGTCTGCTTTCTAAATAGTAGGCTGGCCTGTCAAATCAAAGTATAGCATTTGATACGGGGGCTGAGCATTGATATATCATTTTAAAGATCTTTAAAGATTTAAAGATTAAATTTTAAATGTTTATATTTGTTTGCTGTGTGTGTGTCTGTATATGAGAGAGAGAGAGAGAGACAGAGAGACAGAGAGACAGAGAGAGAGAGATAGATCAGAGGACAACATGCAGGAATCAGTTCTCCTTAACCATTCGGGTCCCAAGAATGAAACTCAAGTTCTCAGGTTTGGTGGCAAGTACCTTTACCCACTGAGCCATCTCACCACCTCTAAAAAGACTTTAAATTATTGTAATACGCTGTTAGGATTGAGAATTAATACCCCGGATGAGGCCTGTTGGGTTTCATTCATTTAAAATATTTTTATCAAGTGCAATTATGTGATAAGCTCTTATTAGCTGCAGCCCTGAAGGACTTAACTTAAAGCCAAATAAGGAAGCTGCTAAGTGTTTAGAACGGAGCATGCTCCTTAGAAGTGGATATGCAGAGGAACTTTAAGGTGAGCTCAGGCTAGCTTACTGTTTTCAAAGCCTGTGAGCTATGAAGGACTGTCATGGGGTCACACACAACACATAACCAAACTTCTGAACATGAAGGGCAAAGAAAAACCTCGAAAGGCACAAGAGAAAGGCAACAGATAATGTACAAGAGAACAGATATCAAAATGGCCAGATTTCTCAAGCCAAGGATGGGACAAGATTCCCAAAGAAAAACAATCATCTGGAAACTGTAGGCAGCCGAGATGCTGCTTAGGAACCAGGGCAAAGCCAAGCCACTCCCTGTGGGAAGGAACCAGAACTTGTCGGAACAGACCTGTCCTTGAAAGGAAAGTTCCTAAAGAAGAAAAAAACTCATGCCACAGAGAAACACGGAGGGCTGGGCACCTGCCTGGCATGGGAAGGCCCTGATTCTAGCCCCCAAATTATAGGGGAACGTGGCTGAGAAGCCAGGAACCTCGGGGGTCAATAAAAAGACACACAAGCAGTAAACACACACGTGCGCGAGCAAACAAATATAAACATTTAAAAATTTAATCTATTTTTCTCCCTTTCAATAATATAAAATAAAATAGTTTAAAATATTCCCATCTCCCTCTCTATGAGAAGGGAAGGGACTTGCATGGTAAAATTTCCATAGAGTTGGCACGGCTCAGAACTCAGTAGTGTGTCCCGCTCTTCCAGAAGACTTGAGTTCAGTTCCTAGTACCCAAGTGAGGCAGCTCACAATCGCTTATCACTCCAGGGGACCTGACATCCTCTTGTGGCCTCTGTGGGCACTATACAGAGAGAGAGACAGAGAGAGACAGAGAGAGACAGAGAGACAGAGAGAGAGAGAGAGAAAGACAGAGAGACAGAGACAGAGAGAGATAGAGAGAGAGAGAGACAGAGAGACAGAGACAGAGAGAGAGAGAGAAAGACAGAGAGACAGAGAGACAGAGAGACAGAGAGAGAGAGAGAGAGAGAGAGTTAAATAGTAATACTGCTCCTATAATAAAACCCAGCAAGTTAGCATTTCCCTGATAATCAGTGGAAAAGTGTCCAGTCTCCCCAAACACTCATCCCACTTTGCCGATCGCATTAAAGAGTAAAACCTAGATGAAAATGGTCCCCGATTTTTCCACTGAAGTACCTTCCACAGCATAGAGCAAGTCTAAAAAGCCTGGGGTGTATCCCAGGGCAGTCTGCCACATACACGGGCTTCCACTGCCTTGTTTACCTCAAACTTCATGGCCATACTTCATTTACTCCCTGCTATAGCTGAGCCCATTTTCCTATGAGACATTATCTCAAGCCACTGGCTGCTGGAGGTGTGCTGCTCAGACTTGCCTGACCCCTTCAGGGAATATGGTGCTGCTGTATGTGGCGCATCTATTTTGGGGGAGTACCTGGATTGAAAAGAGCTGACATAGGGTTCAGCCTCCTGTGCCTTTTCCTTGCTAGCGTGACGATATTTCATCCTAAGTAGGTCAACTCAAATGCCAGCCCCTTTCCTGGTTCTCCGAGCCCTGAGCTTAGAAAAGTACCAAGAGTGACACCAAGAGGATGAACCAGGCTGCCACGCCAACCTGGTGGGGATGGTGACAACGTGGAGTCACACAGAAGGTCACCCACTCTCTGAGAGACAGTCTGTCTGCTATCACCTTCCGTTTACAATTAATACAGTGATTTTATCCCATGTCCGTGAAATAACAGACTCCTGGGAATAATGGCAACACACATGTGGTTTTTAAATACAGCATGAGGAAAATGGGGAAATAAATCCAGAAAAGGCCATTAGCAGCAACAATGAGAGGTCTGCCTATGTTCATTTGAATGAAGACACAGGGAACTTCTTCCCAGAAAGACAAAGGAAAACCAGATCTCGAGTGTGGCCATGCTAAAATGCACATCCCCAGAGAGTCCCAGAGAGCAAGGGCAGTTATGTCAGTTTGCAGGACAAACCCACAGGGGCTGCTGTCTGTTGGCCACACCTCTCCTATTTTTGCTGAGGCAATGCAAGGATCTCTCCTCCTGCACCCATACCCCACAGCCCTAGGGTAGGGCCAGGCATCCTTCCTGCCACTCGGAAGGTGGCACAGCAGTAGAAGTTATAGAAACTGTACACTTGTCCACAATTCTAAAATTTTTAAAGCTAGTTAGCTGTTTCAGGGGCTGATTAAACATGACCTTGTCACCAAGATGACAACCTGAGTACAATCCCTGGAACTCACAGAGTGTGGGGGAATGGGGGAGAGTCAACTACTCACACATATACACATGATAAATACATTTTTTTAAAATTTATTATCAAAGGATAAACAAATACCAGCATGCTCATCTTTACAACTCAGCCATCAACTTGGTGCTAGGAACTGAACTCGGGTCCTCCGCAAGAGCAGTGTACTCTTAACTGGTGAGCCATCTCCAGCCCTCAGATGGAAACTCTTAGACATTCCAAACAAGTCGAACAGTATTCAACTTTGAAATGGCAGAATATGGAGTATAGAACCATCCCAAGAATCTCATAAATGGTGGTAGAGCACACAGAAGAGACGTTTGAAGGCATATGTGAAAAGACAGGAACGTGAAACTGGATTCAGCACCCGGGCCAGAGGACAGAGAAGGAACCACAAAGAGCACCAGAGAAACTCTCAGAAACAGTTTTCAGCTTGGCACAAATGACTCTGTCACACTTTTGAAACTTCTTAATTTGAGGTCAGAAGTCCGACGTGACTTTCTGCTTTCCATGTGGCTAGTATATTCACTGGGGCTTCAAAAGATAATAAAGCCTCCCTTCTCCCAAGATTGAGAAGTATATCTAATTAGCTTCTAATTAGGGTCGCTGTGAAGCTGTAAACCCTTCCCAATTTGATCTAAAATTATAGCATATAAATTCCATCAAAATCATATTAATTCTTCTTTTCTGTACTGGGGATTGAACCAAGGGCCTCATGTATGCCAGGCAGTTGCTCTACCACTAACTATATCACCAGCCTCCCCCCAACTTTTTATTTGGAGACAGGGTCCCACTAAATTGATCGGGCTAGCCTTGAATAATATAATCGTCTTGAAGTAGGATAAGGTAGAAAAGACCAATTATTTCATAATGACTTATTGATCTATTTAGTGATTTACTTAACGCTTGTACTGCCTTTTGCCAAGTGTGGCTTCACTTATTACCTGGAACAGAGTGACCCGGAGGGATAGCTGAAGCAATGAGCCATTGCCCTTAACAACCTGCTGACTGCCACGCACCCTCCTGTAATCTCTTGCTTGCAAGTCCGATCTACCTTGTGATTTTAGAGTATAAAATTAGAATACAAACTGGACCCAGTATTGAAGACTTTCCCCTGTCCAGGTTCATGGGTGACATCTCTCTTCAAACCTCACTGGCGTCAGAAGGCTTGTTCCAGAAAGACTCCCCCAACAGTCTGCACTCCAGTGATCACATCAACTAGCTTGTCATTTTTATTTGTGCCCTAAATATAGTTTTATTTTCCTTCTCTCTTTGCTTTGTCTGAAATGTAAGAATCAGGCCATTTCCCTCATCCAGACTTTAGCAGACATCTTCTACTGGGTGGCCGGGTTAGCCCCACCCCAACCCCATGCTACTGTATTACCTTAATGATCAGTCCCACCTACTGTCACACCAGATCCCAGGTGGCATCAGGAAGCCTCTCTGACAGTTCTTTCCCGTCTCCATCCCACTGTTTGCCCTTCAGCGGTGAAATCTGAATTCTGTTGTGCTCCAGGCAGGTACACACCTTCTGTAATCTCTGCTCTATTTAGATTTCCTCTTGCCCTAAGCCATAGTTAGTTAATGTATACACTCTAGAATGTTCGGGTGGATGCATACTTTTCCGTGTTTGGCACAGGGATTCTGTGGTTAAACTCACTGATCGTACTATCTAGCTCCCTCAGAGCAGTGTTATACTAGGCGAGTTAATTAGCTTGTCTGAACCTGTTGCCTTCCCTATGAATGGAGAAAATAGTGAATGTTTCTCAGATGCTTGTTCAAAGGGCCCATTGATTAGCATAACAGCTAATGTACCTACTGCCCATTAAGGAAGTCATTTTACTAACATCAGACAATCTTGCACAATCAAAAGTGTTTGTCCTTATATTAATAATCCTGTGTTATTGTTCTGCTTTTTGAATTTTTTTTAAGACAAGGTCTTGCTCTGCCCAGGCTGGTACTACTGAATGTCTGGGCTGCAGTGATCCTCCTGCCTCCTCCTCTGTACCACTATGTCCTGGATAGCTTTGTGTCAGTTTGACCCAAGCTAGAGTTATCTGAAAAGAAGAAATCTTAATTGGGAAAATGCCTCCGTAAGATCTGACTGTGAGGCATTTTCTTAGTTAGTGACTGAGGTGGGAGGGCCCAGCCCATTGTGGGTGGGGCCACCCCTGGGCTGGTGGTCCTGGGTTCTATAAGAAAGCAGGCTGATCAAGCCATAGTGAGCAAGCCAGTAAGCAGCACCCCTCTACCTGAGCTCCTGCCTCCAGGCTCCTGCTCTGTTTAAGTTCCTGTCCTGACTTCCTTTGATGATGAACAGCAATATGGAAATGTAAGCCAAACAAACCCTTTCCTTCCAACTTGCTTTTGGGTCCTGGTGTTTCATCGTAGCAATAGAGACCCTGACTAAGACACAGTGCATCCAGCTTCTTCTTATTCTTTCAGCAGGACAAATTTTAAGTTAATTGTTTGAACCAAAAATTCCTCCAGTTTGAAATAGATGTTCTCATAGTAGTAAACAAAAAGCAACAGAAATACCCCAGAGAGATAAATGAGAAGTGGGTGGCTCACTGGAGTGCAGAAAGTCTCTATCCCCAAAGCCTGACAAAACAACCCCAAAGTCTCAAGAAACCCACAGCCCCTGAACCATTCAGTAACATTAAAGTGGGGAGCACTGTGACCCTGTGGAGATCTGGCCACACTGACAATGAAGACATCAACCATCTGAGGAGATGGCTTGTGGACCTTACATCTCTGCTTTCTACATGAAGGAATATGAGAAGACAGCCAAGCACCGTGGCACAGACCTGTAATCCCAGCACCTGGAGGCTAGGGCAGAAGATTGCCATGAGTTTAAGGCTAGCCTGTGCTACACAGTCCTAGTCCACCTAGGGCTGTGCGTGCACACACATACACACATGCACACACACGTGAACACACACATGAACACATGCACAAACACACAAGTAATATAAAAAGATGAAAGAATTCAAGAAGCAAAGCATGGAAAGGTGATGTCAACACCACCGAAAGGAGAAACAATCTAAAGTACAAAGAAAATGCCAGGGCATCTATATGTGAAGGCAGCAAACCCAAGCTTCAGATTCTTTTCTCAGCTGTGTGTCCCTAAAACCTGTACCTCTGTGTCTTTTCTATTACTTGAATCTGCAGTGTGCCCCAAAAGCTGTATGCCAAAGGCTTGGTCTTCAGTTTGGTGATGCTGGAAGATGGTTAAATCTCTAGCATGTATAAGGCCTACGGGTAGGTCTTTCAGTCTTGATACCAGATCCTCAGACACCCTTGGAGGGGACTGTAAGACCCTGCCTTCCCAGCTGCTATGAAGTGAACAGCTTCCTCCACCATGAGCTCCTGCCATTGCTGTACTGTACTGTCACCATAGGACCCAAAACAACAGGGCCAATAAACTATGCATGAAACCCCAAAGACCACAAGTAAAGTAAACCTTTATTCTTTATAACTTATTTGCCTTGGGTATTTCGTCACAGTGATAAGAGGCTGACTAACAGTCCTAATGACTGTGCTGTGGGTCTTCTTTGGCATGGAAGGAGTGGGAATGAGACAGGCCATGTGTGTCAGGAATACAGGCAAAGCTGTAGTGGTGCTCCATCTTGAGGCTGAAAAGGAGTCAGCACCAGCCTGGAGGGGAGCAGGCTGCTCCTCAAACAAAGGGAGATGCAGGTCTTTATAGGTTCTGGGATTGACTAGTGAGCAATCATCTTCTTGCCAGGAGGACATCAGGTGCTGAAGAGCACGAGGGTAGGTGAGAAACCAGAGGAGTCTGGGTGCCTGAGCTGCTGAAGCCATGAGCTCAACTCCAACAGGCAGTCAACGGCCTCCAGATCTCTGAAAGTTACAAGTTAATGTGATCACCACTCGGATCATACATGTTCTATACAGCACACCTCATAGGAAACTGAGACCCAGCACCTATCTTGTGACCCCCAAAATAGTGATTCTTAATCATCAAAGAACAAGTGAGTGTTTGGGTTCATTTAGATTTTTCTCTCAGCAACCATCTTATTTCTCTGTTGGCATTCTTGGGGGGGGGGGGCTACAGACTCCTGTGGATGCCCAGTTCCTCACAGCTCAAGGCCTTATATGACGTAACAATTTGCACAGTTTGCACACATCTGTGAGCTTTCTACCAGGACTGCTCTTCCACTTTCTGCAGCCCTTTTTCACCCGCGAGTTTACATGACCCTAGGGATAGGTACACAACTCAAAATGTACCTAAAACTACTCATAAAGACATTTATTTAAAGCACTTCTTGGGCATACATAGAATTTCATCATCTATTATTAGAGATTAATGTGAATTTGCTGATGAGGTGGATGTGTCTGTTTGATTTTGCATGAAGAATGAAATCTTGCTTGCCCGAGCAAGTATCTGAGAGTGTGCTGGTTACTTTTCTGACAGCTGTGATCAAATGCCTGACAAAGGCAACTAAGGAAGGAATGGTTTGCTTCGGCTCCAGTTCAGGGTGTAGGGAAGGCCACGCTGCATGGAGGAAACGGCAGCCTGGCCCAGAATCCAGCTGTGGCTTGACAGATGCGCACTGAGCCCCATTGTCCAACAGCAACAACAAAAGGCTTAGAGCGGATGTACAGACCGGTGAGTGGAAGGACAGGAGACTGGGCGAATGCTCAGAGATTAAATAGCTCCATTCTTAGAAAAGTGTTCAGGGTGGGAGTGTAGCTCAATGCCTAGCGTACGTGGGGCCCTGGGCTCCAGGCGGCTCCACACCAGTGACTGAATATTAAATGAGCAAATGACTAAATAAAGCAGGCAAGCCTGCATTTTGAATTTTTGCTTTTATCGCCACCTGCTGGCCAGAACCAATATTAGGCTAAAGTTCTGTCAAAAGGGTTTGTTTCCCTTTCATGTTGAATTTTTTTCGAAGAAAACCTGTGGTTTCTTTAAAAAATACTATTATAAAATTAACATTTTAGTCATAAGACAATTGTGTAAAAATCTGTTTATATTTCATATATTTTACATGAAGACATTTTAGAAAAAACAAAGTTAAGATTTTATAAAAAGATAAAAGACAGGAATTTTAAAATATCTTTACATAATTAAAGAATATGGAAAAATCAACATGAGAATATTAGGAGAATGAAGAGATGTATCAGCAGTTAAGAACACCCGCGGCTCTTGAGGAGGACCTGAGTTCAGTTCCAAGCACCCTGCAGACAGCTCACAACCACCTATAACTTCATCTTTGGGCATCTCTTTTATCTATGTGCACACATGTGTCTCTCACACACACATATAGATACATAAAAGTAAATTATTAAAAACCAACCAAATAAAAAACCTAGACAGTAAAGATAGTCACCTGATTTTGGAGGGAAGCCTGACCTTCCCCTACCCCTGCCTTCCACGGCATATCGTTACACATGGCCCTGAGTGCTGTGCCTCATCCCTGCCTCTGGGAACTGCTGCAGCCTGCACAGAGCCCTGCCAAGTGTGGTTGCATTTCTCTTCATCTACCTGCCTCAGCTCCTGCCAGGCAGTTCCCTCTGGAAGTCACTGCAGCCTTCCACTGCAGGATTATGGGCCCCTGCTGTCATCAGTAAGGAACACTGTGGCATCTGTGACAGGTCCAACTGTATGCCCAGGGAAGGAGATGGCTGTATCAAGGTCAGGCTGTGCTTCCTCCTATGCACACAGAAATCAAGACAGCTCCATGGCATCAGAGCATCCTTCCATCGTGAGACAGCCACGTATTCTGTTAATACAATAAATGATATTAAAGGTGTATTAATTTTCATTTTATGTGTATGTATGTCTGCTTGTATGTACGAGGACCACATGTGTCTGGTGTCCCCAGAGGCCAGAAGAAGGTGTCAGATCCTCTGCAACTAGAATTACAGATGGTTGTGAGCTGTCCAGTGTGGGCGTTGGAAACTGAAATTGGTTCCTCTGCGAGAGGTGCTCATGCCTGCTGAGCCATCTCTCCGGCCATACTATCAGGACACATGTCGTTCACAGTCCTAAAGTACCACCATATTCAGAGGCTTGTGGATTAACCATTGGCCCTCAAAGAGGATGCAGTCGGAGAGAGTGACGGCAGCCACTGAGCTTAACGCTGGCATGTTCTGTTTTGTTTTTTTGTCTTCCTACTTTGCTGCCTTTCAGATCGCCATGAGATTATCTCCAAAGAGATTCTGGAGCTGGACCCTTGGGAGAACCAGTGGAACGTTGTGGCCATCAATGTCCTCATGCATGACAGCTATGATGTCTGCCTGGTAGCTAGGATGAACCCCCGAGACCTCATCCCACCACCCTCAGATCTGATCGAGGAAGATGGTGACCACAGAGGGCAAAGATGAGGAACTCGAAGCTGGAGGAGCTACAGCTAGAGGAGCCATGGCCTGGCAGCCATGCTTGGGCTGCTCAGAATGCAAAACACAGCATACTGTGTGGTGCTGACATTCTCATTGCATGCATAGCGGCTCCTGTGTGAAGTGACACTGAGCGGTGGCAGGGGTGGGGGGTACAGGGTCTTCCCTCAAGGGCATCCCAGCCTGGTAAAGTAGATATGGCAGTGTAGGGCAGACAGTGAGGATTCATGGAGGTAGGACAGAGTGCAGAGGAGGGCAGCACCCTGCCCTGCTGGAGACTCAAGAATACTGCCACGCAGTCCCATGGGTGCTTTTGATGATGAGGTTGTGGGAAAGGACAGTCAAAGGTTCTCAAGTAGGAAAGTCGGTGCATGTCTGTGGCAACTAGTCCAGCCTGGTCACGCAGCTTGCACACAGGATTTGCTGCTGAGAGAAAGGTCGCTAGGTGACCAATGCCTGAAAGAGGAAAGAGCATAGACCTGGGCCTGGGTAGAAAAGCCATCTCTCTTGGAGCTTTGCCCTAGTTCAGTCTGTCTGTTAGAACTGCCCTGAACTACATACAGCAGCAGTGCCCACCGTGGCCCTGCCAGTGACCAAATGTCCATGCCTGGAACCCTGTTGCCATGGGCTGCAGTGAGCAGAGCATTCCTGGACACAGAGGGCCCCCTTGGGCTTAATACTGAGTGCATAGAGTGAGTGCTCTCAGCTGGTCAGGACCTTCCTTGGATGGGGCTGAACGAAGCATTTCTAAACACGGGAACCTAGGGTCAGAGTAGGCTCTGAATGAAGAGAGAAGAAGCATTGGCTACCTGCTGCCTCCTTCAGATCCCTGCCCTGGCTGGGGGGGGGGGGGGGAGCTTAACCTAGCCCAAGCATGGTGCAGTGAGCTCTCCCCAGATATATTAGGGGTGTGTGCGATTACATGTGGAAACCTAGCCATTTTGCTTCCATTCATATTTCTGGATACACAGCAGATCCATTACGTGGTTGTTCTCTGACATCACAAACCTCCTGTGTAAGCAGTGTGGACACCCTGGGATCTTCCCAAAGCCAGCAGACCCTGCAGAAAGACAGTTCTTTATCAATGGGCACTCTCCAAGTTCCAACCTCTCCCTGACAGGAGAGGGGAGCTCAATTAAACTGGAGCCACTGACACCAAAGTGTTCTGCCCCCTGTCCCCGCATAGGTATTTCCCCAGAAGGCAGGGGCCATGTCTGTCTCTCTGAGGTTACCCCCTGAGTCCCTGTCACAGTATCTGGCACATGGATGGAGTTTGGGGTGACTGGAGTAAGGAGCATTTCTAAGCCAGGATCTTGGTCTCTGAGCTTGCCTGGGACTTTGAGTTTCAATATCCTCATTGTGTTCCCCAGGGGAGGGTGGGAATCTGAGTGTTCCTTCACTCCAAAGGAATCTGAGTGTTCCAAATCAGAGCTGCTCCAGGCAGAAGCTCTAGAGGGAGGGTCTCTGCTCTGCTGAGTCCCCTTCCAGAATTTCTGTTCCCGTTCACTCACCCAGGGAAAATTAGAAGCTAGGGTCATGGGCTGCAGTGTATCTTCTGAATGCACAGCCAGGACCATGGGCAAAATTTTCCAAATCTTACCTTCCTCATACGCAGGATGGGAGGGGAAACCCCACATCCTTTCCAGAGTTGGTGTGTGGACTGAGTGTGAAAACACTGTATGAAATACTGTGTTAAACACAAACACCACGAACAGGTTTTAACTGCCGGCTGTGTTACTGTCACTGTGATCAGTCTTTCCTGGGACAAAATGCAGAATAGAACCTGGGACCTTAGGGCATCTCAGCTCTCGGGAAGAGATGTGGTGGTTTAAAGTGGTTCTAATTTTCCCTGTGCTTGGTTCCTTCAGTGGTGAATTCCTTGGGTCTGTAGGCAGATGCCTCTGAGGCATCACCTGGTAGTGAGAGCCATCGTGGGCTAGGACACCTTGCTGTGTATGCTAGGGAGGATTGGAAGGGAACTTTCCAGGGGATGCTGAGGGAGGAGAAAGGAGAGTTGCTGGTCTCCCTGAAGCAGACATGCCCTAGAACTGTTTCAGCACTGGAGGGGAAGCAGGAGCTGGGGGTGTTCTCAGGCTTCTTCCCGACAGGTACATCCAAGGTCTCAGATGCCTGACAGGAATTCCCTTCTACATCCAGAACCCAGAGTCCAGGCTCGCTGGCTCTGGTGTTCACTTTCAGCTCTGGGGCTTCTTGTCTGCCTTTCCTATTTGTGATTCAAACCGACCCTCGCTGCCCTCCTGGAGCCCATTGTTAGAGATTCCATTTGGACAGACCTTCCTGCCACCCGTCACTGGCATTGAAGGTGTTCTGACACTGCAGGAAGGCCTCTTAGAAATGTCTACCATTGGGGCTTCTTATCTTTGTGACTCAGGATTGCTGGACGCCTAGCGAGAGAACACAATGGGGAAGTAATTTGGATGCTGGGCTGATAAAGGGCTGCAGCTGTCAGCCATCCTGACTCAGTTTGTGCTCAGCAAGAGGCAGCATTGTTCTCAGGCTGACTTTATAATGAGGAGTTGCTCTGAGTGCAGGCTTATAAAATACATTTTTGCTAATGAGCAATTGCCTGCATTTTGGTTTTCATATTGTGAGTGAGTGTAAGTTTCGGTTGAACGAGAATCCCCGTGCCTGGTAAATGTGGTGTTTCCAGAACAGGAAATGTCATGTCAGTGAACATCCAGGACAGAGGCAGGTGGGGAGAATGGGCAAGAGGCCGCAGGTGGCCCGCTTCCAGGTCAGTGCAAGCTCTGGCCCTTCTCTTCATGGCTCCTCATTTTACAAAAAGCAGATTTGCAAACACAGTGCCTTCCCCCTACACACCCCTTTGAGACAGTCTTGCTATAACCCAATCTGGCTTCAATTCTGCAATCCTCCTGCCTCTGCCTCCTGATTACAGGCATGCACCTCCACTCTCAACTATAAAGTTTCATCTCATGAGGAGCAAAAGCCAAACGCAGCTCAGTAGCCAAGAGCCCACATTTCCTGTGTTACTATATAACCTCGGCAGAACAAGGTATAATGGCGTCAGAGACCTAAATCAGCACAGACTTATCCTCATACAGTCCTGGAATTTAAAAGCCCTTGTGAATCTCAACAAACTAACATCTGTGTGGCATGGCTGTGACCCTTCTGGAGCCTCTTCTTGTTTCTGCCTCCAGAATGTGCTGACCCGTCTTGTTCTGAGGCCTCTTCCTCTGTCTCCATCTCCACAGTCATGGCCAGGCTCACATCTTCGGTTTCTCTCCTCAGCTTTTCGGGACTCTATGATTAAATTGGCCCACCTGGACAATGCAGGGGACTTCGTATTAAAGGTCAACTGATTAGCAACCTATGAGCTAGTGGTGACCTCCGTTCCTCTTTGCCATGTAACAAAATATTTACAAGTTCTGGCACAGCTGTGATGTGGGAAGGGAGCAATTTCTCTACCTATCATACCCAAAATCCTCTCTGTTGCCCGTACAACAATCTACACAAATATGTAAATATCTGATTCCTCCACCTTCTTTTTCTCTGGTCAGTGACAGAGGTATTAATACAGATGCCTGAGTATTGCCAGCGTGTGTCCTAGGACCTTGCTTGCCTGTGAAGATACTACAGGAAGTCTACTCCCCAGAAGGGCTCTCAGAGCAGGGATGCTGGGAGCTGGCTGGGGCTACCTCACATCCACTAGGAGCCCCCATAGACAAAGCGTGTATAGCAGAAGGGGGGAAATGAGCAGAGAGTCAGGACGCGATGCAGAATACCTGAATTAAATTAAATATCCCAAAAACCAGCCCAGCCTCTGGGCCTTTCCAGGTTTGTGACTCACCATCTCACATCCCTCTGTGAGCCATTGCAGGGCTTCTTAATGGGGACACAGGGAGAAGAGGGTCATAAGCAGGAAGTAAAGATTCGAGGGTAGGAGAGGCCTAGGTCATCATCCTGGCTGGGCAGTTGACTTTGGGCCTGTAATTGGGTACTCAAGAGTTAACTCATGAGGCAGAGGCAGGTGGATTTCTGAGTTCGAGGCCAGCCTGGTCTACAGAGTGAGTTCCAGGATAGCCAGGGCTACACAGAGAAACCATGTCTCAAAAAACCAAAATAAAATAAAAATAAAATAAGAGTTAACTCATACCTTCTGCACCTGGGGATGGGGCTAAGCAATGCAGCTGTCCTGTACCAGCGTTTGCTGGGGAAGAATCCATATGCTGGAGCCGGTGGCTACCTCAGCAGAGGTAGTTCTTCATGAGTCTGTTATATGAGACCTATAATAAGGCCCTGAGAGGCAGAAAAACTCCTACTGAAAATGCCCAATTAGAAAACGGAGGCGGGACTTCAGCCAGGGAAGCAGGCAGGCTAACTGCTGGTCTTCACCTTTCCCTTCTCTCCTCCAAATCCAATGCCCCAGTCTCACCTCCAGCTCTGTAGCAGACCATCTTCAGCCTTTGCTGGCATTTGGTGTCTCCTTCCCTCTCTCCTTCCCCTCCCCCCATCTTGGATAGATCACACAAATCAATTCCCACCCCCACACATCTCTTTATCCCAGTCCCCAATTCCAACAGGCATTTCTTTAGAAACTCACCAGCCAACCTTTTGAGAGAAGCAAGTAGGCCAGCAAAAGGGTGAGCTTCAGATATTCACTTTCCCTCCTCTTCTCCAAATTCAGCCCACCCCCAGACTCCCCCCTAACTCTGAGGCAGACTACTTTTTGTGGCCTCTCCTCATTCTCTACCCCGTACCCAGAAGGGCTACACAGACCTGATGGAATACGCTGTTTTCCTCCCTCCTGTGGACGGACACCTTCAGCCCCAACCCCATCCCCATTTAGTGTCAGCTCCCAATACCTAGAAACACACTTTTCCCTGAGCCCCTAGTGGCCATACCTATTAAACTCCCATAAGAATTCCCTACCAGGCAACACATAGTCATCACACTTTTAAAAAAAAAAGAAAGAAAGAAAGAGCAACAGAAACCAAGGAACAAAACACCCAACAAAGACAAGACCAAACATCAGCACCTAGAACTGCAATCATCCCAGACCCAAATGTCTAGACACCAGCATAAAAACACAATCCATAGGCAGCGTGCCACTACAATGAGCAAGTATGTGATGAAGAGATGGGAGAGAAAGAGAAGTGGAGCCATTTAAAGATGCAGTGGTGAGGACGGCCTAATGTGAGTACCCTGGGCTGCCACCTGAGGCCATAGGATGGCACTGATAGCCATGTCTGGGTCCATGACCCTGCAGCAGTAGGGGTCTGTATCAATGTCCATGGCCCATGTTACCACCAAAGGCCATAAGGACATCTGTGGTCTGAGCTGCTGTCTGAGGCCGTGTTGATGTCCAAAGGCTGAGATGAGCTGGCCCCGCCTCTTGCCTGGGCATGAGGGAGAGCTGGCCCTGGTGGCCTGGGTGCAGAGAGCTGGCCCTGATGGTGTGTACTGGGGGGAGGGAAGCAACACTGTCCTTCACCGGCTGCAGCACAAGGGAGAGCTGACCTCTCCCCTTGACAGGCATGCAGTGTGGCCAAGGGAGAATGGCCCTGCCCACTATCTAGGCAGCAGGAAAGCTGGCATGCTGACCAACTCAGCTACCACCTAGGCTCAGATCCAGGACTTTGAGTTGGCCCATCCCAACATCTAACTCATCCATGATGTGTGGGAGTGTGTAAAAGGGCTGGTCCTGCAGACCCCAAGCTGCAAGATCTCCATGACACTGGGCAACAACAGGGTATCGTAGAGGAGTCCTGGTTAGGATCCAGCATTGAGGGCGTAGCAAAAACCAGAAACCTTGAGTCAGACCAAAGACTCATTGCAATGAGTATTTGCAGTAAAGCTGTTTGGGCAAACGGGTGCACTGTGGGACACTGTGAGGTAGTATGAGTTAGCATTTTGTCTAAACTCTGCCCCACAGTTACCTGGCAACAGCCAGGTATGCCTGATTCACTATAGAAGGGGCTGCCTGCTCCCTCCTCTCTCTCTTGCTCCTTTCTTGCTCCTCTCTTGCTCTGCCTTCCTGCCCCTGCTCTGTCCTCTTGTCCCTTCCCCCCTCTTTCCACGTGCTCATGGCCAGCCTCTACTTCTCTACTTCTCTACTCTCTCCCTCTCTGCCTTTCTCTGCCTCTACTACCCTCTTAACTCCTCTCCCCATGCCCTAAATAAACTCTATTCTATACTATACCATCATGTGGCTGGTCCGTGGGGTGAAGGGATGTCTCCTCATGGGCCCACTGAGGCACCCCTTCCCCCACACCTCACCACACCTCCATAGAACATATCCCTCCTTTCTTTATCTTTTTATAAACACATCAGTATGGAAACCTAATGCAGTGGAAGTTTCCTAAAATATATACATATATGAAGGTGAACTAAATGAAATCACCAAAGAATGAGGGAGGCAGATCTCCAACTGGACGTCTCTTCTCACCATATGAAGCTTACAGTGTCAGGAATGGGTTACATCTAATTGAGCTGTTGGCCAAAGGGGCCCCATGAGAACCACCAAATAGCCCAAACTGTTGTCAGGACTGATGCTTTCCAAACAATGGCAAGACCCTACTGCTGAGAACAATACCTACACAACGCATTGTACATGAGAAGTCTACCTGACCTATGTAGAGTCTTCACCCCTCCATGCTAGCATCTTTGGCACAGGAAGATACTCTACATGCTACCAAAGGAGAAATGTAAACACCAACTCATTTACAAACCCCCTGATCTAGACTGCATCCTGCCTATAGAGATGCTGGTACAGTACTGCCACAAAGCTTGTGAGAGTCACCAACTAATATTTGATTTGACTTAAGGCGCACTCCATGAGACAAAACCCGTACTCGACACTGCGTAGGTGACCAAGAACCTGGAACTAGATAGTCCAGGGAACTAAGGTAAAGCTAAATACTAGTGGTCTGCTAAAAGGCTGTAGCAATAAAATGACTCCCAATCTTATCCGCATAGATCAGGGCCTTGCTCAGCCATCATCGGAGAAGCTTTCTCCTGTAGCAGATGGAAACAAGTACAGAGGCCACAGCCAGACATTTCACAGGGAGGGAGAGCCTTTAGAACACTCAGTCCTGGGGGCTGGAGAGATGGCTCAGCGGGTAAGAGCACTGACTGCTCTTCCGAAGGTCCTGAGTTCAAATCCCAGCAACCACATGGTGGCTCACAACCATCCATAATGAGATCTGATGCCCTCTGCTGGGGTGTCTGAAGACAGCTACAGTGTACTTACATATAATAAATAAATAAATCTCTAAAAAAAAAATGTTTAAAAAAAAAAAAAAAAAAGAACACTCAGTCCTAAATACCACACCACCACCAACACCACCCATCCCCCGACCCCCACCATCCAGGGGTCAGGGAACCCTGCAGAAGAAGAAGCAGAAGTCGTCAAAGCCAGAGGGGATGAGGGGCACCGATCAAAGAAGGCCCTCTAATTCAACACAATCGATTCACATCTGAACTTCTAAAGACGGAGGCAGCAGGCACAGGCTTGCATGGATTCTTTGGGTATATATTATGGCTTCCAGTTTAGTGTTTTTATGGGATTCCTGAGTGTGCAAACAAGTGGGTCTCTGTGCCTATATCTGTTTCTTGTGTCATTCCTTGGGCTCTTTTCCTTTTTGTGATGGTTTGAATTGGTATGGCAACCATAAACTCATGTGTTTGAAAGCTTGGCTTATAGGGAGTGGCGCTATTGGAGTGGGTGTGGTCTTGTTGGGGGAAGTGTGCCACTGTGGGGGCAGGCTTTGAGGTCTCCTATAGCTAAAGCTACTCACAGTGTGGTACACAGTCTTCTTCTGCTGTCTTTGGATCAAGATGTAGAACTCTAGACTCCTCCAGCATCATGCCTGCCTATACACTGCCATGTTTCCCGCCATGACAATAATGGACTGAACCTCTGAACTGTAAGCCAGCCCCAATTAAATGTTTTTCTTTATAAGAGTTGCCAAATGATTTTGGTGCCTATTAGCATATCAAAGCACATACTGGCCACTAGGCTCACTTAGTACCTGTGGCTTTTCTGCTCTTCTCACCCCTCCCCCCCTAAACCTCTCCAGCCCAGTCTCTGCTTCCCTTCTCCCAGCTTCTCTTTCCTATATAACCTAGCCATTTGGGCACACAGTCTCTTGATTCTCTCTTCTCTCTCTCTCTCTTCTCTCTCTCTCTCTCTCTCTCTCTCTCTCTCTCTCTCTCTCTCTCTCTCTCTCCCTCCCTCCCTCTCTCCCCATATTTGTTTGTCTTCCTTTCTTGCTTTCCCCTCTCTCTTTCTTCTCATGACCCAGTTCAGCCTGCTGGCCAAGTTCACTCTGCTATTTTCTCTCCCTCTCTGGACTCTTCCAGATGCCTCTGACTGTACTGTCTATCATTTCTACAATAAAACCCTTCTTCTCAAGCACACTTTGGAACAATCATGTCCTCATTTCACTCAATAATAAAATATAATACCAAAAACTATCACGTAGGAGTAGAACAAAACCAACAAACAGAAATGTCTTAGGGTTTCATTGCTGTGAAGAGACACCATGACCATGGACACAACCACAGGGTGTTCAAGGTGAGAAATGATGGTTTTCTGGAGCCCCCTTAAGACTTCTGTGGTCTGGGCTGCCACCAATGACCATGTTGATGCCTGTGGCCCTGCTGCCACTGGCTGCTATAGTCGAGGGAGCTTTTGCAGCGTTATCAATGACTGCAGACTCCTAACTGAGAATGAGAACTGAAGACTGCTGGGCCAACCTCCCTCCAACCCCCATACTCATCCCAACCCCGAAAAAAAAGAAAAAATTAACAGTCTAGACAGGAAACTACTGAAAAGAATCCTTAAAAACTGTAACAGGGATGCTGACAGCTCTTTAAGGACTTAGTTTTTATTAAGGGGCTGGCCCCTGGGAGTCAACCATGCCTCTAAAGAGTATATGGGCAACACAAATTGGATTTGGTGGTTTGTTTGTTTATTTGTTTGTTTGTTTGGGGGTACAAGGGTGGGAGTGTGGACCAGGGAGGAATGAGAAGCAAGTGCAATCAGGATGCATTGTATGAAATTCCCAAATAATTAATATTATGTTGGGGACTATAAAAAAGAAAGTGAAGCATCCCACCAGCTCACGCTGTAAATCCTTGGTCTCTAGTGAGAGGAGCGGTTTGGGAAAGCTGTGGACACCTTTGGAGGTGGAGCCCAGCAGGGGGAGGTAGGGGCAGATTTGGGGTATATTATTCCAGGCCCCTTCTTGTGCCCTGTGCTTCCTGATTGGTCACAGAGTAAACAGCTCCCCTCCAAGGTCTCAATGCTCTGTCTGTGGGCATGGGGCCAACCAGCCATAGCTCTGAAACCATGAGCCAAAACAAAGGCTCATTCTTTTAAAGTTGTTTTTTCGTGTGTTTTGTCACTGTGATGAAGGCAACTAGGTTCACAAACAGTGGTGGAAGCTACCTGGAGCAACAGAACTCTGTCCGTGAGGGCAGAAGAAATGCACAGGTGATGGTGTGAGCAGGCAGAGGTGATGGTGTGCACAGGCACAGGTCATGGTGTGCACAGGCACAGGTGATGGTGTGCACAGGCACAGGTCATGGTGTGCACAGGCAGAGGTAATGGTGTGCACAGGCACAGGACATGGTGTGCACAGGCAGAGGTAATGGTGTACATAGGCACAAGTGATGGAAGGTATGCACAGGCACAGGTGATGGTGTGCACGGGCACAGGTGATGATGTGCACAGGCACAGGTGATGGTGTGCACGGGCACAGGTGATGGTGTGCACGGGCACAGGTGATGGTGTGCACGGGTACAGTTGATGGTGTGCACAGGCACAGGTGATGGTGTGCACAGACACAGGTGATGGTGTGCACAGGTACAAGTGATGGTGTGCACAGGCACAGGTGATGGTGTGCACGGGTACATGTGATGGTGTGCAC
>CM052700.1:54311953-54389769 GCA_028551405.1 Uromys caudimaculatus
CGGGTACATGTGATGGTGTGCACAGACACAGGTAATGGTGTGCACAGGTGATGATGTGCACAGGTACAGGGGATGGTGCGCACAGACACAGGTGATGGTGTGCACAGGCACAGGTGATGGTGTGCACAGGCACAGGTGATGGTGTGCACAGGCACAGGTGATGATGTGCACGGGTGTGGGGCAGTGATCTGTGATGCCCGGTTGAGCATGGGCTGGAAGCTCTGGGAGGCCCGGTGGTACACCTGGGACCAGAATTTATGCTTCTGGCCAACGTTCCTGGGAAATTCTTCATATCTCAACCCCTGTATGGAAAAAGGCCTGGCGTGTGAAACTTGTGTATAGGCAAATGAGGCAACATTAGGGCTCCCAAGCTGGCCAATGGAAAGTATCAACTACCAAGCCCCGCCCCCTCAGAACTATAAGTAGAACACCTTGACCCAGCTCTCTCTCTCTCTCCCCTCCTTCAGCGCTGCCCGCCAACTTTGTCTAAGGGAGCTGTGACTCTTGGGGCACAGGATGGCGAGTGCTCTGAGCACAACGGAGCCGGTGGATGCCCACGGCTGATCTCGGTCCGCTCCCTTCCTACGCCTTGGCCAAGCCACTGGCAGAGACCGGCAGCACTAGGCGGTGCGCAGCGGCACCGAGTCAGCGGACTCCATTAGCGCCAGGGGTGCTCGACCCCGGCGTCTCACTCCGGCGGCGTCAGGCCCCGAGGCATTTGCGACGAAGAGGGCTGCGGTGGTGATCCTTGAAGCCCAGGACGTACTCTGCGGACCGACCCCTGGCGGTCCCCGGACCCGGAGACTCTACCCTCACTGCGCTTCCCCCAACAGGAGAGAGCGCGACACACGGGCACAGGTGATGGTGTGGCACAGGTAATGGTGTGCATGGGCATGGGTGATGATGTGCACAGGCACAGGTGATGGTGTGCACAGGCACAGTCAAAATTGCTATAAATATGCTCAGCATCATGGTGAAAGATGAGAGACATAAAAGAACACAGTGGGACTTTGTCTGGAGGTGAAATGTTCCCACAATGAAAACATCATGGGACAAGAGTAACAGCACATCACGCCAATAGAGAAGAGATCGTGAACTTGAAAACACTACAGCAGAAATGGACCCAAAGCACTGAGAGAAGGTCAGGAGCAGAAGAGAACAGAGCTGAATGCAGTAGCTTGACTGAGACGGGGCATACCATGTGCAATCACAGTACCAGAGGGGGATGGGAAACTGTCAATCTTCTGAACTTAGTGAAAGCTTTAAATGCCCAGCTCACCTGGAAGAGAGAAAGCTGATTGGTTCAACCTGACACATTCCCCAAGGGACTGCTGTCCCTTCTACTGAGCGCAGCCCCCCTCCGATGCCCTGCCATTGGGCCTAGGTGGAGTTCCACATCCCGCCTCCTCCAGGCACAAGTGTCTGCTAATGAAACGTTCGGAGCCTCAGACCCCATCCCATCTACTTGTAGAACCACATGGTACCGTGTGAGCTACAGAAAAGGCCATAGTGAGACGGAGGAGGTGGAAAACAGTGCCTTAAAGATTAGAGTATGGCCCTGAAAACCCAGACACCCAAACCAGCCAAAGCCAGAATATTGTCTTCCGGCAGACCCACAGTGCAAGCACTGTGTGGCAAGTGGGTGTTCCTTGGAGGAAGGTGTTCAGATCCAAACCCTGGAGCCAGAGGAAAGAAGAAATCATTCTAGAATGGAAAATGTGATGGTACTAGGAAAACGGTTTTCTTGTTTTAAAGTTTTCTTTGAGAGAGAAATTGGCTGTTAAAAGTAAAACTATAGTGAGTGTGTGTAGTGAGACCTGTGACAGCCATGGGTGTGAGGTGTGTGAACACAGCCAAGGACAGAGAGTTGTGATGTCTGTGGGTTTTGTGTACACATGTGAACGAATATGGAGCCATTTGACATTGGATTCTGCCACTTTAAGGTGTGAGCTGTAAATCCTTAGGCACTCAAAGTAAAGACATACAAAGAAGGCTGGGGACTTGGCTCAGGAGTCAAGAGCACTTGTCCCTCTTGTAGAAGACCCAGATTCTGTAAGTGTTATTCCAGGATTTTTCTTTCACCCCTTTTGTTCCCAAGTAACAACAGAGTGTTTCTATCTATGTCTACTCTAGCTCCCTGATAAATGATATGGAGACCTAAGCTCCAGGCACTATGCTGGGCTTATATCCATCTATTCTAGCCCTCTAAGGCTGCCTACTTCCCAGCCACATAGTCCTTTACCTGCCATCTGAGTCTTGCCCTAGCTTGCTGTGTTCCATGTGTGTCCTCATGGCTGTTCTCTTAATCGAGACCTCATGGCAAATCCTCCTGGTCCTTCTTTCTTCCTGGTCTTTCTCCTTTTCTGGTCCCTCCAAGAGACCCTTTCTCTCAGCTTGGGATCCCCTGGCTGGGATCAGAAGTCCTGCCCTATCTCTTCTACTGCCCAGCAATTGGCTTATCAGCACCTTATTAACCAATTAGAGATGATGGAAAACAATCTCTTTTTTTCTTCAAAGAGTGGTTTTTTGAGATCAGGTGAAAACTATCCATTAGATTTAGCAAAAACAAAACAAAAAACAAAAAACAAAAAGAACAACCAAACAAAAAACCCCAAAGCAACAACAAAAAACACTCAAAGTCAGTGATCTTTGAACTAGATCTCAGCTTATTGTGAAAGTGTTTTCTTCATCTAGTTGTCTGAGGTTAGAGTATAATCTGTTAAACATAAAATACTTAATTTTTTTTTTGCTTAATGCATTCTAATGGTAATTACCTTCCTGTTGACAAATTGATAACTTTTTACTGATTGATACTCTCTAGCCAAAGGATGGCAAACTCTGAGTTGTCTTTGTGAGTACAGAGTATCAATGGGAAGAGTTGACGTGATGAATAAGGTTGATAAGCTCATCTATTTTTTTTAAATTGTGCATAAAATTTTATCTAGTAAACTTATTACTAGGAATTTATGTTGACAGAAATATGTATGTACTGTGGGATATCTATCACAGTATTATATACAATGGTGAAGCATGAGAAACATGTCAAAATTAAATACAAAAGTAATAAATTATGAAATTACTTGTAGACATTTCTATAATAATTAAAATGCTATTTTCTAGGCTAAAACTTTAGAAGCCAATATTATCATCTTATAGTTTCACATAATAAATATGATTAAAATAAATTAAACCACTTTCTAGAAATATTATGCAACTGGAAATTATTTCTGACAGATCAAGTCTTACAGTTTTATAGGCCATTCATTTTTCTCCTTTGAAATGACAAAGGAAAGTTGACTTCAGTCAAAATAGTACACACAACATAATCTCATAAGTCACACGTTAAATGTTACTTGTTTTCAGAAGGTTTTGAAAACCTTACTACTGTCACACTCAACTAGAAATAAGTTGACAACTCCTGACTAAATTCAGAGAAAATAAATATTAGTCTTCTAAAATATACAGGACTCACCTTCCTAATGTGACCATAAAATTCAAATACCTCCAATGTTCTCCCTTGAAGATATATTAGCTTCACTCTGAGCAAAGAGCAACAATCCTTTGCATTTTCCAAGGCCATTACATTGAGATTCATCAGATACCTATAACACTTGCTGAAGTTATCCCTTAAATATTTCTATTTGATCAGCACGAAGTGTCCTTCCTTATCTGGAAAACAATCTTTACACATCATTGTCACAGGAGATGCTCCAAGAATCATGACAATGCCAACATCCAGGCTGCAACCAAATCTTTGAGCACAATAATTAGCATCTGAAATACACAGTGCACAGAACCATTTCCCAATGAGGTTCAGTTTCCAGCATCTACGTGGTGGCTCTCAACCATCTGTAACTCCAGCTCTAGGTGATCTGAACCCTATTCTGGCCTCCTCAGGGATTACACACAAATAGTGTTCATGTTCATATATATATAATAAAAGTATATCTGTTTTCATAAAGAAAAGAAAGAAACCTATTTGGGAATGGGCTTCACATGAGAGAGTGCTTTGCCAAGCTCATACAGAGCCCTGTGTTCAATCTCAGCACCACATAAACTGAGTGTGGTAGCACACAGCTATGTGGTAGTACTCGGGAGACAGAGGCTTGAGGATCAGACATTTAAGGTCATCCTCAGCTACATAGCCAGTTTGTGGCCATCCTGAGATACATGAGATAGATCCTCCCTCCAAAAGAAAAAGAGAGCCAGGCACAGTGGCAAACACCTTTAATCCTAGCACCCAGAAAGCAGAGGCAGGAGGATCACTATGAGTTGGAGGCCAGTCTGCTCTACATAGTGAGTCCCAGGACAGTTGGAGCTACATAGTGAGACCTTGTCTCAAAGAGGGGGGGGGGGGGATGAAGGAGGAGGAGGAAGGAGAAGAAAAGAAAGAGAGCAGATCCTGTGTCCAACAACCAACTGTATCAGCAACAGGAGACATAGATTAACAAGCACTGTGTCTACGATGGTTTAGATAGGTTTGTCCCACATAGACTTGTGTGTCTGAATGCTTGTGACACAGAGTGACACTATTAGGACATTGTACTGGCTGGTTTTGTGTGTCAACTTGACACAAGTTGAAGCTATCACAGAGAAAGGAACCTCCCTTGAGGAAATGCCTCCATGAGATCCAGCTGTAAGGCATTTTCTCAATCAGTGATGGGGGGGGGGCATTGTGGGTGGTGCCATCCCTGGGCTGGCAGTCTTGGGTTCTATAAGAAAGCAAGCTGAACAAGCCAATAGGAAACATCCCTCCATGGCCTCTGCATCAGCTCCAGCTTCCTGACCTGCTTGATTTCCAGCCCTGACTTCCTTTGGTGATGAACAGCAATGTGGAAGTGTAAGCCAAATAAACCCTTTCCTCCCCAACTTGCTTCTTGGTCATGATGTTTGTGCAGAAATAGAAACCCTGACTAAGACAAATTGGTACCAGCATAGTGGGGTATTCCTGTGACAATCTGACCATGTTTTGGGGAGGACTGTGGAAGGACCTTGGAACTTTGGGCTAGAAGATCCATTCGGTGTTAAGAGCTCTGTGGGATGTTGTGTAGGAGCTTGGAAGATAATGTTGAGAACAGTGCAGAGGATGGAGGCTTTGCTTGTGATGTTTCAGAGGGAAGATTAAAGACTTTTATCAGGGCTGTTGCTATTTTGATTGTGAAGATTCTGTGGTTTTGGTTAGCTGGGGCTGAAGAATCAGCTGTGATTAACAAGATACCAGAACTACTAAGGCAAAAATTTTGCATTACTGGGACTATTGATGCTGGTTAGCTGGAGCTAAGAAATTATCGGTGATTAAGAAGAGACCAGCATCATTGAGGTGAAATCTTCTGGGAAGTGTTTTTTGAGAGCACAAAGAGGCTGTGTTCCAGAGATCGCCAAGGTTGTACCTCGTGCTGCAGCAGGATTTGGTAATGTGTAAGAGTCACTCAGGTGGTACTGGTTTTGAAGGCATTAAGGGGTCATGAAGAGCAGCTGAGGCTCAGCATTATGAGGCTATGGAAGGCCATTGGTGAAGGTGCAGCCTCAATTGCAATTCATGGCCCAGGACTGAAGGGGTCACGCAGAGGAGTTGAGGCTTGGCACCATGAAGAGAACCTATGAGAGGCTGTTGATGAAGCCTAGTTACAGCAGAAGACAGCCGTGTTTTAGAGATGCTGGTACCATGAGATGACCACCAAGAACAGCAGCAGCAGTGGAGTACAGACTTCTGGAGCCTAGAAGACAAGGTGTGTGCTACAAAGGGCAGAGCTGAAGAAGTGACCCAAGCCCTTGGAGGAATCCAGAAGATCGTGAGTAGATCCCAGATATTGGACAATTGGAGTTTGCATTACTGGGACTTTTGCTTTTGATTGTGACTGTGCCCTGATATTTTCTCTCTTGAAGTAAGAAGATATTTTAGTGCAGCCCACAGTTAAGAGACTTTGAATTTTTAAAAGACCTTGAATTTTAAAAGATATTGGATATTTTAAAGGGATTGAACTTTTAATATGCAAGACTATGGGACTTTTTAAGTTATTTAGATCTTGGGGATGAATAAGAAAGTAAGGGTCGAGGCTTAATGGTGATGTGTTTGTGTGTCAGGTTGACAAGGGGTCAATTATACTGGCTGGTTTTGTGTGTCAACTTGACACAAGCTGAATCTTATCACAGAGAAAGGAACCTCCCTTGAGGAAATGCCTCCATGAGATCCAGCTGTAAGGCATTTTTCTCAATTAGTGATCAAGGAGGGAGGGCCCATTGTGGGTGGTGCCATCCCTGGGCTGGTAGTCTTGGGTTCTATAAGAGCGCAAGCTGAACAAACCAGCAGGAAGCAAGCCAGTAAGTAACATTCCATGGCCTCTGCATCAGCTCCTGCTTCCTGACCTGCTTGAGTTCCAGTCCTGACTTCCTTTAGTGATGAACAGCAGAGTGAAAGTGTAAGCTGAATAAACCCTTTCTTTCCCGACTTGCTTCTTGGTCATGATGTTTGTGCAGGAATAGAAACCCTGATTAAGGCAGAGGTGTGGCCCTATTGGAGTAGGTATAGCCTTGTTGGAGGAAGTGTGTCACTATGGGAGCAGGCTTTGAGGTCTCCTATGCTCAATCCATACCCAGTGTGGCACACAGTCCTCTTCTGCTGCCTGCAGATCAGGATGTAGAACTCTCAGCTCCTTCTCCAGCACCATGTCTGCCTGCACACTGCCATGCTTCCCACCATGATCATAATAGACTAAACCTCTGAAACTGTGAGCCAGTCCCAATTCAATCTTTGCCTTTATAAGAGTTGCCTTGGTCATGGTGTGTCTTCACAGCAATGAAATCCTAATTAAGACAGTGTCCTAACAGCTTTGTCCGTGCCTCCATCTCATTCAGCTACATGTGGGTCACTTGTGGGTTTCCTTCTAACTCCATGGGTGTGTTTTTCATTGGTCTCCTTTTAGCCTGTCACAACCATAGCCAAGGTTGTGAAAAATACAAGGTTTTTATTTCCACAAACTTCAGCAAATCAAGTCAGCTACTTTGAGGGGGATACATGGGGTGCTATCAATTTACAGTCTGTCTCCACTTAGGTGAAAACTTTGGGTCAGGGACAATTATCCATGTCTATCATTGATGCCGTGATTCATAGCAGAGCATGGGGCAGAATTAAAATGCTTGGTTTGTCTTCCTTGGAGTGGAACTTCACTCTGCAAACAAGACAGATAACTCCAAGGGCATCTTAATATTAGTGCACTGTGCTTGGGGCAAAGTCTCCCCAGAATGGAGCCTCTGAAACTCACAGTAGCATGGAGAAGGGACTGGGTGCAGAAAGGAGCTAATGCTGTAGTCCTTCAGACTTAATCCTGCTCCACCCTTTCTTTGTAAATAAAGTCTTATTGAAACACAGCCGCCGGGCAGAGGTGGCACACGCTTTTAATCCCAGCACTCGGGAGGCAGAGGCAGGCGGATTTCTGAGTTCGAGGCCAGCCTGGTCTACAGAGTGAGTTCCAGGACAGCCAGGGCTATACAGAGAAACCCTGTCTTGAAAAACCAAAAAAAAAAAAAAAAAAAAAAAGAAACACAGCCATCACCACTCATTTGTTATTGTCAGTGGCTGCTTTTGTGCTAACAGATGTCACTTCCTGGAAAACCTTGTCCTTGTAAAAGCTTTTTAAGAAGGCCACCGGTAGCAAGCCTTGGAAAGGTATGTTGGCTTATAAGTCTGCCATGTTCTTCCACTTGTGGGTATATACTATATCCACTTAAGAAAACACCATTTATTCATAATTTGCATATTTTAATGTCTTGTATCAGAAAATTATCCTCCCCCAAGTCCCTTGCTTCCCTCAGGACACCCCTTTGAATTAAGAACTCCAAAAATTAAAAAAATGTAAAAGCTCACAATGCCAGAGAAAGAGAGAGTGACAGATGAAAGACACTTAGAAGTCAGCTCTTGGGAAGCAGACTGTTATGGTTTGTATATGCTCAGCCCAGGGAGTGGCACTATTAGAAACCCTGTTGAAGTAGGTGTGGCCTTGTTGGAGTAGGTGTGTCACTGTGGGTGTGGGCTTTAATATGCTAGTCCTAGCTGCCTAGAAGTGAATATTCTGCTAGCAGCCTTCAGATGAAGATGTAGAACTCTCAGCTCCAGCTGTACCATGCCTGTCTGGATGCTGCCATGTTCCCACCTTGATGATAATAGACTGAACCTCTGAACCTGTAAGTCAGCCCCAATTAAATGTTGTCCTTATAAGAATTACCTTGGTCATGGTGTCTGTTCACAACAGTAAAACTCTAACTAAGACACAGATGAACATGAAGTGAGTCTGTCTTCGTATTTATCAATTGCTTGCAAAGGTGGGGTGTACTACCAATACCTCTGAATCAGGGTGTGGGGGAGGCCAGAAGCAGAACACTAGGTCTGTAAGACCTTGCATGATGGCAACACCTCCATGCTGCACCAAATCTGGGCTAGAAGTCAAACTCACTATAGTAGTTAAACAAAGATGCCTCCCACACCTCTCACAATTGAGTGACTGACCCTCCCTAGCAAGGAAAAGGAGGGAGCCATCTGAGTGGGGACACCAACCTCAACTTGAAATTTAAACAAACAACAGATAATGTGTTTGGTATGAGGCTATCCCAAATGTTACATGGGATACACTTAATTTAAGACACTATTATTCTCTGCTTTTCCAAAGGGCAAATACCACTGGGTATTCCACATACCATCTGCAGGTAGTCTTGTATCTGGTGGGTCATTCAGAACCCTTGGATGGCACTATGAAGAGTCTAAGGGTAGAAAGGGAACTCAGGTCTTTTCCACCTCAGCTCCCAGATGGCTGGCAACCTCACTCCACCTACCCAGGCTCCACTGAAGTTTGCACAAAGAGCCAGTGGTCAGAATGGCTCCAGATTCCAAATTTCTCAGCTTCAGAAAATCTCTATGGTGGACGACCATTTCAAATGCTATGGGATATTGGCACCAATTCACATCCTCTCTGGTCACCAGACCCACACCCCACTGAGAAAGTTTCCCTCCCAAACGCCATCCTTAGACAGTGCTGGGGAAAGTGACTCACGAAAGTAATGGGGCTCTCCCAAGAAATAGGAACATGCAGTGTCCCAGGAGGGTAAAGAGGCATCCTTAGTGATGAAACTCCAGGCCAAGAAGGTGGCCTGCAGGCCTAAAGAGCCAGTCCAGACAGGAGCTGGAGAAATAAGAGGAAATCTAGAAGACATGGGAACAAGACCCCTTAGACTTTTCACTACACTGGGAGGGATGGTAGAGACTGCCGGGAACAGAGAGGTAACCTGGTCAACAGTACTTACAAAGCCCAACAGGTGAAAACATTAGTTAATAACTCAAAGAGAAAAGATCTGGAGTCACTAGTAGCCTTGCCACCTTTAAGAAAATACCCAAGGTCAAGAGCTTATAAAAAGAAGGGGTTTAGTTTGGCCCATGGTCTTGGAGGTTTAGTCCACGCCACAGGCTCTTTTGGCTAGTTCACAGAACAATCCACTTATCTCATGCCTAGGAGACAAGAAACAAAGAAGGCACAAGGATCCCACAATTTCCTTCAAGGGCTTCCCCCTAAAGACCTACTAGGCTCCACCTTTTAAAGGTGTCACTGCCTCTTTTGAGAACAACTACAGTAGTTCTGTCAGAACGGCAGGACAGGCAAGCACAGGGTGACACTCTATGCAGTGTCATGAGCCATTGGAAGCTGGGTGGACTTCAGTGGATCTAAATGCCCACTATCAGCTCAAAGAGCCAGTGAGAAAAGAGCAGATTGTTAGATTTATCCATAGATGACATTTGCCCAGGCACAGGCTCTGTAGGCAGAGATGCAAGGACTTTAGCTCTAATTTAATGGATCAGAAAGTGAGGTTGCTAACGGAAACTGAAGGCCTGGTGTTCCCACTTTCATCTTGAGAGTGAATGGACGAGTTCATGTGGGTTTGTTGCTGTTTGAGACAGACTCTCACTGATTAGCGCTGGCTGACCTGGACTTCATTACGTAGATCAGGCTGGCCTTAAACTAAGAGATCTTCCTGTCCCTGCCTCCTGAGTGCTGGGACGAAAAACACAGGCTACCACATCTGGCTTTGAACTTTTGTTTTTAATTATTTGCCTGTGCACATGCCTACACAGGCTGAAAGGATGTCATATCCCCTAGAGCTGGAATCAGATGTTGGTGCTGGGAACCTAACTGAGGTCCTCTATAAGAGCAATAAGTGCTCCTAGCCACTGAACCATCTCTCCAGCCCACCAGGAGGTAATTTTAACAAAGTAAATGTGCTCCATGAGTTTGTTCAGGTTACATCAGCCAAAGAAGCAGATGGCATAAGGAAACTGGTCCCAACTTAGTGGTGTGAGGGAGGCTTGGTGTAGGGGGTAACATCTGTGCTGAGTGAGCCTCAGGAGCTGAGCAGGACATGCGTGCTCCAAGACAAAGCTGGGAGGTAAGCAAAGCAGAGAGAAGACCCAGCAGCAGGATGAGGGGGCAACTAGGAGGACAGAGCTGGAGCAAGCTTGGGGACAGCAGTATGTAGAGCTACAAATCTGAACAGTGGGGCATAGCCTCCAGAAGACTGACTTCCCCCACGGTCTCTCTAACCTCATCTATTATAATACTATAGACTTTAGCTGAATGCATGAACTTTTGGAATAATGACTAACTATCCAAACTCAGTAATTCCTAGACAAAACTCAAAAGAAATAAAAACATGGCTTCCCAAAGATACACATGAAAATATCCATGGCAGTGTTTTGAAAAATGGCCCAATCTGGAAGTATGTCATCAACATCAGAATGACTGGTTGTAGATTATAGAGCAAGGAAAAGGAGGAAATACACAAAGTTCCCACACAAGGTTGAGCAAAAGGATTCCATGAGGAATGTTTCCATTTTTCAGAGTTCCAGCAGTTCTGTAGTGACTGACAGACATCGCAGTAGTTCCCCAGGGGGTAGTCGTCTTCCTTGGAGGCTGCACAGGGAAGGCCACGGGGCCCTGAGGGATCCTCTGCACACACATGAGCAAATGTATCAAGGCACATTCACTCTGCGTACTTTACCAGTGCTAGCTAACATCTGCATACCAGTCACCCTTTTGTTTCTTCTCAATCCAGTGTCTTCATAAGCTGGGAGCCAAATTTCAGGACTCAAGTCCAGGGACCCGGAAATTCTCACTAACATGACCACCTAAACAGGAGTTGAACGGTAGACATGCCAAAGTGGAGATTCCAAGAGGCCTCAAAGAACTACAGCCAACCAAGGAATGCCAAGAGCAGAAAACAGTCTTCCCCAGGCAGTAGTCCCAAAAAAAAAAAGTGGCTATCCAACACCAAGTAGTCAGCCGCGAAGGCATACATACAAGTGATAGACACACTGAGCAGGTTGTATTTCAGAATACGTATGTATATACACATATTCGTGCAACAAGTAGTGAAAACTGAGGTCATGAATATGACAGAGAAAGGAGGTATATAAAGAAGGGTTTGGAGGAAGGAAAGGGTGAAATGATATATTGCAATCTCAAAAATAAAAAATAAATAACAGTATTAAAGAAGTCCAGGTCTGGAGATACATACAGTTCAGGGGTAGAGTGTTTGTCTAGTGTGTTCCAAGCCTGGGCTTTCACCCCAGCGCCTCAGTCCTTTCCACTTCTCCAATAAAGAAATGGAAATTGAAAGGTTCAGTATCATTTCCTACTTTTGTCATTACACATTTTAATATCATCTATTGGGAATTTCAAATTTTTCACTTAGAATGGATTTCATTTTTCAAGCAGTATTACCTGTTTTTCTATACCGTCTTCCATTTGTTTGAAACTATCCTTCGTTTACATGAATTAGAAAGAAAATTTGGGTCCATACTACATTTTTTTTGTTAAAGATTTATTTATTTTATATATGTGTGTACACTGTCCCTGTCTTCAGACACACCAGAAGAGAGCATCAGATCCCCTTACAGATGGTGGTGAGCCACCATGTGGTTGCTGGGACTTGAACTCAGGACCTCTGGAAGAGCAGTCAGTGCTCTTAACCGCTGACCCATCTCTCCAGCCCCATACAACATTGTTGTGTCAAAACAGTTTCATGAAAATGCTTGACTCGCTTTTATAATAGTGCTAAAATTTCTGACAGTGCCTTTTGAACCTTTTTTATTCTTTTTTTTTTTTTTTTCCAGATGTGACACCAAACTACACCCTTAAAAAAGAAAAAGCATGGGGTGGGGTATCAGAGTTCTGGGTGTGTGCACGTGGAGGTCCAATGACAAGTCTGTGGAGTTGGTTTCCTCCTACCTTTGTGTAAGTTCCAGGATTTGAATTTAGACCATCACACTGCATGGGAACACTTCAGACCTGCCTGGGGACATCTCACTGGCCCTGGCCTGTCTTTTTCTCTGCATAATAACATATTGGGAACTCTTTCTTGTTTAGAGGTTTTGATGGAGACACTGTCTTGTAGCCCAGGCTGTTCTTGAACTAGTGACCCTCTTCCCTTAGCCACTGAGCTCTGGGACTGAAGGCCTAAGTCACAGGTCAGACTGTAGGGAGTCTTTATTGAAATATTTGATGTATGAAACTTATGTTCTTAGATTTTTTTCTCATTGATGATTAGAACTTTTCATTCAAACCACAAGTTTTAACAGTATCTTGAAGAACCATAACTGTGTGGCACTGTAATCTTTGTGGTAGGTGTTATGTTTGTGAGCACTGAGCAGGAGGCCTCACACATTAGACAAGGAGTTTGCTGATAAGGGAGTTAGTCTCAGCTCTAGTCTCACTTTTCTTTTTAAATCTTATGTACATTGGTGTTCTGCCTACATATATATCTGTGTGAGGGTATCAGACCACCTGGAACTGAAATTACAGAAAGTTGTGAGCAGCTATGTGCATGCTGGGACTTGAACCTGGGTCTTCCTAACTGCTGAGCCATCTCTCCAACCCCCTACTTTGACTTTTCAACAAAACTTTTGTACTCAACTTCTTATATCCGGTCACCAACATAAGACGCTCCAATTCTTGGTTGGGGAGAGGAAATCAAGCTACTTTTTTATTCCAGATCTTCATTTTGGAAAATACAGATCATATTTTGTGAGTATCAAACTAAGCTGAGGTCTGGAATCCATCAGTATTTTAACTTCTTTATTGTCCTTAAAATTAACAAAGTTCATGTTTATTGTATTTTAAAATACCATTGTCAGCGGTTAAGATCACTTGCTGTTCTTCCAGAGGACCTGAGTTCAGTTCCTAATACCATGTCAGGTGGCTCCCTCTTCTACCTTCAAAGGGCACCTGTAACCATACTTACTCCAGAACAGAAACAATAAAAATAGATCTCAAAGAAATACTTAGTCAAAACTTCATTTAGATTTTATGTCTCTTAAAATCTTCAAAATGTGTAAATGCAAAAACACCGTACATCTGTTTCAAAAATCTCACACTGTGGCCTGCTGTGGTGGCGCATGAACGGCTAGCAGTCCCAGCACTCAGCGCCAGAGGCAGGTGGATCTCTGTGAATCTGAAGCCAGCCTCATCTACATAGTGGTATCGAGGACTACCTAGGGACCTATTTTAAAAAATCAAAACCAAAAACCTCACATTGTGCTAAGTATATTGCTTTCCCTAAACCCATCAATATCTGTGTAAGCACATGCAACTTAATGCCAAATTAAATCCAAATGTCCTAATGACATGGGGTTGGCTGTCTAGAATGTTTCTAAAGACGAGGCCATCACAAATGTCTCCGTTGAAGTCAAGACTTGGCTGCATGAAATCCAGCACTCAAGCCGGGCAGTGGTGGCGCACGCCTTTAATCCCAGCCCTTGGGAGACAGAGGCAGGTGGATTTCTGAGTTCGAGGCCAGCCTGGTCTACAGAGTGAGTTCCAGGACAGCCAGGGCTACACGGAGAAACCTTGTCTCGAAAAACCAAAAAAAAAAAAAAAAAAGAAAGAAAGAAATCCAGCACTCAAGGCGCACAGCAAGAAGTCTATTTCTAACAGCACAAATCACTGAGATCAGATCCTTATAAAAAGCAAATTTCACGTTGCCCCACCTTGCCCAGTCCCTTTCACACAGCCTTTGCCCCACCCAACAGCATTCCTTTCCCTGAAGATCTGGAACAGCAAGGCTTGGTTCGGCTTCTTCTTCTTTTTTTTTTTTTTTTTTTTTTTTTTTTTTTTGGTTTTTCGAGACAGGGTTTCTCCGTGTAGCCCTGGCTGTCCTGGAACTCACTCTGTAGACCAGGCTGGCCTCGAACTCAGAAATCCGCCTGCCTCTGCCTCCCGAGTGCTGGGATTAAAGGCATCTGCCACCACTGCCCGGCATGTTTCGGTTTCTTCATCTCTCCTAACTCTCCAATTCCAAAGGCCTTCTGGGATTGCGCTGCGCCAAGGCCCATACTAAGCCGCCAGACCCGGCCTCCGCCGGACGTTCTCAAACGCACGAGCTTAGGCATCCTCAGAGGCAGCCCATAACACCCAAGACAGGAGGCATGCAGGGCAGGATTCAACACATGGCTGTTCTGTCGCGCAGTAGCCGAGGCCTACTGGGTCACGATATGCTATCACTGGCACTGAGGGCCACCGACCTGGAAGGCCGGATCGCCTGCTTCGTAGGGCCATAACCACGGTGAAACGTCCACAAACAACACGGGCAGATTCGGTACTCATTTCCGGACGAGTCTGCGCAGCTGTACACGCTCAGTTCCGGCATGCCCCGACAGTCGTCTTCCCGACAGCCTCTCTGCTCCTGCTGCTTGCCGGGAGTTGTGGTCTTGGCGCAGGCGGCGCGGCGGGCGCGCGTGGCAGGAAGCGGAAGCAGCCGGTGGCCCATCCCCGGCCCCGCCTCGCCGCGCTGCTCTCCGCCGGGCTATCACTGACGTGTCTCTCGCCTGAGGAAGCGCGCTCCAGAGCTAGCAGCGTCGCCTCATTCGAAGTGGACCACAGTCAAGGCAGGGCGTGGAGTTGGATCGGCCACCGCCATGGCGAGTGAGTCTCCTGGGGCCCCCCCGGTGCAGCCGGGATGTGTCTCTTTTCCCCGCTTGGGCGCTCTCCGGCTGTGCTGTCCGATCCTGGCGGAACGCGGCCTGCCCGGGGGACTCGTCCCCGCGCCCCTAGACGGAGCCCTCTGGGTCCCCGCACGCCCACGCCCGGCTCCCCTTCGTGCCGGGCTCCCTCAGGTGCCCTCAAGTTACTTTGTACCTAACTTTTTCTCTTTCTGTTTCTTCCATCAAAGTCAAATTTCTGGAAGTCATCAAGCCATTCTGTGTCATCTTGCCGGAAATTCAGAAGCCAGAGAGAAAGGTAAGTTCCCCAGATGGTGGTCAAAAAAGCCTTGCAAAACTGGGCGCTGGGAGTTTACAGTACAATTAAAAATGGCCTCAGCACACCGAATGGAAACTGCCCCTCTGGAGTGTGTGCTGGGATGCTCACGGGAGCCCTTGAAAGGTAATCTGGTTGTGTGGGAATTCTCACGACACCATGTCTCATTTGGAACATCTTTAGTGGATAGTGGTTAACAAAGCCTCAGGTTTGCCTAGTCCGAAAGTGGGTCTGAGCAGTGATTGAATAAGACCTCAGTTAGGATCCCAGATTGAGTTACCCTCTGTTCTTCACCTCCAGCAGGAGCAGATCATGGGGTGTTTGTTTCGTGTGGGAGGTGACTTTAGGTATCTAGTTTCCAAAGGAAAAAGCCAGTCGTGTAATCGATATGAACATGTTTGTATTTTCTTTTAATGTATGCTGCCCCAGCGTCGAGTTTAAATGCACTAGTGAGGTCTGCTGCCATTGACAGCAGGTGCACTACTAAAACAAGGAAGTTGAAGATGTAGCACCGTGTGAATCTTAATCAGAATTTCCATGGCAGTCAGCTTCAGCCCAAGAATAAATGTTCCTAATGTGAGATTGCTGGATGAAGGAAAGTCCAGACCCGTGGGTTACAGAAGAACAGTAAATCCACTTTGTGTCCGTTTTCTCAGACTGTGACATACATTCACTTCTGGCCTTTGTAGCTGGCATTCACAAGGATACTGTGTGTATTCCTAACTTTTTTATTTATGGTATTTTTATGTAAATGCCTTATAGTACCCTTGCTGCCTTTGACAGGATGATGTGCAAAGCTTTTCCTGTTCCACCTCAGGGCAAAGGTTCTGGCTGGAGGGCCAAGAAGCCCAAGTCCCACACTTTACATTCTTTCTTCATAGTACTGTGACCTTGGCCTGGCAGAACAAGGGAGATGGGAAATCTATATAAGGTCTAACTGGCCCGGGTGGGGAATACGTCTGATGGGAGTTTAGAACGAGGACTAGAAGTTGCCTCGAGGGTGTGGGAAGGATTCCTGGTTTGCGTTAGTGCACTTGGATGGTAGGTTGTTCGGTGCAGTTCTTATTGATTGTAAATGTAAAGGCTAAGGGTGAGTGAGGTGGGCAGATAAGAAATGGCCTTGGCAGAAGAGAGGGGCCTGGAGTATGGCTTGGGAGTCCTTGCAGGAGTGGGAAAATCATGGTACCAAATGAAGGTAAGTTTGCAGCTATTTCAGAGGCAGGAGATTCAGGACTTTGGATGTTTTGTTCTTAAATTGACCTGGAGAGGAGGCTTTCTCATTTAAAATAGTCTTGAAAACTGTGTCTCCCCTTTTTCTAAAAGTATCGTTAACATAGGCTGGGGGCTAGTGGTAGACATGAGGCCCTGTGTCTGGTGTCCCATCATCACAGTAGATAGACAGTACGTGTACACATTCATTATAAGTTTGTCTTTCTGGTTCCTGTGAAGTGGTGTTGCTTCCCTCTCGTTAGGTGCTGAGTTCTTGGTGTGGTAGAATGACATGTTGGAAAGGCAGTGTTCTTGAGAAAAAGAGGAGGAATGTGAAACACCCTCCCCCCCCCCAGCTGCCTCTACAGGGTCTGAACTTCGAATTCACACCACCTGTGGGGCCCAATAATACTGTGTTTTACCGGGAGTGACCAGACTCAGAGGACATGACAACTCTCACACAGAGCCAGTGCTTGTTGGAGCCTTTTCTTTCTTCTTCTTCTTTTTTTCTTTTTTTCTTTTTTTTCTTTTTCTTTTTTTGGCTTTACGTTCACTTAACATTGTTGATCTTTAGCTGTCTGTTAAACCTGTCTAAACCTGTGTGGTGGTGGGTCAAGCACTACTGAGAGCTCTCACTACCTAGTGACAGCTCTCTTGAACAGAAGGAGCCTAGAGGTTTCTAATCAGGCTAGAGAGTAAATTGATTTGTGTTGATTGTTTAACTTGCTTGATTTGTTATCTTTCTGATTGTTGTGACAGCATTCCTGACAAAAGAAATGGAAGGAAGGAAGGATTGTGTTTGGGCTCACTGTCCATGAGTGCAGTTCATTACGGCAAGGAGTGAATGACAGCAAAAACTTCAGGCACATTGGTCACACTGCATCCCCGTCAGGAAGCAGAGTCAGCTGAATGCTGTGCTCAGCTCACTTTCTCCTTTTCACTCAGTTCTGGATTCTAGCCCGTGGATTGGTGCCTCCCACGTTTAAGCTGGGCCTTCCTACTTTAATTAGCTCAGTCCAGAAACTCCTCCATAGTCACGCCTAGATGTTTGTTTCCTTTGTGATTCTGGATCCTATAAAGTTGGCAATCTAGATTAACCATCATACTTGACACCTGGGAAGGGATGAAGAGAAGCCATCTTGAGTTTCAGTTGTTACTGTGAGTGGTTGGTTAAGAATGGTTAAGGGGCTCAGATTCACTTCAGCTGCAGGATTTGAGACAGATTAAACTTTCTTGGTCACTCTGCTCATTGTCACATGAAGATAATCTGTGCAATGGGAGGGTTATCTGAAGTGAAGACCTACATAGGTCTTTGTATCTCGGACAGAGAAAGCACATGATGTATGCTACTTAATGTTATGGTGCTGTGTTTGGTACACTTTTGAGCAGCCTCTGAAACATGGGGAATGAGATCTTATTTGGATCCCTCTGTATTTGTTTGCCTATGTGATAACACTGCTTTCATTCATTCCTTTCCAGATTCAGTTTAAGGAGAAGGTGTTGTGGACAGCCATAACCCTCTTCATCTTCTTAGTATGCTGCCAGGTAAGCTCTGTCAGGTGTCGTTAGGGGTGAGTGGGCTGGAGACACGTGTGTGATGTGGCTCTCTGCCTGTTTGTAGATTCCCCTGTTCGGCATCATGTCTTCAGACTCAGCTGACCCGTTCTACTGGATGCGAGTGATTCTGGCCTCTAACAGAGGTAGGGCTCTGCTTACGCTGCCCTCCCTGTAGTGTGGGACGAAGAGCCTGGTTTACTTCATGGTTTGGCTTTTTATAGAGCTCAGAAAGTTTGTGAAGATGTGTAGCTTGGAAAATAGAGGATGTCGATGTGGGAAAGCAGTCCAGCATTTGCTGATGAATGCACCCTGTGGGTCTGAATGCAATACAGAACCTGTAGTAACAAGATACGGCTGCATTTCGGGAAATTGTTTAAAACATGGGAGAATTGGAATACCTAAAGTGATAACATTCTTTAGAAGGTATAATTTGTTTCTCAGCTGAATCTTTTTCATATCTGTAGGTTATAGTATCTGCCCCCTCCCCCCAAAAAAGATTTTTTTGTAAGTCCTAGACCATTTACCTACCTATGGGCACAGAGGGTTTTGAATATGTATGTTGATATTGCATTTGGTTAACGCAATTAAAAAATACAGTGCACATTCAGTTGGAAATCAGAATTATGACTGGATTTAGCATAATGGAAGGTGGGAGTTTATTCACAGCCAGATATGGTTGTGCTGGCCTGTTTCCAGACTCTGGGAATGCCTTCAGTTTTATCCTGTCTTACTAACTGACAGGGAGGCTAGCCTCTCTTATCTCCGTGAGGCTAGAGTAAATCTGTTGCTGACTTGAAATGCAGCAGTCTGAATAGCATGTGACTGCCTGGACAGAATGAGATGCTGCTGCCTGGCAGGGCGAATCAAGTGTGTTAAGCTGCGCCCTAGTCATTGGTATTTGGAGGTGGTTCTATAAGGTAACTGCTGCTAGCAGACTGAAGGTTGTGTGTTAGTGCCCTGCCCCTCGTGCTGTTCACTGTACTTAACAGTGTCTGCTCTACCAAGCTCATTTTGGCTGTGTCTTGCTGCCTTCCCCAGGTACCTTGATGGAGCTAGGTATCTCTCCCATTGTCACCTCCGGCCTTATCATGCAGCTCCTAGCTGGTGCCAAGATAATTGAAGTTGGGGACACTCCGAAAGACCGAGCTCTCTTCAATGGAGCCCAAAAGTGTAAGAAATACTGTACATTATGTTGGTGTCCACAGTTGCCAGTGTGAATTTGCTCTAAAGCCTCTGGGATTAAAGCAGTTGTGCTCTGTGCTCTGACCTCCTTGGCTGCCCCTCTGCATGCACTCTGACCAGGACGAGGCAGGATGGAGTGGAAGGAACAGGGCTGGGAGCTCACCTTTGCTGTGCACAGCTGTCACTCATATATCAGAGCTTCACTGAACAAAGCTCCTGTATGTGTGAAGTGAGTTAAGGGAAGAGAGGGCACTCCTGGGTGTCCTGTGCTCCTTATCAGCTTGTGAAGAAAGTGACGTGGTCATTCTGAAGGCTCGGGTTTTCATCTAAGGAGGTAGTGATGTTTGCTATACAGCAAGTGATAGGTATAACTGGTAACCTCGGCTAGCCACCAGCATCAGTGTCCTGCCTCTGAACTGGAAGAGGTTATTCAGGAAAAGTTTACAAACCTTTTCTGCCTTAGGAATTCAGGAATATTGGGCTGGGTGTGTGACTCAATGGTAGAGCATTTGTAGCATGCCCAAATCCCTGGGTTTGATTGCTGATACTGAAAAAAATTCTTTTAAGTAAAGCAGGGATACTGAGTGATATGTGTTAATTCTTTACATTTTTTATTCATGTGCATGTGCCATAGTGTGTGTGTGTGTGTGTGTGAGAGAGAGAGAGAGAGAGAGAGAGTCAGAGAACAACTGTAGGTGTGATTCTACTCTTCTGTCATGTGGGTTCCGACCATCATCCTCAGATTACCCAGTGTGGCAGCAAGTGTCCTTACGCTGATCCATTTTGCTGGCCCTGTTTGTTTCGTTGGTTGGTTTTTATTTTATTTATGTTTTATTGTGTTTGCATGGATGTATGTGCCATGAGTCTGTGTAGAGAAAGGTCAGAGGATATTGTAGAGTCTGTTCTCTTTTCTCCTCTGTGTGGAATCTGAGGATGGATCTCAAGTCATCAGGCCTTCGTGGCAAGTACTTTACCAACGTGGACATCTTGGCAGTTCCCGAACAGTTCTTTTCAAATTTCAAATAGGGGCTGTATTAGAGGTATACTTAAACTTAAACTGAAATTTAAGTCTTATTTGGAACCAACTAATGCTGGGAAACCAGTACTATGTGTCAATTCAAATGTGCCTAGGAATGAAGTATAGTGGGATCTGAGAAACTGTGAAAAGGGAGCTCTGTCAGGAAACAGGACCAGTAGCCAGCCCAGTGGCACTGTGGGCTCCCTCTCAAGACACTTGAAATATAAACTTAGATCCAAAAGTATTGGTTTTATCCCAAAGTCTTCTACACTCTGAGCTTTCGAGGTAGCCCACTTACGGCTCCACTTAGAGGTCTTCAGATCCCAGTGCCCTGCTGTGCACCTGAGCTTCAGGCATGCCAGCACTGCACTGCGGCTCTGATGTTGTTTGGGAGTCCATGCTTTTCCTAAGAACACATTTGCCATGCTCCAACTCTTTCTCCATCACGGAGCAAGAGGCGAGACTGGAGAGCAGATGTGCTTCTGTTGAGGGCACCTGTGTTATCTCACACTTTGACAGTGTGTGTGACTATTGAGATTCCTCCTCCAGTTCCTTGGAGGCAGTTTCAGCACTGTTTTTTCTTCTCAGTGTTGGCATTCAGGTGTTCCTTAGCCACTTCTGCTTTGAGAACACAGCTCTCTTGGTTTCTAGTGTTTGGAATGATCATTACTATCGGCCAGTCCATTGTGTATGTGATGACCGGCATGTACGGGGACCCCTCGGAGATGGGTGCTGGAATCTGCCTGCTGATCACCATTCAGGTAATTGTTACTTATGCTGTGACCCCCCCAACCCCACCTGCAAATACCAAATTGTTATTTATGCTGTGCCTTAAAGAAGCTGGAGGCTGTAGGTCTGCCCTTCTTAATTCCAGATGAAGGCTGAGGACGCTCCCTACCCCACTCAGCTATCTGTTTTTATACTCAAGAACTCAATTACTGAAGAAGAGAGCCACATCCACTGGGAGCAGTAACATCTATTTGGGGTTCTTTACTTTTTTCTTTTTTCCACAGCTATTTGTTGCTGGCTTAATTGTCCTACTTTTGGATGAACTCCTGCAGAAAGGGTACGGCTTGGGCTCTGGCATCTCTCTCTTCATTGCGACTAACATCTGTGAGACCATTGTGTGGAAGGCATTCAGCCCCACCACTGTCAACACTGGCCGAGGTAAGGACCCCAGGAGCTCATGCCAGAGTTTGGCAGAGGCACAAGCTCCTGGTTTCTCTGTGCATCCACTGTTTGTAAGTACAGGTGGGCTTATGCTCACGGCATTACACAGCCTAGATTTTCATATCCCTCTTCATGGTTGGTGTGCCAGATATGAGTGGGGTCTGTGTTCTCAGCACAGAAAGAACTGCATTACAGGAGTGAATGCCTTCTGTTTTAGCCTCTGTCTTGGGTGGACTTCAAGTCATAGCCACTGTGTTGACACTGAGATTGTACGCATCCTCACCTTTATATATTTTGGCAGTTTACTCTGGATCGTTTTTTTTAAAAATTAAAACAAAAAACCAAAGCATTTGATCACGCTTGCCCTTGGGCTCAGATCTATTAACGGTCTGTAGGTGGTGTGAGCACACTCCTCTGCTGCTGATCTGGGTCATCATGTAGTGAAGGGTCATAACACACATCTCTAATTCCAGCTCTCCAGAGGCTGAGGCAGGAGAGTTTTGAATTTGAGGCCAGGCTCTCAGAAAACTAAGAACTGAGAATGTAGCTCAGTGGTAGAGGTTTGTGCAAGGCTTGACACCTGGCACCACAGAATACCATGCAACCGCATGATGCCTGGCTCATAGTAGGTACAGGTCAGATATTAGCATGCTATGGCATAGCCATTAAGAGTGCCCTGGCATGGGAATGTTTCTAATCAAAATGTGTAAACACTACGAACGCTATAGAATAAGACTTACTAGGGAGTTTTTTGGGTTTTTTTGGGTTTTTTTGTTTTTGTTTTTGTTTTTTTTGGCTAAATGTGTTATTTATTTAGAAGAGTCTCATGAAAAATATTTGTGCATGTTTTTATAAAATCGGGTGCAGGGGCAGTTTTTGCCTCGGAGGCCATGCAGTCCCATATAATGAACAAAAGCTGTCCTCTAGTGAGATGGATGGCACTGAGAGACGGGGCAGTGCTTCTTGGACTTGGGTGTGGGAGGCAGCGGTTGAATGCAGTCGGAGTGTACTGTTCAGAAAGGCCATGTGATCAGGGATGCCAGAACTGGGAATGATAGCAAAGACGGGAGAGGAGTGGGGTGCTCGGTCCAGGCTCAGGAACAAGTAGGGAATTGTTGCATTCTGGGGCTGATGGAGTGTGGAAGGAATGACGCACTCATACTGCGGAGCACACTGCTAAGGAGCGTGTGGCTGCCTTGAGCAGATAAGATGTGAAGCACAGATTGATTGTTAGGGGAGATGTGAGAGATGGGGCCAAAGTGGGAAACTGAGAAGTCACTGGGAGTGTCTCCATGGCCAGGTCTGGTGGAAATGTAGTCTGAAAGGGTGGTTTGATTTACTGACTGCTGGTATGGGACGAACACACCGGGGATGATAGCATCAATAAGGTACAAAGACCAGAAGTGGACAGAGGACACGGGGGACCTGTAACCAGAGGGGCTGCTACAACTTGGCTGGCTCACCACTGTTGCTTCCCTGGGTAGTGCAGAAGTACAGGACAGCATGCATGGGTGTGCCACTGGGGTAGAGCTAAGCATGTGGAGATGGGCTTGTTCCCAGAGATTTGACAGATATGACAGTAATTGTAAAAATTAGAAGAGCCGAGGCCTAATTGTGGCATTGTTGGCACTGCTGTGGGTTCTAAGACATTGCTGTCACACAGCATCCTGGGGTCTTGGGTAACTGTGACAGCAATAAGGAAGAAAGGGCCACCGGGAAGGTGTTCTAGAATTGATCTCAGTTGAGCAGTCTTGAAAGGCATGAGGGAAGGAACTAGCAGCTCTGTGTCCTGAGCTGAGGTTGTCTCCACGAAGCTGGAACAGGGCAAAAGCAGAGTGTTTGATGGGGAGCTTAGAAAGGCTACCGGGGAGAAAGCAGGAGCAATTCCTTCTCCCCTAGTCTGCCTGGGGACACCTCCTCTGTTAGATACAAGGCTTGTTCTGGCTGCACCTCCTTATCCCTGAAAAGAAGCTAGGCCACAACCGAAAGGTAGGAGGGCTTGCTCTAACCTCCCCTTACCCTGCAGATATGTGGGACACTCTTCCTGCTCCCTTCAGCTTTCAGGAGCCCATCTGTTTGCCAGGCCGACTAGTAGGCATGACCTGTGGGAGGGTGGAGACTATGATCTCAGGCCATACACACACAATGGCAGCCACATTTCTCCTTGAGGCATTAGCGTTTGGTATTTGAGCTGAGAGCTCAAGCTTTCCCCACTCTCTCCCACTGGGGGCAGGCCGCCCTCTTCAGGAACTGCCCAGGTTCCAGAACAAGATTTGGCCTTTTCCAGACAGATTGTCACACATGTGTTAAAATTGGTAATTGTCCTTCCACATATCTGGTGACCTAAGAAATGAGACCAGCCAGCTCATCTCAGAAGAGCCCTATGCTGTAGTTTGCCTTACTGAGCTCCTTCACCTTTCCTATATTTGGGTGATTAAGAAGCTGAGGGGCCACATGAGCACTCTTCGCCCTCCACTTCTATACATGTTGTCGTCAGATGAAGTGATGAGATGAGAGCCGTACGCAAGCCTTGCACTGAGACCAGAACATTGCATTCTCGGTTCTGACTCTCCCTAGGCCTAGGCCTGGAAGCTTCTAGCCTCTGTACAATCTTAACTTCTAAGCTGACTGACTCAAAATGGCTTTTCTCAGCTCTTGACTGAATTGCTCTGTCTGGCCTTTCACTAACTTTGACAATCCGTTCTAATCCTCTGGCTCTTTTTCTCTAGCTCATTTTGTCTTCCTGTCTAGCTTGTTTTCTCTGTAGCCTGTCTCTGTAGACCTGTCCCAATAAAGTTACCATGTACACCTACCACCCATTACTACCATCTTTTCTCTTTCACTGCTCTTTTTTTTTTTTTTTTTTTTTTTTTTTTTATGTGAGTACACTGTAGCTGTCTTCAGACACACCAGAAGAGGGCATCAGATCTTATTACAGATGGTTGTGAACCACCATGTGGATGCTGGGAATTGAACTCAGGACCTCTGGAAGAGCAGTCAGTGCTCTTAACCACTGAGCCATCTCTCCAGCCCTCTTTCACTGCTCTTAGTAGCCTCTCTTCCTCTGCTGTTCTTGTGAGAGTTGGGTGTATCTTATCTCTGACTCATTCTGTCAAATCTTTCTCTGATTCATCACTTTGTCTGCACATCAATTAGACATCACTTTCAACATGGCTGTTTCCTTCTACAAACTAACCTTGTCTTCATTGTTAAGGATTAAAGGTGTGAACTCTAAGAGTGTGTCTGGCTGGATCAATCTTTGGATGCGATCCCTTGCAGAACAGCCATGTTGCTAGATTAAAATTCCTCTACACACCGTATGTTCTGCTCTGCCCACAGGGATGGAATTCGAAGGCGCCATCATTGCGCTGTTCCACCTGCTGGCCACCCGCACAGACAAGGTCCGAGCCCTTCGGGAGGCGTTCTACCGCCAGAACCTCCCTAACCTCATGAACCTGATTGCCACCATCTTCGTCTTTGCTGTTGTCATCTACTTCCAGGTGTGTCCAAAGGCAGCTGAGAGAAGCACTGCCTTGTACAGCAGGCAAGCTCGGCACCCCCGCTGTCCTGCTTCACAGTTCTCGGTTATGATCTGTGCTCTCTTGTTTCTGAGGACACCTGAACGGCTAGCTGTCTCAATTGCACTGATCTCATACTTAGCAGGATTTTTGTATTTGAAAGTGGGTTGGTTGGTTGGTTGGTTGGTTGGTTGGTTGGTTGGTTGGTTGGTTGGTTGGTTGGATAAGGTTGGTTCGAGACAGTGTCTGTCTAGCCTTGGCTGGCCTGAAACTCAGTATATAGATCAGGTTATCCTAAACTTATATAGATCTACCTTCCTCTGCCTTTCAGGTGTTGAGATTAAAGGTTTATGCCATCGTGCCCAGCACGCTTTACAGTAATTTTGATATTAACTGAAAGAAATTACAGCAGTTATTCAGATGTGGTGGCTCATTTAGTTGGTGGGACATCAGACCAGAAGTTTAGAGATAGCGTGGTGTATGCAGTGAGCTTCTGTTTTAAACCGAACAAGGCTGGTGAGGTGGCTCAGTATGTACAGGTGACTGTTGCCAAGCCTGGTGACAGGTTAATTCCCAGGACCCACGTGTAGAGAACTAACTTCTTTCTATATGCTGTCCTTTGACTCCTACTTACACACTGTGGCATGCATGCACACACACACACACATGCACACGCACGCACGCACTTGAAAGACATGTTTGTGACAAGCCAGGTAACTCAGTGACTACTGCTGAGTCTTAGCTAGCTGCCTGCTTGCTTAGTAACAAGTCAGTCTTTTGGAGCACGGCGATGATTGCGGTTGAATCAATAAGAAGTTTGAGTCTTCTGTCTTGTCCTAGTGTCCTGGGCACTGGGTTTCTAACAAAAGGAAGCAGCTCTGATGTCGGAGTTTGAGCAGGGTGGGTGGCTGGTAGGAAACTTAGGGTTTGTTAATGATCACATCATGGATGACCACTGCCCGAGAACCACCAATAGGATCTTGAGGTGCTCATGCAGGCCTTTCTATATAGGAAAGAAAAGGGCATGTGTCCTCAGACATCACAGCTGAGAGTGCAGTGGCAAAACTGACACCCAGCGCCAGCTCCCCTATGACCGATCCGACTGTCCCTGACCACACAGGACAGTATGGATATGACAGTAAGAGGTCATGTTGTGTTTGTGCTGTAGGGCTTCCGCGTGGACCTGCCAATCAAGTCAGCGCGTTACAGAGGCCAGTACAACACCTATCCCATCAAGCTCTTCTACACCTCGAACATCCCCATCATCTTGCAGTCTGCGCTGGTGTCCAACCTCTATGTCATCTCCCAGATGCTGTCAGCACGCTTCAGTGGCAACCTGCTGGTTAGCCTGCTGGGGACCTGGTCGGTGAGTGTCACTGGGTAAGGTAGGATTGTTTGTACTGAAGCAGTAGCTGTGGCTTGTGGCAGGGTATCTTACTTAGCTCAGGACCAAATATTTCACCCAAAGGTCTTTCTGAGTTGTCTCTTAACACAGTTCGGTGAGATTGCTGTGGGTGTGCTTATGGCACCACAAAGCATTTGCTGGGAGCGCTTTGGCACTGTGCTGTGGCATGTTGAAGAAGCATCCAGACAACCTCTCTCTCTTACTTCTAGGACACATCATCTGGGGGCCCAGCCCGTGCTTATCCGGTTGGTGGCCTGTGTTACTACCTGTCTCCTCCAGAGTCATTCGGCTCCGTGCTGGAGGACCCGGTCCATGCAGTCGTATACATAGTATTCATGCTGGGCTCCTGTGCGTTCTTCTCCAAAACATGGATCGAAGTTTCGGGTTCTTCTGCCAAAGATGTAAGTCTTAAGTCTACATCCTGCTAGAGAGATGGGCAGCTGCTGGCGTCCAGGGCGCTCCACTTGTCACCGCTGTATATGTGGTCGTTTGTGATACAAGCCGTCCGTTCTACAGTCGGACCATCCCTTTGTGGGGCAGTGTGGGAGCCCCGAGGGTAAGCAATGGAGATGAACAGAGTTGGCCCTGACAACCTGAGGTCAGGCTAGAAAGATAGACTGTTGTGTGAGTGAGAGAATTGCTGCAAGTTACAGTTCTCCATGGAGACTGCCTGGGCTGTGGGCGAAAAACATCTGACCGGGAGGTGGGAGCACTTGGGAGGCAGAGTCAGGCAGATCTCTGTTAGGTGGACACCAACCTGGTCAGCCAGGACAGCCAAGGTTACATAGAGAAACTCTCTCTCAAAAAAAAAGAAAGAAATCAAAAATCGGAAATTGTTTAGTTCCATTATAAAGCACCCAGCCTCTGGCTCAAGTGCTTCTGCTTGGGTCTTAAAGGTTGCAAAGCAGCTGAAGGAGCAGCAGATGGTGATGAGGGGCCACAGGGAGACCTCCATGGTGCATGAGCTCAACCGGTAAGTGGTCATTAAGTCCGAATACTAGAAACACAAGTATAGCCCTGTATAACCCCTGACCAAAGAAGACAGCACAAAGAGGAAAAGGAAGCACACAGCCAGGGTGTTGATGGTATAGGATGGCGAAGACTGAGCAGGGCTGATTTAGGCTAGGTAGGTCCTAGCACAGACAAAGCCATGGTAGAGCTGGCCTGGAACAGGTGCTTAGTGTTCAGAAATAAGACCAGACCAGAGGCCAGACACTGCCAGGCTCCGCCACAGGTGATAGAGGAATGTAGCGGTCACCTTGTAGAGAGAGGAAGGCGATGAGGGTCTAGAGCGGCTCCAGGAGCAGCAGGCAACCATGCCTAGACCTCCTCGTGGAAAGTGCCTGAGGCTTTCTGCCCAGTTCGTCATCATGGTTGGTTCTTCTGTAGTCACTCAGAACAACCAGATGCCGTGTAGAATGAGCAAGTGACCTTGCTCATTGAAGCTTGCTGACCTCACTGAAGGAGGCCACCACAAGGAACACCAGAAATGTTCGTTTCTGAGCCAGGAGCAGCAGGGCTTTCACCTAAGGCACCTGACTGAGGCTGCCCAGGAGAAATGCACAGCAGTGTCAGGCAGAGACTCTTCACATTCACAGCGCACCTATCTGGGCATGTCTGCAGATGGTTTCAGCTTTCTAGTAGCACAAGAACCAAGATGGTGCCTTACGTTCTTGTTTTCAGACTGTTTAAGATCTAGAGTGGCATCACCCATGTTTGGATTTGTGCTGGTCACATTCCCCCAGTCCTGTGTGGCTGGCTTGATGAGCCTGTTAGGCTTTCCGGCTCTTCAGGCAGCACAGAACTAACTGTCTGTCTGTCTGCAGGTACATCCCCACAGCTGCAGCCTTCGGTGGGCTGTGCATTGGGGCCCTCTCCGTCCTGGCTGATTTCCTGGGTGCAATTGGGTCTGGAACCGGCATCCTGCTGGCGGTCACCATCATCTACCAGTACTTTGAGATCTTCGTCAAGGAGCAGAGCGAGGTGGGCAGCATGGGAGCCCTTCTCTTCTGAGCCTTGTGTGCTCGTGGACCAGGGTGAGGGCACAGGCTCCAGAACTGCCCAGGAAGGGTGCTCTTACTGCTGGAGCATGCCACTGTGGCATAGGGACTTTAAATTTTTTTTATTTTTATTTTTTAATTTCATATCTTTAGATTCCACTGTGTAAAGTGCTAGGAAATTTCCAATTTGAAATTTTGCTTTTTCTGGCATTGACAAAAAAACAGTAGAAGTGAATTGTTAGCTGATGGCCAGGGGGTATGGTAACAAATTGTCCCCAAGTATCCGATGTAATTTTTATTTAAACCCTTGCACTTCTCAGTGCCTGGCAGCTGCAAGGGTCCCAGCTGCCCCAAGGCAGTCTGTGGCCCTGGTTGAAGGAAGCACAGACTAGGAGATGTCTGCATCTCCTCTGGGCAGGCAGACAAGTGAGGGTCAACAGGGTCTACATGTCTGCCATTGCCAGCGAGGAGGGGATGACTGGCTTTACTTGGAGCCCAGCCAAGCTCCGTAGCTGGGCACATGTAAAGGGTCCTCGTGCTTGCCCTTTTCCAGTTCCCACTAGAATGGGAGCTCCTGTGGTGGCCACCTTTGTCTTCCTACTGAGGACTTCCGGTTCCAGGTCTTAGGATTTTCTTATTGTCGTTAGGACCAAATGTAGATTGGCTCAGGACCATAAGAAAATCACACTGGGGTTCAGAGATCTCTTAGGGAAGTTGCTCAAAATCCTGTTTGTAGGTTAAGGTGTCTGGGGTAACAAATATCATGGGCCTGAGGGTTAGGAGCCTCAGGTCTATAGGAAAGACCCCCTCTTAAGACAGACTGTCTATCAGCAAGGGTACAAGGCTGCGGTTTGAGGTCAGAGCAACTAGAGCTTGTCGGCTTACCTTGAAACACAGGAGAGTCCAGTTGTTCACACAAGGGGGCAGGAGCTCTGTGGGTGTACGGCCATGTGGTCACAGCCTCCCAGCAGCAAGACACCTGGGTCCACCACACCTCAGTGGAAGTAGCAAATGCCTCCCTGACCCAGGGCTTCTAGGGACTCTTGCTGCTATGCTTGCCAGCAAATGGCAATCAAGGGACAATTAGCCACTTGCCCCGATCCAAGTCAGCATCAGGACCAGATCCCTTGCACACAGCCCAGGACTCACACCATATCACACGTGGCCTTGTCTAGACCCAGTCCTGAGCAGAGGAGCCTGGTGCCCTCCCAGTCCACAGGGTCTTCCCTCTGCCCCTCCTCTGCCACTGCCACAGAGCAGCAGGGCTTCCTACCTACCCTAGGGGACTTCATAGCTTCTGGCAAGCAGGTGCAGAGTCCCCAGCTCTGGGCTGTGCTGGGAAGTGTCAGGCCTAGAGGAGTCCACAGCCTCACCTGCTGCTATAGCTGTCAGCTGGGCCTAGTGGCTTGTGGTTGATGGTCACTATGAGTGGGTGAGTGGGGATGACCTGGCTTCCAAGAGGACTGTCACTGTGGACACCAAAATGGCTTAACTGAGATACAGTGAAAACATGACAAATAAACCACCTTTTTACAAGCTGCCTTGTCATCTTTGTAAACCGAAGGCGGAGAGCTTGTTTGGAGTGCTGGAGGCGAGCCAGGGTTATTAGCACGCCTGTGACGTATCCTGAGACATACTATGCCTGCCAGCTGCTTCCTGGGAAAAGGAGGCATGGGACTAGGGCAGTGGAATCCCTGTGCACTAACAGGAGTGAGGCTGTGGCCTCCAGGAGCAATGTACACCTGGGTCCTGAAGGGCACTGGAGTGTGCTGCCCAAGCCAAGTAGGTGGCACAGTTGGAAGGAGCCGATAGCTCTAACTGTTCAGGCTCAGAGCACAGCTGTTCACCAGGGAGTCTTGTCAGTGACTGCTCTGGGACCAGACCTGCAGCTACAGCCTGATAGGGACAGGTGACCTGGGTGGTACACCTGGGACCAGCCTGCCAGCACCTTCCTGTTTACACACCTCAGCAACGGACAGGCAACAGGGCGGTTCTTGGGCAAGACTAGGGAAATGTACACAGCAGACCCCCTAAACATGCTGTTCTGTACAGCTTTGGAACATTGCTCTGCTGTGTTGAGCCAGGCAGACTCACCCTTAGGACTGCTTGGTGGGCAGGTGTGAGCCTGACTTAGCAGTGGCACTGCTTAAAACTGCCACAGATGGGCAGCCACATCTTTCTTGCCGTCCACTCACCTGCCTGCCACCACAGGGTTGCAGGAGCCTAGCTGGAGGTGGTGGGGCCCAGCAACAGGTTACACTGTTGGCCTCTAGGGAGGGAGGGATCGGGAGCCAGCTTCTTGCTGCCTGGGTACTTGAAACTATGTCAGAGCCAGCCCGGCTGAGGGAGTCAACAGAGCCCCCTGAAGCAGCAGTTTGGTCTGAGGCTCCTTTCTACTGCTTGGTTGCTGCTGTCCTCCAGGCACCTCTGCTGGGACTTAGTTGGAATGGCGTATGTAGCTGGAGAGGTTCTGGGTCTGTGAACTTGACAGGTGGAAATGCCTGAGAAGAATTATTTAGATGAGATTTATCTCTTCATCCCTGTGAAGTTGTCTTCATTAGGTTGAGATAGAAAAACCCACTCTAGGGCTGGAGAAATGGCTCAGTGGTTAAGAGCACTGACTGCTCTTCCAGAGGTCCTGAGTTCAATTCCCAGCAACCACATGGTTGCTCACAACCATCTGTAATGGGATCCAACGCTGCCTTCTGGTGTGTCTGAAGACAGCAACGGTGTACTCATATACATAAAATAAACAAATCTTAAGAAAGAAAGAAAGAAAGAAAGAAAGAAAGAAAGAAAGAAAGAAAGAAAGAAAGAAAGAAAGACCCACCCTAAATGTGGGCTTCATTATCTCACTGGCTGGGGCCTGGACTGATAAAGTGACTGATGGCTTCAAACTCCTGTTGCCTTGACTTCCTGCCACCGTGGACTGAGCCAGAGTAAACTCTTAAGCTGCAATGAGACAAATAGCTAATAAGCCAGGTTCCCATGTTCCCTGTAACCCTAGTCCTGTATGCTGCTCTCCTTCCCACTACCTCCCTGCATCCCAGCCTGCCCTGGCTGGATTGGATGACAGCCTCAGGAGAGTCTAGGGATGACCAAGGAGCTTAATCTCTGTTCCATGGGTGGCTCAGGCCCTGGGGAAGAACGTGCTCCCCAATGATAGCAAAAACCCAGCCTGGACTTAGATGTGCCAGTCCCTGGTCTGGACTGCACCAGGAGTGCCTTTGCTGGTGGTGCCTGCACCCTTCCGGCTGAAACCTGTGATCAGTTCATCTAGCATTACATTGTACCAGCAAATAGCTTCATTTGTGGGAACAGAATCAAAATCCACCCTGGGAGCTTCCACCCCAACAAGAGTGTTTCCACAGTGTCTACCAAGCCCACTGTAATCCTGTCCTGCCTGACCACCTCCTATCCATCCTTCAAAGCCCACTTCGGTACGACTTAAAAACACCCACAACCCATCAGAGGGGTGACAGCAACCCCAGTGTTCACAGGGCTAAGAGGAGGATCATGAGTTTAAGGCTAGCCTGGGCTACTGTCTCCACAGTGGGGGGAGTGGGTGTAGACTAGATCAGAAAAATCCCTAAGATACACTGGAGGTAAACACCAAAAGCAATTGTGTCCATTACTGTTCGTATTTAGAGCAGGCAAGGAGGCGCCTGGTGTGACGCTGTACAACGTTAATCCCATTGCTCTCGATGGAGAGGCAGGCTGGTCTTAGTTCCAGCTGAGGCCACACTACACAGACACTGTCTCCCTGCCCCACTTACATATGCGTATACCCAGAGAGACAGACAGAGAGCATGACCGACACCTGATGGGGGCAGTGAGCAAGGACATGACAGTGCATCTGGAAAGTTCGAGCAATCCTTTTAGAACTAAATGTACATGTCCTCTCCCAGTTCTTAACGCACGGGAAATGGGAGAGCCCAAACAGCCATGAGCAGTCATGAATAAGTAGATAATGGGATAGCCATATACTGTTCTGAATGAAAGGAGCCAACTCAATGGACAGGAGCCCTCCCAACTGCAGCACTCACGTGGGCCAGAAGCAGCTGTTGTCCAAGATTATCTCCAAGACAAACTGCCTCCATCTTCAGTTCGGCTGGACCTACTTGCCCAGGATCTTCACAGATGGGATTGTTGACCTTCCTTCTTTGAAGGGGAGGCCAGGGAAGTTCATAGGACCCTCCCCTGAGTGCCCAACAAGTTGTCTGTAACCCTGCCCTAACTACCACTTGGTCTCGGGGGCTCCAAGAGGCTATAGGTGGGAGGGTATTAGGGAAGAGGCCCCATCTCTACAGCCATGGGGGAGTTACTATCCCTGCTGGTGCACATTTCTATTGTGGCTGCTTTAAGATCACCTGTACTCCTGCCTGTAACCCCCTACCCTTTGCTCTGTAAGACCAAGAAATGTATTGGTCTTAGTGGACTTTAGTTTGTTGCTAGGGCCCAAGGAGGAAGTGAGTAGACATCATTCTCCTCAAGGGGTTAGGAAGATTCTCTTTGTCAGAACTCACAGTGGCCCACTTAGAGATTTTACTCTGTGACTATACCCTTTAAAAGAGAATACAAGCAAATCTGGAACTCTAAGCAAGGATATGCAGTCATTCCTACATCACTCAGGATGAGGGAACAGAGTCAGCCACTATGAAATGCAGAGGCTGGACCTGAGACTGACAGCACCTTCCTTCCCTAATCTGTCATCTCTAGCCCACTAGGAAATATACTGAGTGTAAAGTGACTTGCACAGAGGGAACACGAAGTGGAACACACCATCATTGCATAACTCTTTGATCCAGTCCAAATTCTGCACCTTGTTCAGAATTCACACAGAATTATCCATTCAAAACTTTATCCTGCCAGGGGTACATTTTAATCCCAACACTAGGGAGGAAGAAGCAGGCAGAGGAATCTGTGTTTGAGGCCACCGTAGTCTATATGGAGAGTTCCAGCCTACATAGTGATGATAATAATAACAATAATAATAATAATGCCAGGCTCACCGGGCAGTGGTGGTGCACGCCTTTAATCCCAGCACTCGGGAGGCAGAGACAGGCGGATTTCTGAGTTCGAGGCCAGCCTGGTCTACAAAGTGAGTTCCAGGACAGCCAGGGCTACACAGAGAAACCCTGTCTCGAAAAACAAAAAAACAAAACAAAACAAAGCCAGGCTCCATGTGCCTACCCACAGGCATTAGTTTTCCCACAGGCATCCTCCCCCCCCCCAGCTGCGCGTCTGGCCACACGGGGGCGCTGCAGGCCACGCCACTCGGGGTCCGCGGGCATTTGCAAGGTCTGGGCGGCACCTCCGGCCCCGTTCCCATTAATCACGCGTGCTGACGGCGCCGACCCGCGCGCAGGCGGCGTGACGGCCGGCGGGTGACGGAGCGGGCAATCGGCGGGCGCGCATCGGCCCATCTTATCGCGCCAGCCCAGCCTTCGCCCGTCGCACGCCGCCCATTGATCGCGCAGGCCGGGGCCGGGGGTCAGCGCGGACGCTCGGCCTGACAGCCACATCCATCGCGCTGACGGCCGCACGCGCGCTGAGCCCGGCCATTAATCACCGCACGGTGCCGAGTGACGGGGAGGGCGACAGGGCCAGCGGGCGATTGCCAGCCCGCGCCTTCCACTGCCGGGCCCTGCTGCAGGTCACCCGCAATCCCCAGGTCACTTGCATCCTGGGATGGGAGGAAGGTGTGTACTTCTCAGGGTCCCAAGGGAGAGCTGGCTTGTCTGGCTGATACTAAGCCATACCATTACTCCTTTCTAAGTGATAGCAGGACCCGTTTCTGCAAGCTGGAGCACAAACAACTGTATCCAAACGCCGAGGGCTGGACCTCAGCTTGCGCCTGTTTCACAAACTCTGACCTCCTCTAGCAACAAGAGCCAGGAACTGGTCATTCTGATCTGAACCCTAGTCACAGTGCCTGTGGCCTCAGCGACTCTCACATCCCAGCTTGGCTGCTGCTCCTCACTCAAAGGCAGGGCCTTTTCAGACATGGCCAGATGCCCAATCAGGGTTGGCCCAGGGTCTACAGGGTGTAAGTACCGCCCTCCTGCAATTCCATTTCTTGACTAAGTTATATTGACCCACCACCTTTTGGTGTGAGAAAGCAAGCTGTTCCTTCTCAAACCCTGAATATTCTCTGAATCAATCTAGGGTTGGGCCAACTTGAAGGGGTAAGGTGTCTGTAAAGCAGAGGCTAGGATCTGCCTTGGCTTTGGGAGACTGCACTGCACCTGGAATGAGCAGCAGAGGCTTCTACTCAGCCACCACGTAGCTCAAGGGGAGGCTCCCAGGAGCCTAGCCCAGAGCTGGGATAGTGGCCACCTCCTGTGACCAGCCCCCATCCTGCCTGACTTTAATATTACAACAATTTTTCAAGCTGGAGCTGAACTAGTGGGAAAAATGGGGCTGCTGTAATTGTTGTTAGATTGTGTGTCAGCCTGATAAGATGTAACAAATACTTTCTCCCCACCAGGGTCTGCTACCCGCCTGGGAATGGATGGAGAAACTTCTCATAGTCTACAAGGGATGGGCCATAAAAACTTCGCCTGTAAGATTAATGTAATAATCACAGGCCTTGCTGGGGAAAGGGAGGAAAATTAAAATAACCAAACCTTGCTACCTAGCCAGACCATCTCCCTCCCATCAGAGCACTGTTCCCCCCTCCCCAGGCACTGTCACACCCCAGAAGAGAGGAGCAGCAGGATGGGGGGTGGGCTGTGGCGAGGAAACACAAGGCCACATTAGTAGTCCTCACTAAAAGCTCTGGAGAGCAGGTGCCAGGGACGGCAGGGGCTATCCTCAATCCATCCGTACTTCCACCGCTTCAGTCCTCATCAGGGTGAAGGGTTAGGCTTGAACAGTCAGCCCTCCTCAGTTTACCACACAGCCTCACCTGCTCAAGGTCAGGTTCACAACTACTGCTGGGCATGGAAATTCCAGTTTCCAGCCCAGGCTCTGGCTAGTCTGATCTCAAATCCGGCTTCTGTCTCCTGCTAGCTGGGCAGGTGCATTTGGCCTAAACACCATGTCCTCATTGGTCTAGTAGGCTTAATTAAATACCTACACCAATCTCCTAAGATCTTTGCTATGAGGACAAAATGGTGACACTGAGAATGGTGGCACTTATAATCCCAGCAACTCAGAAGCCCAAAACTCTAAGCCAGCCTGGTTTACATAGTAAGACTGTCTCAAGACATGGTATCCAATGTACACACTGACCACCCATGAATCCACACTGATGGTTTACTGAACAAGTCAGCAGTGAGACAGTCCCTCCCTCATGCAGACTTCCCAACCACAGGGAAACCAGCAGCCCTGGAAGAGGCACAGCTTTTAAACTTTAAGTGTGGTTAGCACAGAGCGACTTCACTCAAAAGAGCCTAGCACAGAACATGGAGTATCACAGAGGTGTCCTACTCAGAATGCCTGTCAAGATGGACTGTAGACATGTGTGGCTCTGAGGCCTACACCCCAGGCTAACCACAAGAAAAATACTAAGCAAATCCAACCAAGGGCATGGGTCAGAATGCTCAACAGTCTATAACTGTCCAGGTCATCAGAACTCAGGATGTCTGGGTTTCTCACAGCCAAGAGCCTGAGAGGAAGATGAGTTTTAGCATCCTAATTCTGCTCTGACTGATGAATGGGCTGCCTACTGTAGGATGCTGTTACGGCAACTCCCTGCACTGAGTGCACAGTAATTATAAATCTAAACCGGTTCTGCAATTCTTCTGTATGTATGTTACACATAAATCACCTTGTTTTGTGCTGGGGATAGAACCAAGAACCTTGCATGGTAACTCCAGCTCCAGGGACTCTGATGCTGTCTTCTGGCCTCCATAGGCACCTGCTAGTATGTGTGCGCGCACACACTCAAATAGACACACACACACACACACACACACACACACGTAATAAAATAAAAATAAAAACCTAAAGAGAAGTATCATCAAAATAACCTATTCAGTTTTATTAGAAAACAAGCTAGGTGGGAAAGGGTTTCTTCCAAACAGCCATGGAGGTTTGATAATTTACAAAGAAATTGTAACACTGCAAAGCATGCTTGAGGCAAGACCCTGTCCACGGTGTGGGGTCTGTCCTCTGGGTGCACCTCTAAACCCAGCGTTACTTCATGTACTTGTCCTGCTGGTCGGCCAGAATCTTGGCAGAGGACTTGGCATCATAGAAGAGCTCACTGATCTCTTCCACGTGCTCCTTCTCAATGCCGCCCTTCCCGTTGATCTTGGCCAGCAGGTTGGCTGGGGTCAGCAGCTGCACCGAATACCTACAGCAGACAGCACAGCAGTGACGTGAGGCCACTGAAGGGAGCCCCAAGTCAGCAGGCGCATGGACACCACTGGCATGGCTGAGCCATCTGCTCCAGTGAGCCCAGGGAGAGGGCGGCAGACAACTTCCTGCCCATCACAGCAGAGAGCGGTCACCCGAGCGAGGGCAGATGACACACTGCCCTTCTCACATGTGCACTTCGGCTGACACACTAACACTTCAGAGTACACACACCCTGGCAGTGTGCACAGTGCCAACTCAGATGGAGACTTTTAACATGCACTGACAACGGAAAGCTCACGCAGGTCCAGTTACTCAACGTTCAAACAGCTGAGCATTCTCCCTTTACTTCAGCAACAAGAGTCAGAGTCAAGGGATACAGGGAGGGCCTGGGGTCTGAAGAACTATGTTCTCCAGTCACTGCCTCTGAGGCCAGGAAGAACAGCGGAGAGAACACTGCATGCACTGATCCCCTGGGCTGCTGCCACCAGATCCCTGGAGTGCACCCAGGGTGAGGGTGATGGGGGAGGCCCTCCCTGTTCTGCTGGGAATGGGAGGAGCATGGCGACTCCTGCATGGGGCCTGCTGGAGACGGAATTCTAAAATTCATTTCTAGATCCTCGGCGCTCTGGACTAGGGGCCAGGAGAAGGCCCTTGCCACAGCAAAAGGATTCCACCCGGGTGCCACTTGGCTTACCTCAGAGTGGTCTTGGTGCCAATCTCCCCGAGGTGGTTCAGCGCCTCCTCGCTGATGTTGATGCCTTCCGTCTGGGCTCGAATCTTAATGATCTTTGGAGAAAAAAACCCATGGTTAAGTGTCTCAGCTGTGTTCAGTGTCTGACCTACTGATGGTCACCAGCACTGCTGGACTACAGTCCATCTGAATGATGTCACAGACAGTGCTAGGAACATCTGACTCCAGGGTATCCCACACCCAGGGCAGCTCACAGCTGCCTTTGGCCCTCTCTTCCACTGTTACAGAGAATTGGAGCCATTCCTAGCCTTGCCTGGGAACCTTAAGATTCCAACCTCCCCTGGCAGTTTGGGCACCATCGCCTATGAGCATTCAAGTAAGAGAAGAAATTTCTGTTTGCTTGATATATACAATGGTTAAATAAATCAAAAAAGTTACTTTTAAAGATTTACCAGCCCTACTAATATCGCTGAGATATCTAATCTATCAAGAGCCTAATGCTTGTTGCACTGAGTATCCTGGTGAGGCTGGAGGGGCAGCCAGCAGGCGGTGAGATGCTGCAGCGGTGGCACGGGGTCCCACGGGCGCAGCGGCACTGAGTGATAAGGGCCAGCGGGATAATGATGTTGTGTGTTGCGGGGCTGAGATAACTCGAAGACTTCGAGCCTCATATAATACAGGAATTTTTCACTCTGGCAGCTTCGTAAACAAGATATCAAGAAGCCGTCGTTTAAATTAAAGCTGTAAAAACAGCCAGAATAGAGGCACGGGCTGGAAGACACTGAGTCCTAGCACCAGGCTCCAGAGAGAGAAAGGAAAGTGGAAGCTTTAGACGCTGAGTCTGACAACTCAAGACCCTGCCAGGTGCCAGGGTCAGGAGTCATCAGCTGCCTGTGGACAGGAATCATCCTGTCACTGTCAGCAGCCTGGAGCTAAGGCCAGCAAGCTAGCATGCATTCCTGAGAGGTGGCCAATCCACAGGCCACCACTGCTGGTGCTGCTTTTATCCAGACAAGCTGTTAAGAACAGAATTGGGGGAACCTCTTGACTGGTTCAAGCGTGTCCCAACCACTACAGAGGCCACAAACACATCTGCTGTGCTCCTCACGGGTCAGGATATGAGCTTCTACATGGGCTTGGCCATCAGGTCACCAGCAGAGGGGCCTATGGCAGTCACCAGATAGGTACAAGGGCTGTGGAAAGAAAGCTAGAAAGGATGTCCCAACATGACTCAAGGACCTGTGACCAACAGCTGGACAAGGAAAACCTCACGCTACAGTGAAAATGGCTGTTCAAGAGTCTTTGAGAACTATAAGAGACCAGTGGCAGAGCATGTTCTCAGCATGTATAGGGTCCTAGGTTATATCTCCAGTGTTGCCAGCTCCAGAGAGACATAAACAGTGAAGGCCAGAGCCTGGCCGAGGGGCAGGTTAGCACAGCACAGCACCGCCTCTCTGCTGTGCTGGATCTGTGGCTTGGCTTCCTTCCATAATGCCAGGCATATCCACTCTCAATGTCTCTAGAATAAGCCAGAGCAATCATCGGAGCGCTACCTCAGCTGCTTGGAAACAGGCAGCTCATGAATGAGATCTTTAATCATTGAATAAGCCCCAGGGATGTTTATGAGGTGTCTGCACTGGTGGCACCCTGCACACATTTGTATGTGTAAAACCTACCCTAGCTCCAGCAAAAGGTTTAGGGGATCCCCGAAGCCACCAAAGCCAAACCAAGACACAGACAGGAAGCCACTGAGAAAAGCCTGGGGACTGACCTGAGTGGGCCTGTCAGTCACAGCACAGGTGTGAAGGAAACAGAGCACTCCAGAGGAGCTTTGCCTGGGGCTCTAAGGTGAGCTACTCTAGACAGGACCCTCCTCCATCACTTAGTTTTGAACTGCAAACCCTAGTTATCATAAAGCTGTGGTGGATGGTGCCCAGTTACTGTCTAGCTCATAGAATTCTCGTGATAATTTTGCAAAGCAGGGAGAGTCTCTTTTATCACCATCTTAATGGAATCTGAGTGACAATGGCCCGAAGCCTAAGGTAGGTCTATCATGTACCAGAGAGGGTGTTCTAGATTGCTTCTGTGGTGGTAAAACAATGACCAAGGTGACTTGGGAGGAAAGGTTTCTTACATCTCACAGGACACAGACTACTACCCAGGGAAGCCAGGGCAGGAACTCAAGTAGGACCTGGAGGCAGGAACTGCAGCAAAAACATAAAGGAGCGCTGCTTACTGAGTGGCTCCCAAGCTCACCTTTAGCTCGTGTCTTAAATAGTCCAAACCAGTCCAGGACGACCTAGGAATGGCATTGCCACAATGGGCTGGGCCAGCCCATATCATTAGTAATCAAGAAAATGCCCCACAGACATGCCCACAGGCCAATCTGAGGGAGACAATTCCCCAACTGAAGTTCTCTCTTCCTGAGGTGTGTCAAATTGACAAGCAAGATGAGCTACCGCAGGTGCCGGTGGCTCAAGCCACTAAGCCAGCAAAGGGAAGCTATAGAGGAATGGGTGTCATTTCTTGGCAGGACTAAAGCTTTGGGCTCAAGGGCAAGTACTTCCTGGTCTGCAATGTTGTTTTGCTTCTGTTTCTGCTCAGTGGCCACCCTGGCACTGGCTTGGGAGGTAATGGGCCATTTCAAGACACGGGGCCCAGTGGGGGGAAGTTAGGCTGCTGGGATGTCTCTCTGAGGGGATAATGGCACCCCCAAGTCTTTCCTATCTTTCTTCGTTCCAAGCCCATCAACAAGTAAGCCACCTGCTCTGCTTTATCCCCTTCATGATACTATAGAGCTCTAAGTTCAAGGGACAGGTCAAGTGACAAGCCAAAGCCACTGAAACCACATCCAAAATAATCCTCTCCTTACCTAAGCTGATTCCCTCAGGTAACTGTCACTGTAACAGAGAAGATGTTAGTCCAGCCATGGAGATAACCTCCTGACACTGAACTGTAACAACTGGTCTGGGAGATGCCAGATTTGCTGCTGTGTCACCATGAATCCCTGAGTACTATCAATGAGAACTACTGGCAGAGTCACACTGCACAGGCCACAGAACAAACAGTTTCAGGGTGTCCCCAGAAGAGAAGAGCCACACCCACAAGAATGCTCTGGCCACTGTCCCAGCCCCTCACTAGCATTACATATAACACTGAGACATCTGTGTAAGCTAAGCATAGTGTTCTCATCAGTCTGGGGTTTTGTCTGTTTTAAGTGTAGCCTAGCCTCCGCCTCACTGTGTGGCTGAGGAGGATCCTCCCACCTCCATTTCTCAAGTGCTGGGCAAGTACAGGAAAGCTTCACCAAGTCGAGTTTTTGTGGTGCATGCTAGAAAAATCCGTCTACCAACAAGGTACAGGTCCATCCAGAATGCTTGTGTTTGCTTGTTTGTTTCCTTTTGAGACAGGATCTCACTATGCCTACAACCTGTGCTCCTCCTGCCTCAGCCTCCTGAGTGCTGGAACTACATCACACTTGCTTGCTCCTTTCCTCAGGCTTATGGCATCTAGTGGCCATTAAGACCATGTTTTCTTTCCTCCCGTTCCTCGAGTTCATCAGAAGTGGATGGGTCAGACCCACAGGGAGCACAGGCTCTAACCCACCTGAGAATGTCCACTCAGAATCCCAGTGAGCAAAAGCAAGGCCTAGGCTAGCCAGGTGGTCGGAAGTGGGCAGGAAGGGGGGGAGTGTGGGGTCCAGGCGCTCACCTGCTTCATCTCCTGTGGCGTATACAGCATGGTTCTGACGATCATCACCCGGTCCAGCAGGTCCAGTGGGATACCATGTGGGGAGGTGACGTCCTCAGTGCCCCTGCAAGGGGCAGAGTCACTGAGTATCAGGCCCAGGTGGCTCTGGGCAACAGCATTATTATTCCAGTTTGGGAAGTGAACACACCAAAACCAAAACCAAAGTCAAACAGACCCATCTACTGCCAAACCTTCAATGAGTGTTTTATAATTATACCACTAATGTATACATTTTTCTGTTTTGTCTGTTGCTTCAGTCTTAATAACCAGGCCTAATTTCTACTCGACAGCACACATTCATGAATTATCTTCTCTGAAATTATCATGATGCTTGACCATCCCAGAGATCTGTCTCGTGGATGACTGTGCCAGCCTGTACAGGCCTGGTCTCAGCACCACAGCCGGCACCAAGCATTTCAATTCCTAAATATTTGCTGCTTTAATAATTTAGAACAAGAGAAGAGGGAACACCTTGATTGAGTTGCATTCCCTTGGTTACTAATGAGGCACAAATGTTTCCCTTACATTCACGCTTTTCTTCCTGAGAATTGCCCAATTACAGTCTTTGTTTTTCTTTTCAACCCTTAGCCAAGCCCTAGTCAACAGCCAGGAGAGGAAGCCTGCCAACCTGCCAGGCCTGTGCCAGCCGCCTGATGGGACGCATGCTGGGCAGACACTGGTGCCCTACAGCCAGCCCAGCACAGCAATGGGCTGTGGACCTCTGCATCAGGCCATCCTAACACAGGTGGCCATCAGTCTCCCTAACGGCCATCACAACTGCAAAAAATAACACAACTGATTAGAATAACAAAGAGCAAGGCATGCCATTTCAATTTAATTGTTAATATCAAAATATTTGGTTTCAGGGCTGGCAACATGGTCCAGCAGGCAAAGGTGCTTCCAAGCCTAATAGTCTGAGTCCAATTCAGAGAGACCCCCACATGTGTGCAGTGCCACGGGCCTGTGAGCATATGCACATAAACAAAAAAGGAAGAAGAAAAAAAAGATTCAAACAAGAAAAAAAAAATCAAAAGTCTATTTTGAAATTCTTCCTATGCAGGTGAGTATCAGTGTAAATTTATTATAAAAATAAAGGAAAGTAAATTGTATGGCAAGGTAAACTTGAAACACAGTAGTAAACAACCAGATACAAGAGGTCAACGGGTGACAGACAGCATGCCAGGAAACAAAGTGCAGGAAGTCAGAGGCGACTGCAGTCTGAGCAAGGAAGATAGGACTGGATGCTAATTAAGGCCATAGCAGTCCTGATTTTGAGGTGAGGAAAGGGTTCTGGAAACGAGGCACTGGAGGACAGCTCTGTGTTATGGGCACTCTCTGGCTGCTTTGGCAGAGGACCTGTTGTGTGGTTTCTCAGCACCCACATGGTGGCTCACGGCTGACTGTAACTCCAGTTTCAGGGGGTCTAATGCCTTCTTCTGGCCTCCACAGGCTCATGCATGTGTGTGTGCATAGACATACATACATATATCTTTATACACATAAGATAAAAACAAATATATCTTTTAAACATGATAAAAAAAACACAAGAAATTCACTGGAAGGTCCGTGAGAAATGAAGTCCCCAGCCCCAAAAGAACAGAACGAACACAGATGGGTAATGAGCTCTCTTATGGTTGAGTTCATAAAGCTAAAACGTAAACCAAAGACCACTCAGAAGTGACTAAGGGCTGCTAAGCACTACTTAGTCATCCAAGCTATGAGTCTGAAGCATAAAGATTCTTCTGGAAAACACATTCATGAGAAACAGTTTACGGAATCCCATCCGAGATGAGAAATTCAGAGACCCTGCTTAGTGGCAGCTCCCCCAACCTCAACCCCGATCTAGGAACAGAGGGGAACACACCTTATCACAAATTTGTTAATAAATGGATTTTGGTTGATAATGCGCTTCCAGGTAGACAGTCTGGGGTGTGAGCCCACAGCCAGTGCTCCTTGAGCTTAGATATGGCACCTCTGCAGGGATAAAACAGGGCCTCTGGAAACATAGCTTCTGCTTGAGCAGATGATGCACCCCCTTTTTAACACTCTCCCACAGGAGACTCTGGGCTCTATACCACGCCACTGTTGACTTCTGGACCCCTCATGTTTGTCAGAAGTTGTCATGTACACTGTGAGATGCTGTGTAACACCCACAGCATTGAGTCATGAAAAATGAAACTGTCTGCAGATATCGCCAAATGTTCACAGGTAACAATGGCACCTGATGGGGGATCAGTGCCTACTGCTACTCTCTGTAATCCATGACAGGGACACAGGTGACACAAGGCATTCCTGACAACTAAAAATGTGGTAAACACCTGGGCAATTTAATGGACAACTCTCTGAACATGCCTGACCCTGGCCCAGCAGACACAATGAGACACTTCTAAAGGACAGCTGTATGACTTGGCTGCCAATGCAACTTGGTAAGAAAAATGGTCATTCTGAGCTGGGGAGAGGCTCAGTAAATAAGAGATCCTACTGCTCTTCCAGAGGACCCAAGTTAGTTTCCCAATACCATTCACTATCAGGTGGTTCAGAACCTGTAACTCTGTTCCAGGGGATCTAACACTCTCTGACCTCCATGGCACTTACACACATATATGGTGTACACAAATACATGCAGACACATATACGTAATAAGTAATTATTTTAAAGGACGGTCATTTCAACAAATGGCTCTATGACAGCTGGACATCTATATGTCTGGATGTAGAATCAGCCCTTCTGTGAGCATGCACAGAATTAACCCCAATTGACTTATGAACCAGAGCCGAACTATAAATTCTTGAGAGAAAACAAAGGCATGTGCCTGTGGTCTCAGGTTAGACAGTACTTCTTATGTAAGAACAAAGCACAAAGCAGGCAGACTAGACTTCAAGGTGGCCTGGAATTTGTTACTGGGGACAGGGCTGAAGACCAAAGCCTTACACATGCAAGGTGAGTGCTCTACTGAGCTGAACTCCTACCCTAAAAATTAAGAGTTTTGAATAAAAATTTAAAATCTGTCAAAAGACTGCCAAAAAAATTGATAAGACTACCCAAAGAATGGTAGAAAATACTCAAATACATTCATATAATGTTCAAACAGTATTGATGTACATAATAATTTACATTGTTGTAAACTGGGCACATCTGTAATCCTAGAACTTGGGAAGCAGGAAGATTAGCCGTCTAAGGTCATCTTTGGTCCTACCAACCTTCCTGAACCCAGGGAGCCTCGTGTGCCCTGAGGCCAGCTCCATACCATGCAACACTTTATACCTACTCACTGCCTAGCAGCCAGTGGGTTGAGAGGATCATGTGGGCTTTACAGCAAGCACTTGTGGCTTGCAGTCTACCACTGGGAGATAGCCTCATCTGTCCTTGGGTGGCAGGGTATCCTGACATCACTCCATTGGGGCTCATACAGAGAGCTCTAGAAACCTGACAGGGAGAAAGCCCTCAACAATGTGACTTCCTCTTGGAGCTTAGGTGTCAGATATGATGCTGATGGTGCAAAAGGCCGGCAGCTCCTCCAGGGAGAAGGCTGTGCACGACTTGTCACAACTGTCACACTGTGTAGATATTCCTAAAATTCTGTCTTTTAGCATCCTAGCCAAACTAGTGCACTCTGGAGCTCAGTCTTCATCCAAATCCAAACCACGTGCCTACCTGGTGAGAGCTCAGGCCTTGCTTGCCTAAGGCAGTGGGAGCATCATGTGGTGCTCTAAGAGTGGGCTCCCACCGCCTCCTGTGGGTGATGTCAGCGTGATGGAGCTGGCACTCAGTACCAAACCTACTTTGTGGAGTTCATGCAGCTGGCTAGAGCTTGGTTCTCACAAGCAGGCTGGGACCAAGTGCTCCTTCCTCCTGAGATAGCTCTGGCAACGGGGTCCAAGAGCTGCCAGCCTCTGTTGGCACCCACTGGTTTCGGTTAGCTCTGTTGGCAAAGCTCCCAGCAGGGGGCACCATGTGTCCATGCTGAGACAAGATGAAGCTGTACAAAAAAGCAAGCCTCCAGCAGAGCCACAGGTGCCAGGCTTCCCCAGCCAGCGCCCATGTAGCCTCCAGATGGCGACCAGGTGGCCCTGATCCTCTCCAGCAGCTGGCCTGGACCTGGCACAGCAGCTTCCTCCAAGAAGACCACAGGACATACCTGTGATAATGCTCTTATCCAGATGGCATCATAGGGTGCCAGAACACACAATGCCACCACCTACACTTGAACCACACACATATCCCAACTACAAGTGGGTAGGGGACACACAACTGAGGGGGGCTGCTGTTGTAATGCACTACTGCTCACAGCAAACACTAGACTACTTACTCCCCAGACTAGCACGCCAGGACCACTAGCACCCAGTGTGGACAATCTTAGTGTAGACTAAGTTTCCCCAGCAAGGGCCAGTGGTACTCTTCTATGTGGTCCACCATCATGGAAAGGCAAGCCAGCAATCTGGGCTTTTAGTTTAGTGTGGCTTAGTGTCTCCAGTGACTACTGTCAGGATCATAAAGTCCCAGGGCACTGTCTCTTGTAACTGCTATGGGCTTGAAAAGAAGCCCTTCACATCCCAGCACTGCAGAGACCAGCCCTGACTGTCCCACAGGACCACAGAAAACCCTACGGCACTAAAACCGTATATTAGAACCTCACATGGGCCTTAGACAAAAGCTGGTACATTCTCTGCAGCTCAGGCCCAGAGTACTTAGGAAAAAAATGGAGTCTGGAAAACCCCTCCACCCCAGCTTGGGGGCTGTACTAACATGGGAGAGACTGTATGAACACCCACTATCCAGGGCTCTACTGAACCTCTCAAGGGGACTTGAGGGAGGAGGGCCAGCAAGGTACCCCACTGTCACAGAAAAGTCTAGGGAGGGAAGAACTGGGCCAAGTTACACCAATCAGTTCTCTCACCTGAAGTGAAGCTATCTCTCCGCAGCAGACAGGAAGTTAGCTAGCTCCTGAGATCCCGCTAAAGACCAGCCCTATGTGTCCATTACTTTGCATACTCCATACCCCTAAAGACCCCTGGGAAGATCCTCCTCATCAGAACACCGAGACACAACCTTGCTTCCTCCCCATCTGCCTCATGGCATGCAGGTGTACTGAACCAAGGAGAACACTTGCTCAGAAGGAAGGTGGGAAGCCTTGGGGCAGGCATGGGACCCTACCTGATGACACAGTTGCCTCGGTTGGACGCAAAGATGACAATGGGGGCGATGGAGGACTCCAGGGCTCGGTGCAGGTAGGTAAAGCACTCGATATCCAGCATGTGGACCTCATCGACAAAGAGCACTCCAGGGACCAGCTCTGCCACGCCCTGGTCAATGTATTTGTTCACCACCTTGTTGATCTCCCCTCGAAGTTTATCTAGATGTGGGATGGCAGGGTCAGTACCAGCAAGCAGCTCCCACTCTGAGCTCAGACTTCCCCCAAACCCACCCCTGCAGCCTGTTTTCCTAATTGTGAGGCCCCAGCAGGCCCTGGCCCCACTCCAGCTTTAGTTACATCATCTGAAACAGGAACAAACACACCTAAAGGCTACAGGACTGGCAGCTTTCCCTAAAGTTGTTTGGCTAACCCCAAGTGGGCTTTGCACAGGAAGGCCATCACCTCCTCACACACCCCACCCTGCCTTACTAGCTCATCCTCCCAACCCCGTGGCCGTGGCCCTGCTCCCGCTCCGCTAGAACTTTAAAGTCTAGCAGATTTGGGAGACTGGGATGACAGGAGTTTTCATATGCAAATCTTCCTGTTTTGTGCTCCGTGAATGACCAGTATGTGGCCCAGTATGACAATTCTTAGGTTAATTAGCCTTCAATCATGAGCAGTCTCAGTTCTCTCCAGACAGGAAGATGGTTTCAGGCCCTAGAAGATGTTATCCATAGTCATATGGGCCACTACTGGTCACAACCCAGTCTTGACCAGCACCAATAGGGTCTGGTCACAAACAGAACTGTAACCCTGCTGAAGTTGCTGCCTCTTCCACCAAATCTACCAAAAAGAATTGCCTGAGAACAAAGAGCAAACTCAGGGTAAAAGACAACAGTGGTTACTGCTGGGTGCAGCACACACACCTGTGACCATAGCACTAGGGAGGCTGAGGCAGGAGATGCAGCATTCAAGGAGATCCCAGACTAAACAGTGAAACCCTGTCTCATCAGCCACACAAAACCAAGCAAAACTCCAGACACAGCTGCTCTTGGGATCTGGAAGAACCATCAGTTGCTCCTCCAGCCGAGACCTCCAAGATCACAAAGAGATTTCAGTGTTTCACTCACATTTTAAGGTAACCAACCTACAGGTTTCGAGGAAAAGATAACACAGAGCTGGGAAAAGGAGAGTATACAGGCCACACAGGAGAGGTGCAGAGGGAAGAAGGTGGTACTGCCGTGGCAGCAGAGACTGCTCCACTTCTCAACCTCCCTAGGACCCCAAGGGGACCGGAAACTCTAGGTGCCCAGGACCAGAGAGCACACTACTAGCTGGCTAAACAGAGCACAGATGGCAGGGGTTAAGCTGTCATCTCAGAGGAGGGAAGACACCATCCCCTTACATATTTTGCTTAGGGGGTGCACACAGAGCCACCAAGTTTGGCACCCAGGGCCCTGATCTGCTGTAGGCTCTGGGGGCAGGCAGATCACCAGCTCTTACCTGTAATCTCTGTCTTTTTTGGCTTCATCAACTGGCCCATCATAGACAGAATATCTTGCCCACCCTGAGAAAGAGAAGATTCAGTCAGCCAGAGAAGACTGAGTGACCATGCTGTCTAAGGAAGCTACCAAACCTAGTTCCCCTGCTTTCTATTGGTCTCCAATGTCAACTCACTTCGAGAGGCCAACAAAAGTCCCCTGGAAAGCATAAACTTGTATTTTAATGTATGTATGTATGTACATATGTACGCATGCCCATTTTTTTTGAGACAGGGTTTCTCTGTGTAGCCCTGGCTGTCCTAGAACTTGCTCTGTAGACCAGACAGCCTTGAACTCAGAGATCCACCAGCCTCTACCTCCCGATTGCTGGGATTAGGCATGTGGCATCATGCCCAGCTTCCTTGTTAAGCTTCTAAATACAGATGAATTTTCACAGGCTCCAGACCTCTAGGGATGAAAACAAACTCTTTCCATTGGGAGTAGAGTGAGCAGGATGACCTCTTCTCCAACCGTATCTTTTAAAATTCGTTATTCCTGAATTAGCCACAAAGGACCAAAGCTCTTCCATGACTCAAAGCTTTGACAGTCTGTGGCATCTTCCTGGAAGGCCTCTAGGAAGCTGCCCTACTGGTGCTCTGTCCCCACACAACTGCATATGTGCTCCTGACTCCACACTAAGCCTAAAGCAGAGGCTTTTGAGGTCAGTTTGGAGACAGACATCTACCTCCTGAAGACACTTGCTGGTCTAAGACTGATGTCAACATTCTCTTGAACAAAGCCTCAAGGGACCCATTCTCCACTGCTGCTGAAGAGGTGGTCTAGGGAGGATGCAGCCTGAAAGGCCGCCAGTAAGGAAAGGATGTACTTTGGTTCTTTGAAGCATGTTCCTCAGGATTGTGGTTATGGGATGACATCCCTTCTTACAGTTATCAGTCAAGGTGTAAGTATGTACTGTCCCTCCAGAGTTGCGGACTTGGGTCCAGCTCAAAGCTAAAGGTGGTGAGGCCTGCTAAGTGGAGGGAAGGTCACAGTTGTGCTAGGCTTTCAGAACCCTGTGAGGGTTCCCATAGCACTCGTGCCCTCCTGTCAGTAATACCCAGAGCATCCAGGCACGAGTCACTGCTGGAGAGAAGCCAGGGAGGAAGCTGGCTAGCTCAGGGTGGGAAGCTTGGCTGAAAGAAGAAATAGCCCAGGAAATCATCTGTGACTGGTGCACTAGAATGGGAACAAAGGAGTCCTGCGTAGCTCATGCCCATGTTAATTGCTGAACATCACAGACAGAAAAGGAGCGCCTGCCTCCAAAGTGGCAGCAAGACCTTGCCGATTCATCCCCAGAGCTTCCAGGCAGAGACAGAAGGCGAGTGTGCTGCCTGAGTGTGCTTCCCACAGCAGCACAGCAGTACCTGAGGCCGTGCATTGGCCACATCCAGGTCATGCAAAGTCACATCCTGGATGATTTCCTTCTTCTTGTGCACATCTCCCTTTGGCAAAGGGACGTACTCTTCAGCTTCAAGGTCAAATTCTGTGGCATAGGTGTCACACCTGCCTTGCCTCTGTAGAAAGAGAGACACGGATGCTGTGTGGATTTTCACTGCCCAGTCCTCAAATGGCAGAGAGCTCAGTGAGATAAAAGGTTGGTTTCCAACTGCAGCCTAACAACGACAGCCTCCCTGACAATCCCCCAATGTGCCCGACCCCAGAGAGCCCACTACCCTCTGCCAAGAGAAGGAAGCTATCGGCGGGTTACAGATACCCGATACTTTCTCCAGGGTCCCCCCAACACCCGTAACTGTACTCAATTCCCGATAAAGGGCAAATCCAGCAGATTAACTGGAGACAGAGGGAGCTGCTCAGACTCTTTTGTAGGTGGGTGATTTACTGCTTGATATCAAGTATTATGCTCATCCATTAAACAGTGAGCAACACTGTACAGGACACTGGGAATCAGATACGAAAAGAACGCCAGCTAATGCCGCATTCCTTCCCACGTGCATATATCTTGGGAAGAAAATACCAGAGAGATAAAGGAAGATTAAATACACTGCACATTTCAATTTGAAAATGACTAAAGTTGTTTTGGTCTCTCACCCTGTTCTCCCCCTCTAAACAGGTCTTAGTATTTCTAACAGACTGTCTGTTTTCATGATGAGAAGGTTAAAGAATGAAGATAAGGCAAAGAAACTTTATAATTCGCAGAGGGACAACTCTGCCCTTCCCATGGCATGGCACCAGGCAGTGCCCACCCTCCTCCAGCACCCGGGTCTTCCTGTGACACACAAATCAAGCATAGTGCTTTGTCCCAAGAAGGACATTACCTTCACAGCTCCACTGTTTGCTTCAATGTAAATCACATCTCCAGCCTCTACTCGTTCTTTCTGCAAACTCTCAAAAATACTGGGGTCCAGCTGAAAAAAAAAAAGAAAAACAAGGGTGACTCAGAAAATTGCAAGTCATATCTGACTTTCTCCTAGCAGGCTACGGAGTGCCTCTCTATGGGATACTCAGAGGGCTAGCAACTGCATAGAGCATCCACCAGTGGGGAGCATGTCAGACTGGATAAGGTGAATAGTCCAGGAGAGGAGGAGGGCAAGTGAGCCCACAAGCCAGCCCACAAGTCAGCCACAGGGTCCCAGGACATCTCTCACCTTCCTTAGCTTCAGAGGCCATAAAGGAGCAGAGACAGGGTTCCTAAGGGTGGCTCTGGCTGCCTTTCTATGGATGAGCTGACCACAGAGCCAACAGCCCTACTGTCCCTCTCTATTCAACTGTCCTATGCTCCTCTCCTGCCCTCAAGTAGCCCTGGACCTTTCTATCCTCGAACTTGCCAGCACCTGCTTACCAGGCTGGTTTTCTAACAGGCTCGTGATTCTAGAGCCTTGGTTCCTCATCTCCTAAACAGCACTAAGGCACAATCACAGATGCATAAAATTAAAAATGAGACACAAGCTAGGACCCCACCCCCCCGGGCTCTTGGGGACTGGCAAACTGGCAAGCACAGGCCTGCTGCTTCCCTGGACTCCCCAGAGCCACGCCCTTGGCCCCTGACATTCTACAACAGCATCTTTTAGGTCAATCTCTAGAGGCTAAACTTCAAACAGAGCTGTTACATATGTGGTTGTAGTGGGGGAAACTAGAGCTCTAGTCTAAATAAAATTAAAGAGTTAAAAAACCAGCACCAGGTAGAAGCCAAACAGAAAAGCATACTCTATGACTCCATTTCTGTGAAATGTCCCCAACCAGTAAACCTACAGAGACAGTAAATGGTTTAGTGGCTGCCCAGGCTAAGGGTGGGGCTGGGAAGCACCATCAGTGGCTTGAGGTTTCTTCTGGAGGTGACAGAAATTCTAAATTTAGATTGTGGTGATGGTTGTGTGACTGTATATTAAAATCCTTTAAGATGCATACTTAAAAACAATGAACTGTATTTTAAATTTGACCTCAGTGGAACCCTGGAACACCTACCACCTCAGCTGCAAGGCCAGGAATCTACCTTGCTGCTGGTGGAGAGGGGCTGCAGCTAGGCACTGCTGTGGCAGGACAGTGAGCGCCAAGTGTACAAGGCAGGCCTGGTAGAAGACTGGACAGACTGAGACACACCCACCACACCGAACAGCCACCAAGTTTCTGGTTCCTCTAGACAGTGTCTACATTTGCTCCAAGTATCTAGAAGAAGACACGTTTGGAACTTTGTTTTTTTTAACTTTCCCCTTATTTTACTCAATACTGTCAGGCCTATGGATAGGTCAAATTTAAGTTGTAGGTCTTTTAATAAAAGATACACTTAAGAATACACTGTGTGTGTGTGTGTGTGTGTGTGTGTGTGTGTGTGTGTGTGTGTGTGTGTGAGAGAGAGAGAGAGAGAGAGAGAGAGATTTTATTTTTATGCTGGTTATGTTCCCAAATGAATTAGCTGACGTTGTGACTACTGAGAAGGTAGTGCCTCCCACTAGGAAACCTCCTGAGCACAGAATAAAGCCTGAGCATTGGGTTCAACAGAGAGGTCTGCCAAGGCACGCTCCTGGGATGAGCCCCGTTAGGAAAGAGAAATGGCTCTTTGAAGAAGTGACATTTTTATGCTCTCCATAAAACAGTGACCAAGAAACAACCTCACGGAATCCCAGAACCAGAAATATCAGAGTGGAGTAAAGACAGAAATCACCCAGTTGATCTAGCAGCTTCGATGAAAAGCTGAGTCCTGAGCGCCCAAATGACTTCTTGGGTTGGACCGCAAGCTGCGGCAGCCAGCATAATGGCTGAGAGCAGAGCTGGCCTGCCATGTGCTCGGGGTGGGCTAATGCAGGCTATCTGGCCTCTGTGAGCAGCTGCCTTTGCCCATTTACCTCTGAGAGAGGGAGCTTTGGTATGTGCACACACGTGAACCAACTGTATGTGATGCATCTGCTGAAGCTGTCAGCATAGGCCCAACACACGCTCAAGGAGGATGTGATGACATTTACCAGTCACCGTGTTAGTAACTAATGCAGAGCTATGACAGATACAAGTTTTACCCCCAGGACTCTGTGAGATAAGCAATTAGCACTCCCAGTTAACAAACAGCTGCTCAGAGACCATACCACTTCATGTATGGAAGAAACAAAGCTAAGAATTAAACAAGAGTTCAACAAAGCTAAGATTCCCTTTGACTTTAAAGTCTATGTTCTGATCCCAAGCATCCTGGCTTGTGTCCTAAAGGATGATACAAGATTCTCAAGAGTCAGACACAAAGTCCCACTCAGTACACTGCAGCCTTTGAGCTGCTGTAAGATTCTGTGGCCCATGAGCTGTCTGCTCTACAAGTCTGACAGATCCCTCTACGCGCTGCTCTCTGTGTGCATCAGATGGCTAGGACCTTGGTTATGGAGTATCATATGGAATATGGGATGGCAGAGGCAGGCTCCTTACTTACCCACTAGCTCATTCTAATGTACATGTGTGGTGTTCTAGAAGGAAGAGAAGTAACAGCTACAGCTGCTGAATCTTCAGGGCTAGGTCCTGCACCACGTCCTGTTCCGTCACTTAACACCCTCACAATGACCGGTGCAGCTCCACGGCCACACTGCACAGAACCCAGGACACCTTTGCCCAGAGCCACACAGCACTGGGAAGCTCTCCACACACTCACCTTCAGCTGTTTGGTTCCTTTGGCAGTCTTGAGCCCTATGATTACATGGCTGATAGTTTTGCCATACCCACCCATGGGGTTCTCTGTCTCACAGGGAGTGAGCTCTGTCACCTCCCCTTCATAAACCTCCTTAGTCTCCTTTATCCGCAGCCCTGAAAGAGATGGCAAATGGGCCATGAGAGGTAGAACCATTTCTCAGACACCACCTTTTTCTCACACACCTACACCCCAAAACTCTTAGCCATACACATCTATGATAAACCAACCTTAATAATATGAGCAGAAGGATCTCACTGTGGACAGAAAAGCAGTAGAGCCACAAATGCAAACTGAGGAGCTGTGGAGAGTAGGAGATCTGACTGCCCAACCTTCAGGATGTATTTTTAATTATGTGTGCATGTTTGTTTGTGGGAAGATGTGCATGTGGCTGCAGGTACCCGCACAGGCCAGGGAAGGGCACTGGGGGGCCTGGGACTAGGTTAACAGTCGCGAGCCACCCTGCGTGAATACAGTGAACTAAACTCAGGTCTTCCTCAAGAGTAGCACGGGGCTGAGCCACTCCCATAGTCCCTGATTTCAACCTAAACAAATTTTAAAAACACTTATTTTGTTTGGGCACGAATGTGTGTAGGTACAGGAGTGTGGAAGTCAGAGGACAAATTGTCAGAGTCATTTCTCCCTTTCCACCAAGTGGATTCTGAGAATTGACTGAAGGTAATTAGTGTGTACCTTTAACCACTGAGCTATCCTAACCACCCTTGATTGCTGGATCTCTGGAACTTAAATAGTGAAAGGAAAGGGTCAATTTTTAGTTCTGATGACCAATCATCCGCGCTCTCAAGTATACACATTTATTTATTTTTACTTTATGCATATTGGTATTCTGCCTGTTTGTGGTGTATATCGGGGTGTCAGATCCCCTAGAACCTGAGTTACAGACAGTTGTGAGCTTTTATATGGGTGCTGGGAATTGAACCTGAGTCCTCTGGAAGAGCAGCCAGTGCTCTGCACTGCTAAGCCATCTCTCCAGCCCTGATCTTGAACTCTTCTTAATCCTCCTGCGTCCACTTCCCCAGTCCTGGGATTATACATATACGCTGTCACATCAGCCCTGAATTTAACTTGTAATGATGTTAGCAGAATGTTGTATAGGAAGACTCAGCTGCCTGCTGGAACCTCGCTGGGAAGGAATGAGGAGGCACATGTCACACACACACACGCACACGCACGCACAAATGCACTGGAGGGGGACTGATGAAGCCTTATGCCACTCTAACTGTGAACTGAAGCTGGTGACATCGAACTTGATGATTTTTGTACATTTTCCATGGTGAAGTTAAAAAGAAAAACAAACACTACTCCCGACCTCCAGCCAGAGTGCTAACAGTAGAAAGGCACATGATACCAAGAATTCAATTCTGCAAAGCTACATTAAAGTCTATGTGCTGCTGGTGGCAATGTAAATAGCATGGTATGCTCTGCTCCAGCCTACCATCCCTAGGTACATGGCCAGAAGCATGGGGACAGGCTAAGTGGCACAGGCAATCATGGTCACTGTGGCATCACTTACAACTGCCAAGCAGTCTGTCAACAGTGGAAGAGAAAATGAAGTTATAGTAGGCTCACACAGGTGAATACCTACCACCTAGCAGTGGAAAGGTTTATGGTTACATGCCACAGTATAGATGAATCTTACACAGATAACACACTGGCAAAGGCACCATCGGGGTAGAAGAAAATAAGAGGTCCCAAAAGCAGGTGTGACTTCTCTATAGTGTGAGAAATCCAGACCATCCCTCACGTGGAAAGGGACAGTGACTGAGAACATGGATGTTCTGTGCATTTTTCTGCACATTAGCACAAAATAACTAAATCAGTTTAGAAGGTCAAGTATACGTAAGCACCGCGGTGGGACCTGGTGAGGGAGGAGCAGACGCCGCTCAGGATACTGCTCTGCTGGCTCTGTGGTCATGGTTCTCACCTCCAGACCCATTTAAGGGGCACTGCCATTCCTCAGTCCATCTGCACCCAAATGTCATAAGCTCTGCAGAAGACCCTGAAGTTAGGCTCGGCAGAGCCCCAATGTAAAGAGTAAACAATGCCCATTCTTCTCACAGGAGTGGGCATGATGGCTGCTCCTGATCGAAGGATGCCAATTGCTGGCACTCAGCTACCTGCTCTGATATGGAAATCTCACAAGGCCACACTGGCAGGGTGTGAACGCTCTCTATCATGGCCCCATCTCAAATGTGGCCATTACCTTATCATGGGCCCAGTGCCAGCTTTCTCCCTAAACCTAATCAGGACAGACAGTCCAATAGTCCAGGGCGAGAGCGCTGCTCTCCCACCATCCACCTGATAGCCTACAAATGGAGGCGTTGGAACAGCCCCAAACAAGGGCCACATTGCTGCTTTATTCACTGAATTCTTAGCTCCTGAGGACTGAGAACAGAATGCTTCCAACAGAGTGCATCGGAGGACTGTGACAACCCAGAAACTGTCCTTTTGAGTGAGCTTACAACAAATCTAACACATCCCCTGAGAGCAGCTCCCTTAACTGCAACCCAAAATTCCTGCAGGAGGGGCAGAGGCTGCCATCGCTCACTGGTGCCTCTATTTGTTAACCGCTGCTCAGTGCTGACAAGCAGGCAGGGGTGTGGGTGACAGACAATGAGACCTGCTGTTTCCTAGGAGAAAGGCCAAGCGGTGCTATCTCTGGCAGAAATGACACAAATGACGGGTTTCATCTGCTGGCTCAGGTTTCTGAACCCCTGACAGGGACCTTCATCACATCAAGGAAATAGCACAGACTCCTAGCTTTTCATTTCTGGTCAGTTTACAGTTTCCTCCCCACCCCCTCTGCCAACCTCACCAGAATTCAAAGGCACAGGGCAGGGGGATGAGCAGGCCTCCTTTCTGAAGACAGTCGATGGCCTGCCCTTTCATGCTATTCAAGGATGTAGAAACTTCTCTTTACCTTGTTCCCATCAACAGACAGACAACCCCTGTCCCCTCCTCAGAAACTCCAAACCATGGCCAGGTGCTAAGATAATTCATGTGTATAAAAATACATGGTTTATCCAAATGCACGCTCCTACCTGAGGCTCATTTTTTTTTCAAACTTCATCAATGTCAGCAAAACATTTTAAAATAAATTTTTAAAATTTAAAACTATTCATATATTTAAAGCAAATGTAATAACTTGCTACTTAAATAATTACTGAGTTAAAGGGAACCATAGGGAGTTGGGTGTGGGAAAGGCCTGCGATCTAGCACTGGGAAAGTGGAAGCAGGAGGATTGAGGTCAAGGCCAGGGAGGCTACAAAGGGAGGCCCTGTCTCAAACGCCAACAGTAAAAGAATGAAGGAGGGAGGGAGAGAAGGAGGGAGGGAGGGAGGGAAGGAGGGAGGAAGGGAGGGAGGGAGGGAGGGAAGGAGAGGTTGGAACAGCAGCAGCAGCACATCACAGAAAAAAGGAAAAAGACAGTAACTGGCGAGGTTTTCCTAACTGAAGTGTGATGGGTAGGGGTCTGAAGCCACAGCGCCTGCCTGGCTGCAGCAAGGCCCACTTAAGCTCAGCAACTGTGGCAAAACGGGAACACAGTGAGACCCCATCTTAAAATTAAAGGGAGCGAGGAAGGGAGATGGGGAAAGGGCACAAAGAAGGGAAGGAAAACAAACAAAAACAAACAAAAAGAACAAAAACTACTTCTCGGGAAGATTTCCAGCCCTGGAGAGACCACGAGCCACCTCTGCTGCTGTGCATCATGAAGTCCAAGGAACACACTACCTCAACAACACGGGCTGAGGCTGACAAATGGGCACACTGAGGCAAAGTGAGTCAGCACAGCACACAGCATGGCTCCACCTGAACAAAGAGCAAAGCTCAGATGCAAGAGGTGGACCAGGTTATGCCTACAAACAATATAGTCTTAGCTGTCACTCACCTAGCACGGAGCAGATGGGAAAGCCATGGGTACTGGGACATGCGTGGGCCGAGGGGCACCGGAATGAGCTCCACTTCACAGCTCACTCCGGTTCTCACTGTGCTGCTTCCAGTAAAAAGTATTCTGTAGGTTTTTGAAAGGTTTATTTTATTTATGTGTCTCTGTGTGTATACTCACACAGTGGAGGTGTCCAGAGCCACAAGAGGGCATAGGCTGCCCAGAACTGGAGTGACAGGTGGATGTGGATGAGTGCTAGGAACCAAATTCAGGTCCTCTACAAGAACAGCACGGCTCCTAACCACTGAGCTGCCTCTCCAACTGTTTTAAAACTGTAAACCAGTTGGGCAATGGTGGCGCGTGCCTTTAATCCCAGCACTTGGGAGGTAGAGACAGGTGGATTTCTGAGTTCGAGGCCAGCCTGGTCTACAGAGTGAGTTCCAGGACAGCCAGGGCTACACAGAGAAACTCTGTCTCGAAAAACAACAACAACAAAAAACTATAAACCAATGTCTCTGACTTAATATGGGAGTCACCCAGGTGCTGGGTGTGGCCTAGGGCCACTCAAAAGACCTAAAATGAACTTTCTCATAGTGCAAGTAGGAACACACCAAGATGAGGCAGCATCACACAGCTTTCATTAAAGCTCTGATCTTCCTCAAGGTCATCTGCTTCTCTCGTGAACCAGGAAACCTCAGGGAGCAGTCACACCACACACACACACACACACACACACACACACACCGTCTCTGTACCCACAACTGACCCTTCTACAAACCCTAAGAACCAACTGTACCAGACTTCTCTTGAACCCAGCCACCCACCCCTCCAGCACCACTTCCTGCTCAGACCCCAGTGGGTCTCCCTCCGCCCGCCATGCTCCATGGAGGGGACTACAGAGCTGGACTAGAGCCCACAGGCATCTTACGCTTAACTGTTTGGGCTTACACTCAGGGTAAAGCCATGACCCGGCCTGTGGCAGCAGACTATCTCAGCCTCTGCTTTTCCACCCACCTCTAGTAGTCCAGTACATTGCTTTAATACTTCCTATACATACATACATATACATTTATACACACACACACCATAAAATCGTAAAAAAAAAAAAAAAAAAAAAGAGGGCTGGAGAGATGGCTCAGCGGTTAAGAGCACTGACTGCTCTTCCAGAGGTCCTGAGTTCAATTCCCAGCAACCACATGGTGGCTCACAACCATCTGTAATGGGATCCGATGCCCTCTTCTGGTGTGTCTGAAGATAGCTACAGTGTACTCATATACATAAATAAATAATTCTTTTTAAAAAAACCTTAAAAAGAAAGGATTACTTTGGGGGGGGGGGCTGGTAAGATGGCTTAGGTAAAGGGGTTTCTGTGCTAGCAGCAACCTGAATTGAATCCTACGAAGATAAAGATATGTAAAGATAAAGAGAAAACCAACTCCATAAAGTTGTTCTAACCTCATTTGCATGCTACAGCATGTATGCCCACATGCATCAAGTACCCCCCAGTGATAATATTAAATATATTTTTTAAAAAAAGAAGAGAGTACTTTTAGCCATACACCTTTAATCCCATCACTCAGGAGTTCAAGGTCAGCCTGGTCTACAAAGTAAGTTGCAGGATAGTCAGGGGCTACACAGAGAAACCTTGTCTTGAGGGAGGGGGGTATTTTTCTGGGAGGTAGGAAAGTGGTTCAGTGGGACAGGGAACTGAGTCTGGACCCCAGTACCCATGTAAAAAGCTGGGCATGATGGCACAAGCACCTATAATAGCAGCACTGAGAGGGTGGGGCAAAGACAAAAAGATCCCTGAGGTCTAACAGCCAGCAGCCCAGTTCCGGGCTCAGTGAATCTGTCTGAAGGAAACAGGGCAGAGTGACAGAGCAGGACACACAGCACCCTCCTCTGGCCTCTGTACGCACACAAGAGTTTGGCAACCTGGTACAGGTGTCTCTGTCCACAGCCTGTTCTCAGCAGTGTGCTAAGGGACACAGATGTTTCACAGATGCCTGAGCAACCTGTTTTTGAACAGCAAAACCTGAAAATTGTCCTAAATGTCCACCTTCACAAATGGGCCACCCACATAGTTAGAGCCCATGCTTCTATAGCAATCTGCAGAAACTGAGGACATACCTAACACCTGACCAACAGACACTGGGCTTCAAGAAATCCTGGAAGTCCTATGGATGAGAGTTAACGCAGGGAGGCCATTCTCTCCCACAGCCAGTCTCCAAGCCCGGGCTACAGACAGCAGGCAGACCTGAGCTCCAACTAGCTCTGCCACTTACTAGTCACAACACTAGCCAAGTTAATTAACTTTCTAAGACTTTCTCCAAATGCCAATGCAGGCAGAGGCGCTTGTCTAGGGGAATGAACAGCCTGGCACTGTGGTAGCAGCGTAGGCTCTAAGTGGCTGGCATCACAAGTCTCAAAGCTTAGCCAGTCCCCAGTGTCCTTGCTTTGACAGGCCACAACTCGTTTGGCCTACCACTAAGGACCAGACACTATGGCAGTTCAGCACACATGAGTGGCTTAAGTCACAACTTACTCAATGGGCCGTGTGGTGGTGGCACACGCCTTTATTCTCAAGAAGCAAAGACAGGCAGATCTGAGTTTGGGGTCAGCCTGTTCCACAAAGTGAGTTCCAAGACAGCAAAAGCTACACAAAAAAACCTATTCAATGGACAGCCACTCTCGAAAGCTAGACACAGGCACTAAAAAAACCTGATGCACACATGTACATGTATTTTAAAAGATTTCTTTAGCCAGTGTGGTAGCACATCTCAGCCCTTGGGAAGCAGAGGCAGGTGGATCTCTGTGAGTTTGGGGCCAGCCTGGTCTATATAGCAAGCTCCAGGCCAACCAAGACTACATAGTGAGATCCTGTCTCAAAAATCCCTGTATAGCCACAGCTTTCCCCAAGGAGGCTGGTGTTGAGATCAAACCTGGAGTCTGCCTATGAAACCATACCCACCTCTAAGCTACCCTCTGATCCTGACTTACATCTACTTTTACGATGTAAAGAAGCCCAGGTCCATAACCGGGTTCCACGTGTGCTCTACTGCTAAGCACCTTGGTCAGAACACTGAGGTCTTGTCATTAACTTGCAAACATACTGACAATGCTAAAAGAGAAACAGCTACAAGCTGTCACACAGCATCTTTACAACCAAGAAGCTTCAAGGCACCTGGAGAAGAAAGCCACTTTCCCACCCTCCCCACCCACACACCGACAGTCGGCCACCCTCCCCACACTCACCAATGGCCCTGCGGAAGTTCTCCATCAGCACCTCTGTCTTCTTGATCTCAGTTGAGTACACTTCACTACCCACCATCGGGCAGAAAGGGACTTTACTGCCCAGCTCTTGAGCAATAGCAAGGGCTAAGGCTGTCTGCAGAGGACAAGAAGGAGAAGACGTTTGCATCAGTTAGAAATGGTCATCCAGCCGGGCAGTGGTGGCGCCCGCCTTTAATCCCAGCACTTGGGAGGCAGAGGCAGGTGGATTTCAGAGTTCGAGGCCAGCCTGGTCTACAGAGTGAGTTCCAGAACAGCCAGAGCTACACAGAGAAACCCTATCTCAAAAAACAAAAAAACAACAAAAAAAAGAAATGGTCAACCAGAGATGTGGGTCATTGAGAGAGCATCCGTCAAGAACAGTACTGTTCTATTCCCTACCTTCGGCAGGCATATTTCAGTGTCTGAGGGTCTCTGTGCACACTCTGCATATCACACCCAGCCTGGATCACACTGACAAGCTATTCCCCAGTAAAGGCCTGACAGCAAGTGCTTCACACAAACCTCACATCTAAGCGATTCTCCTGTCTTCCCCACTCTACCAAGGAGGGAACAAAGATGGGTCAAATACACAGCCCAGGTGCCACAACCTAGAAGTAGGCACATATGGACTGGCAGAGGTGTCTCAGAACAAGTTCTCACCAGAAATAGCACCATCTTCCTGACTGTTCTCTGTCAACCTCCAGCCTATTTGCTCAGGCAACAGTGAGGCCCGACACACTGCTTCCTGTTTGTACCACAAACACCAACCTACAGGCCAGCAGAAATCAACACTGAAGGACGGCATCACTTAATGTCCACTTTATGTTAAGTGGCCCATAAGAGAACGAAACCTTAGGCAAACTTTTGTGACACATTAGCGTGCTCTGTGAGACACAAATGGCTGCTGGTAACCCAGCTACAGTGGGCAGAGGCTAAGCAAGGCTATACACAGGAGAGATCTGTGGAAAATACCAAGTATGAAAGGCAAACGCCTGAGAGCAATTGAGAACATTCTCAGATGCCACAGCCTCCGAAGCTGGCGACCTGACCAGAGACTCTCTGAAGCAGTATCATAAGTGACCTGCCAGTGGTGCTCTTCCTCCTTCCAGTCCCTTGGTGACAGTTTCAGGACAGTAGAGTCTGGCAGCAAGTGAACATACAGTGAAGAACATAAAGGAGTAGCCTGTGAGACAAACTGGACAGCAGTGCTAACTCTGCCGCTGTTCAGAGGAACCTCAGCACTGGGCAGCACTGGAGACCTGGTCAGTCACATGGACGATTAAAGTACTAGGCTAGTTATCACGTGGCAAACAAGTTGCCCACAAACTGGTTCTACGTGCTTCTCATCAGCCGGCAGCAGCAGGTGCCTCCCAACTGCAGCCCCCCCCCCCCAGCCCCAGAGCATCTGGGAACACACCTGCCACTGCCTCAGTCCGAGCACACACCTGAGTTTGTGAGCCCAGAGCAGACAACAGTAACACTAATATTCTAGAAGCAAGAGGAAGATGTCTGGACCATGACAAGAAAGAGATGGTAGACCATGGTAGAAAGAGGGGACTGCATTCTGACAGGAGACATGGGAGGGGGCTAGGGGCCAGCTTTGTCCACCTCCTACCCTAATTCTGCCTGTTTCCTAGTCACTCTGCCTCTTCTAAGTAGTTCCACAGACCTCAATTCTCCATCCTTGGTCTCAGATGTCCAAGAGTGCCCTCATACACTTCACCAGCCCCTTTCCTTCCAGCCTGCTATGCTTGGAGTGATTAGACAGGGAATACTTGAGGGAAGTGCTTCGCACTTCCAGTTTCCTCTTGGTGAAGGGCCCTAGAAGGAAAGCCCAGAAAGTGCCTGCCTAGCCCTCCTGTACACCACTGTAAATATCTCACAAACCTCCAGTAGGCCATCAACTTCATGTTCTAGTTTGTATTTGTCTGCTTTGGTTTGGGGTTTTGCTTTGTTGTCATTTGTTTTGATGGTTCTTTTTGGTTTTGATAGGTAGAGTATGGTAGCAAATTACCATATACCTGGCCCAGCACTCATTACGTAGCTCGGGCTGGCCTAATACTCCTGCCTCAACTGCCTGAGTGCTGCTACTGCAGGCGTGCACCTTTGTGCCCCGGTCCTGGTTGTATTTTATAGATTAAGAAACAGAAACACAGAGATTACTCAAGGCCAGACAACTAGGATGCAAGCACTGCCCAGAGCCCCTGTTTTGCCTTATATGAGCACACCATGTGACTGCCATGAAGCTACTCCTGAAAGAAGGCTGAGCAGGTTCACCTCAATCTCGTCTGAATGACTCCTTTCTAGGGTCCAAGCACTTAGGCCCCTATCAACAGCATGAGGTCTTCAGGAAGGGAGCTGCACCAGTACAGTAAAGGTGCCCTGCCTCTCCAGGAAGCAAAGCAGCCTCACCTTCAGGCACACTACCAATCTCTCCTCAGACAGCACATGCCTTCAAACTTATCACAAGCTTAACACAAGCTTACAAAGTGAGGCCAAGGACTGAGTGAGTGCTTCACACTTCCTGGGAGAAAACTGTCCCAGTGTCACACAGGAATGAAAGATTTATATGACAGCCACATGGCACCAACTCCACAAAAAACTCAGGGGTCCACAAAGCACCTAGACATACAAGAACCATGGACAACTTCTGCCATGAAAGTCTGCAGAGTCTATAGCTACACACAAAACTACACACAACACTAGAACAGAAACCCCTGAATAGAAACAGGACCATAGAAAGGCAAAAAAGACGAGTCACCAGGGAATCTACCTGAGGTACAAAGCATGAACCCATTGATTCTGTCCTAGCTGCAAGTGAGCTCAAGTCCCCTAGAGAGTACACGAGTACACTAGTACATGCATACACACATACACACACATACACACACATACACACACACACACACACACACACATGCCAACTGTGCTAGACCCCATAGTCCAGAAACCTACAGAGCAGAGACCCTCACTAACCCCTCAGGAAGCCCAGTCTGAGGAAATGCGAGAAGCCTCTCAGATTTGCCTTACCCAACTCCACAAGCAAAATAAAGGGGGAGGGGGCATTTTTCCTAAATAAGACACAGAGTGTCTCCCACACCAAGACAGGGTTTGAAGGGGAAAACAAAACAAAACAGAAAACTCCAAAACAACAAGTTTTGGAGTTAGGGGCAAGAGTCAGAAAGGCACCATAGGACACCCATGAAGACTTCAACAAAGCAACTGCTCTGGACGTTTCACAATGTCAGTGTTGATGGGAGGTGGTGGCACACACCTTTGATTCTGAGTTGTGGGCCAGCCTGGTCTACAGAGTGAGTTCCAGGACAGCCAGGGATACACAGAGAAACTGAGGGGGTGAGGGTGGGAGTATGTTGGGCTGGAGAGATGGCTCAGGAGATAGAGGCACTGCTGATGAGTTTCTGATCCCTGGAATCCACATGATGGAGGAAGAAAACCAACTCCAAAATGACCTCCTGACCCCCACAGGCATACCATGGCAGGCACATACTACCCGTCCCCCAAAGTAAGTAAAGGTAATTTTTAAAATGTCAGCATCATTAAGAGAAAACAAAGCAAAATGGTGGGGGCGGCAACTTTCTAAACGAAAGGAAGCTAAGGAGACTGAGACGTTACTGCTGGGTTTTGACTTTCTCTATCCAGGGCCACTGGGGATGGAGCTCAAGTCTTTGTGTGAGCCTGTGCCACTAGACATATACAGAGTGGGTAGTCTGACGTTTATAAGACAAGGGAAAACCTGAAAGAACTTGAAGAACCCTCTTTTCTACATATCATACATATGGCATGTCTACATGTCACTGTGTATACATATGTGTGGAGGTGTGTGTGCACATGTGTGTGCACATGTGTGTAGAGGCCAGAAGCTGACCTTGGGTATCTTCCTCAGTCAATCTCTACTTTTTTTTTTTTTTGATGTGTACACATGTATGTCTGTGAGTACACTACATGTATTCACATGTCCACAGAGGCCAAAGAGGGCATCCAAACCCCTGGAGTTAGGGTTTCAGACACTTGTAACGTGACCACTTTGAGTGCTGGGACCAAACTCAGTTCTCCAGAAGGTCAGCAAGTGCCCTAAACTGATGAGTTATCTCCACCTTAATTTCTGAGATAGGATCTCTCATGGATGCAACCAGACTGGCTAGTCCTCTTGTCCCTGCCTCCTCAGCACTAGGATCAGAGGTAAGCTCTACTCAGCCCCTCACTTGTGTGCAGTCCATCTCCCTGGCTATTTGTCATTTTCATTTAAAAATCAAAAGAAAACAAGACAAAAATCAACTTTGTTATTTTTGAACGCATACTGAGCACCAAGGCACATGCTTATAATCCCAGCTACTTGAGAAGCTGAGACAAGAAAACACAAAAATAAGGCCAGCCTGGGCTACACTGGGGGGGGGGGGTTGTGCAGGGGGAGGGGGACAAGCCAGTGAGACCCTTTCTCAGAAGGGTAGCTCAGTGGTAGAGCTCTTGCTGACATGCTCAAAGTCCTGGGGTCAACCCCCAGCACTGCAAAAACAAAACACATCAGTTAGGCTTGAACTCGAACCCCCCAGGCAATGGACAGAGCTCCCCACACCTTCCTTGAAAGGCTATGCTTCTGAGACCATTCTCTTGCTAGGCCTGCTTCTAATTCTTTTCAGTTAATTATTTTTAGTTTATAAAAACTGAAAGAAATTCTAACATAAACTTCACTTTTAGAGGAGTCAGGTCAGAGGAAAGATGATGCTACTGGGGTAAATAGCAGGGAGCCCCATTTTCAAATGGCTCAGAAGGAAAGAAACAGCAAATGTCCAAAAAAAGAAAAGAATCATCTCCCCAGCTATAAGACACAGACAAACCCACCCACCTTACGGGTCTGTTAGTCCTACTCCTCCCACTTCCCAACTTTAGTCCAACTGACACTGGGGGACAGGACAGTTCCTTATTCCAGTTAAAGTCCTTGGAAAAAGTTCACCATCATGTCTGGCCATTAGTACCGAGGATGCCAAATGTAGGTTGAAATTCCACATTCCAACTTTGACTTCAACAAAGAAAATGGGCAAAGGCAAGAGCTGAGGATGTTCCAGAGCAGATCAGAGAATCATACAGAGAATCATACAGAGAATTAAGAAAGCACAATTCACGTCAAGACAGGAAAAACAAATCTACCTTGTTGAGTGCATAATGAAGTGCCTAAGTGAAAGCATCTCTCAAGCATCCAGAAGGAAAAGGACGAAGGAAAAGGAAGAAGGAAAAGGAAGAAGGAAAAGGAGGAAGGAAAAGGAGGAAGGAAAAGGAGGAAGGAAAAGGAAGAAGGAAAAGGAAGAAGGAAAAGGAAGAAGGAAAAGGAAGAAGGAAAAGGAAGCCCTCATACCAAACCTCTAAACAAACAGACAGGAGAAACTCCGACAGAGCGCTGTACCTGGCACAAGCACTGTCAACACAAGGGCAAGGCTAGGCCTGGCAGTCATGCCTGTATTCCCAGCTCTGAGGATGAGGCAGGAGGATTTCCAACTGACAACAGTGGAGACATGCATTTTATCTTCACACCTGAGGCCAGCTTGGGCTACATGAGACCTCGTCTCCAACAACAGCCACCACCCAACAAGAACAGGGTCTTTTCCACTAACAAACCTAGAAAAGAAACTTGCAGTCAGCACACTTTAGAGAAACAACTGGCCAAGAGGAAGGCAAGGGGCAAGACCTGATAAGCAGATGGCCCGTGGCGTGGGCAAGCAGATGCTGCCGTGTAGAGGCCACTGAGCTCACCGTGAAGGGTTCAATCTGTTTACTAACACAACTCTCCCCTCTTCAGTAAGAGCCCTGTGTAGGACAGCCCTGCAGCTGGCACACGTCCCAGCACTGATGAAGCAGAAGGTAGATCTCTGTGTTCAGAACCAGCCTGCTCTGCCTACTGAGTTCTAAGACAGCCAGGGCTACACACCATCTATTTAACAGTTAGGATTTCAAAGTAAGAATTAGTTATTCTCTCACCACCGACTTAAGGACTGTGGGGGGTGAGGTGTGGGAAGAATGCAGAAGCCTATTTTTAACACACAGAAGCCCAGGTGCCTGGTCTCTGCGGCCCCTGTGAAGAACAACTGAGGCCCAGACTAGGTAAGTACTCTGGTGACTCTGGTGAGTATCTCACCAGTCAGGCATGGTGACTGTCACCTATAATCCTGGCACTTGAGGTAACAGCAGGATAAGCAGCAGTTCAAGGGCAGCCTAGCTACACATTGAGTTTAAGGTCAAACTGGGATACATGAGAGAGACCCTGTCTCAAAAAAAAAAGAAAACGAAACAAAACTGTGGGGGTAGGGTGAGCAAGATGCCTCAGCAGGTAAGAGCACTCACCGCACAGCATGGCGGCAACCGGAGTTTGATTCCCAGACACCGCAGCGAAAGGAGAGAACCCTCCTCAAAGACGTCCTCTGACCTCTACACATGCACTGTGGTACATATGTCCTGTGTGTGCACAAGCACGCATACACGTGCACGCGCGCACACACAGTGGGTGTCCACTCACAATCTCCAACAGTGTCCCCTGCCTAGAAAGCCCTTTCCTTCCCTGCAAGGCCAATCCTCCTATATCTTTTAAAGAGCAAACAGCAAGCACCGGCCACTCCAGCTTTGCCAGCCAGTGTGCTGCCTCCTGATCAACTCCAGCTGCATTAGGATTGGTCAGGACCCTCAGTCAGCACTCAGCAGAACGCCTTTGTTACTGTCATGGCTCCTGGTTTCTCACCTGTAGACTCTGAGCCTCTTGAAAATAAAAAAGCATGTCACTTCTTTGTCCCTTACCATCTCTCATGGGACACAATGATAGGCAGAACAAAAAGATACCACTCGTTATTTTTTGAGACTCAGATCAACGGAAAGGTTATTTCCTTAGCAAAGCAAAGCAGACTTGAAAGAGACAATAGGAACATTCTAGAGACAATGAGGACCTCCGAGGACTTGACTCTCTGCTCTGGAGGTAGGCCAGGGTAATTTTAATCTTGGACCATAGATTTTATATGCTAAATTGCATTATTGCACATTGGTTTTTAAAACATTCATCTAACCAGTCTAGCTAGACAGAGACTAGTTAAGACATGAATTCAACTGGGCTTAAACATCAATATCATTCTCTTGGGTAGCTTAAAAGACAGAGAAAGAAAATGAATGAATACCTTGCCAGTTCCAGGAGGCCCTGCCAACAAGACAGCTCTTCCAGCCATTTTCTTGCTTTTGATTAATTCTACTATGACGCCACATGCCTGCACAAAACAGAAAGAAGCAATCAGTCAATCTTAAAATGCCTCATGGTGAAAACAGTTCAGGGCTTGGTCCATACAGCTCACATGCTCTTTTGACACGATACAGCTGAGATACCACTGCTGTAGAGTGGAGCGGTGGAGGTGCGGCGGCAAAGCCTTGTGCTCCGGCTCATGCCATGTGACTGCTGCCAGGAAGAGAGAAGGGTAACCAGACAATGAGAAGCTGAGTGGCTATGGAGAGCTGGGGAGGGAGCGGTGGGGGGAGGAGGAGGGGGCTTTCTCATAACATTGTATGTAACACTTGAAGCCCTGGGCAGAAATCTACATTTCAGGCAAAAATCACAAACTCAAGATAACCAAAGAGAAGTTTGTATGTCTAAGGCACAACGTGCTGCAGCAGCCAAAGTATAGTGAACAAAATGGAAAGGGGAGGTTGAGGCAGGCAGGGGCCAGCACAGACCTAGTACTTAACAAAGGCAGCAGGGCTGTGCATTCCAGACCAGTCTGGCTACAGCAACATTAGCTAAACAAAAAGGGAATGAACCATCCAATAAAAGAATTGGAAAGGTCTGGTGAGATGGCACAGAGGGTAAAAAGCAGTTGCAGTGCAACCCTAAAGACCCGAGTTCAATCCCTGGAACCCACAGTGGAAGAAGAGACCCTCTGACCTCTACCAAAGCACCACAGCCGTCACATGTCTGCACCGCATATGCACACATTTTGTCAAATAGGAAAAGAAACAAAGAAATACCAGCTAAGGAAGCCAGGTGTAATGGCCCATGCCTTCAATCTCAGCACTCGGGAGGCAGAGGCAGGTGGATTCCTGTGAACTCAAGGCCAGCCTGGTCTACAGAGTCCCAGGACAGCCAGAGCTACACAGTGAGATCCTGTCATGAAAACAAACAAAAATAAATACCAGCTAAGATTAAAGGAATAGAAGGGGTGAAGATACTGAGTACCAGGGAGGCTGCTGGCGTGATCAGTCATACAAGAACCCGGTGCAGAGGCAGCTCTAGATCAGATTCTGAAGTCATATATACTCCAGTTCAGATCCTGATAGTTTCACTTGAGGTGAGCGCCCTCAGACTTACCTTACCTACAACTCATACAAATCACTATTACTCATCTGAACCCAAGTGATCAAAACAACTGTACACACAAGAAAGGGCTAAGGGTAAAGTGTGCTGATGTCTGCAGTTTACTATGAATTGTGACAGTAGACATACATGAACAGATACACCATAAAGCATCACTGTAAAATGTTAACTGTAGAATTTAGGCACACTGGGGTTTGCTGTGTAAACATGTCAATGCTTTTGTATGTCTAGAAAGCATCAGACCAAAGTGAGGTTTATTAGATAGAAATGAAATAACAAACAATAGACTCAAAGCTGCCTGACAAATAGAAAGCATTAAACTACTATTACCTGCTTGCAAAAAAAAAAAAAAAAAAAAAAAATGCAAGTGAGCTAGGGTCAAACGTTTCCCTTTTGGATATATGATGCTCTTTGCTGGCACTTTCTGTGTGCAAGAGGCTGAGAAAGCTGTCTTCACCACATGTAAAAAGCAAGTTTTTGTAGACACTGAGCCTCTGCAGAGATCAGAGTGGAAAAGTCTGAGGAAATGGGAAGAGTACTGATTTGGGGTAGGGTGGGGGCAGGAATACCAGCCTCATTACTGCTGAACTGGCAGGTGGTTATGTGGCCTGACCCACCTTTAACTTCTACGTGTGCAAAACAGAACCGATCGAAAGTCCTGGCATGACTTTAAGAAGACTGAACTGGAAAAGCTAAAGATAGCTCCCAGGCCCAAAGAACCGATATCAACTCTGAAAACTTAGTCAATTCGGTGAAGCCTAATTTGCGTGCCGTGACCCGCAAAGAATGCAACCTTTGCTCGCTAGTGTGTTCCTCGCTTCTCAGACAGATCTAGTGGGTCCAGGTCCCGCCGCCCAGGCCTCGCGCACACGCCCCACGCCCACCTCTCTCGCGTTCTCCTGGCCCACGAGCCCCGAAGCCGCCTGCTTGGCCAGGCCGCTCTCGTCCAGCCCCAGACCCTTCACATGGCTGTGGGAGGCGATGCGCTGCGTTTTTGTGGTGCTCTTCACCTCCTCAATCTTCATTTTGCCGAGTGTCTGGAAACACAACCAGCGTGGAGAGATAGGAACTACGGCACGCCAGGCGCCCGGGTTACCACGCGGCCGTTACTAGGCCGCTCTCCGGGACCCGCCCTTATTAGTATACCATTGGTGGAAGAGAAAAGGCTTCGCTTTCTATTGGCTACAAGCTACGCTGTTCGGCGGCTGCTGAGCTTCACCCACCAACTTCCGTCTGTGTCACAGGTTAGGTTCCCCCAGGGCATTTCCTGCCCTGGCCAGGTTTGACTGGGAACCGCCAAATACTTAAGCACTATTTATGTGAATGGCAGGTTTTTCATTATAAACTCCTCTTTTTATGTTTTTTTTTCCTTTAGAATAAGATTTTTGTGCCAGGGTGAGTTGACTCCTCCACTGACAGTTATTAGACCTTTCCCAGGTGCTTGGCTGCCCAGACTTCTCCCATGCCAACGGAATTATTTAAACACCCCAAGGATGCCCTGAGGAGGCTTCTCAGCCAACCACTGTACCCATTTTTTTTTTTTTTCCTGAGTACACTAGATCCTGAAGGCACTATTCCAGCCAAAACTTTTCAAACACTTTATACCATAATTCTGGTCATCACATGCCCAATAAACTTTTAAAGGAGAAGGGGGGTGAGGAGGAGGAGGAAGGGGGGAGGGAGGGAGGGAAGGAAGGAAAGAAGGAAGGAAGGAAGGAAGGAAGGAAGGAAGGAAGGAAGGAAGGAAGGAAGGAAGGAAGGAAGGAAGCAAAAGAGAAGGAAGGAAAAGATATGTTTGTGTAGCCTGGCCTGGCCTAGAACTCAAGGACCCTCACCTGACTATGCCTCCTGAGTTGCTAGGATTAAAGTGTTGCCACCATACTCTGACCAACCATTTTCACCAGACTGGAGTGGGTGCAGGTCTCCAGGTAGCCGAACAAAAACTGCCTGTGATTGGTGAAAACATAGTCCTTCATTTGAATAAACAACTGTTCTGTTATTGGTGTAAATATGGTAGTTTGTTTTCCCAATCCACTGTGTCATAGTGTAAATTTAATGCTTCATTTGCATGGAGGGCTGTACTAAGGACAGCTAACACTCTCTGACATTCTGGCTATCGAAGCAGGTGTCCCTCACTTTTGAGGCAACCAGGAGACACCTTCCTGTGCTGTGCAATGTATAGTTGCATTGCACCATTTTAAGATTGTAAGGTTTCTTGAGTGGTCTTTCCACCTCTATTAATAGTACTGTGGGCTGAGCTGGTAATATGAAGAAGACAAGCCGAGTGGCTGTAGCAGTGAAGACAGTGGTGAAAGGCAGCTAGAGAGTTCTAGAGTGACTGGGAACAGAAGTGACAAGTGACAGGCAGCATAGTAACCAAAAGCAGAGATTGCTAAACAAGTTCCAGAGAGCACCAAGTTTTTTTATTTTATTATTTTATTCATCATCTGTGTGTATGTTTTGCCTACAGGTGTAAATGTATCAGAAGAGGGCGTCAGATTCTCTAGAACTGGAGTTACAGATGGTTGTGAGCCACTATATGGGTGTTGGGAATAGAATTTGAGTCCTCTGTAAGAACAGCCAGTGCTTTTAACTGCAGACTCATCTCTCCTGCCCAGGGAGCTTCAAGTTTTAAGGGTCAACATTTATAACATCAAACACTGTAAGAGTTGAGGGTCCCGTCACTTGACAAACTTATAAACTATAATGCTGGCAGGCATCACTTCCTGCTAGAAGCTGTGTCTAACAACAGTTGCTATGTACAGGGGCCACAGGTAGTTTAAACAAAGAGCAATGAGCTACCAACCTGAAAGCCCAGAGCTGGAAGTCTCTGGCTTCTAAAGCCCTGAGCAACAGACCCCTGGCTCTCAGAACTGAAGGTGGACTTGCTTTGCCAGTCCAGTCCCTGGGCTGTAGCTCTCAAAAGTTTGAGACTTCCAACACTGAAGAACTTCACACCTACCCAGGATTTCTATCTGAACAGAGTAGAAGGGCTCAGCCATCTTATTGATTATGGTGAGGTCACTTCCTAATACCATATAACAAAAACCTACAGGCAAAAGAAATCCAAAGACTCGCCCAAGCAAGAACACACGACAAATCATCAGAACTAGAACTTCAGGCTTGAAATGCACGCCTTTAATCCCAGCACTTGGGGCAGAGGCAGGCAGATTTCTGAGTTCAAGGCCAGCCTGGTCTACAGAGTGAGTTCCAGGACAGCCAGGGCAACACAGAGAAACCCTGTCTCGAAAACACCAAAAAAAAAAAAAAAAAAAAAAAAAAAAAAAAAAAAAAAAAAAAAGTTGCTTTGGTCATGGTGTCTCTTTACAGCAATGGAAACCCTAACTAAGACACAGCACCAGTTAAATATTGTCCTTTATAAGACTTGCTGTGGTCATGGTGTGTCTTCCCAGCAGTGAAACCCTAACTGAGACAATGAGCCTACGAGGAGATGGAGAACATGCAACAGATGTGTGAGGACGAATCCCCTAGTGGTATGCAAGTCCAGAGCAGCCTGCAGAGCCTGGGAAGAAAGGCATCAGGGAGGAGATGGTGCCTGTGTGCCAACCTGACCGACAGCTGTGACTCTCTCAGAAGCAAATGACACAGCATCATCTTACAGAGAATAAAGAGAGCTCCAAGGAAGGTAGGCCTTGCCTAGAGTGTGTGGACAGCGAGACCCAGAAATGGCTCTGCAAGTGTATCCAGGTTCAGTTTCCGGCACTCATGTTGGACAGCTTGTAGTCGCCTGTAGCTCTGGCTCCAAGGATCCAATACTGTCCTGGCTAGTTTATTGTCAGTTTGACACAAGTTAAGAGTTACTTGGGAAGAGAAATGCCTCTGTAAGATTTACCTGTAGAGGGGCTGGAGAAATGGCTCCGAGGTTAAGAGCACCGACTGCTCTTCTGAAGGTCCTGAGTTCAAATCCCAGCAACCACATGGTGGCTCACAACCATCCGTAATGAGATCTGATGCCCTCTTCTGGGGTGTCTGAAGACAGCTACAGTGTACTTACATATAATAAATAAATAAATCTTAAAAAAAAAAAAAAGATTTACCTGTAGACAAGTCTGTAGTGCATTTTCTTAGTGATTGATGTAGGAGGGCCCAGCCTACTGAATGGGGGGGGGGGACACAGGGTGCTCCCTCCTTGGCAGGTGGTCCTAGGATGTGTATGAAAGCAGGCCAGGCAAGCCATGGAGAGCAAGACAGTAGGCAGATTCCTCTATGGCCTCTGCTTCAGGTCCTGCTTCTAGGTTTCTGTACTACTTGAGTTTCTGCCCTGACTCCCTTCAGTAGGGGACTGTGATATGCAATCTATAAGCTGAAATAAATACTTTCCTCCCCAAGTTGCTTTTATCATGGTGTTTTTTGTTTGTTTGTTTGTTCTTTATGCATCAGTGTAAGGGTGTCAGATCCCCTGGAACTAGAGTCACAGACCGTTGTAAGCTCCCATGTGGGTTCTGGGAATTGAGCCCAGGTCCTTTGGAAAAGTATCCAGTACTCTTAACCACTGAGCCATCATCTCTCTATCACAGCAATAGAAACCCTAACTAGGCCAAATACCCTCTTCTGACCTCTGGGCTTTTCAGGTACCAGGAGCAAATGTGGTACACATGCATACATGCAGGCAAACCACTCATACACATAAAATTAAATAATTGTAAGAGGAAAATTTGTTGTATGTATATTTGTGTTTGCCTACTTATCCAAATGCCCACTACATGTGTCCATGTGCCACTGGAAACCAGAGAGGGCATTGGAACCCCTGGACTTGTAGTTAATAGGTGGTTGTGATCCACCTGGTGTGGGCAGTGGGCACCAAACCTCAGTTCTCTGCAAGAACAGCAAGTGCTCTTAACCACAGAGTCATCTTTCCAGCACAGATCTTAATACATTTTTCGAATAATGAAATCAGACAAAAAATTTCCTCAATCACAATGGAATGAAACTTGAACCATAAAACGGAATAAAGTACAGAATTTACAAAGATGTAGAAATTTTGAATCTTTTTTTTTCTTTGCATTTTGACACAGGGGACTCCAGCTGGCCTTGACTTCTCTGTGCAGCAGAGACTCCTCAAGCTCCTCGTTCACCAGGCTTTGCTTCCCAAGTGCTGGGATCACAGGTATGTGCCACCACACTGGCAACAACATAGTCCTGGACCATTAATATGGCAAAGAGCAGATTATAAGGGAGCCAGAAAGCAGCCTTCAGCATAGGGGTGTGCACCTAAGACCCCAGCACCTGAGAAGTGAAACCAGAAAGACCTCAGATTCAAGGCCAGACTATGCTGCATAGAAGAGGAAGAGGAGAAGAATTCTGGCTCCTGTTACAATATGGATGAACCTTGAAGGATTCTAAGTAAAACAAGCTAAGGACTGGGGAGTTGGCTCAGTAGTAGATCACTTGCCTAGCATGCAAGAGGCCTTGAATTCAATCCTCAGTGCTACAACAAACACACACACACAAAAAAAAAAAAAAAAAAAAAAACAAGGAGTAAATCACTGCCACCATGTATTGACAATGGATTTTTTTTTTTTTTAGACTTTAGTTTTATTTTAGCTGTGTATGTGTGCAATGTGAATGCAGGTATCTGTGGAGGCCAGAAGAGGGTGTTGGTCCCACCCCTAGAGCTGGATGCTATTGTGGACTCAGGTCCACCAGAAAAGCAGGAAGCACTCTTACCAGCTGAGCTGTCTCTCCCACCTGACAATGGATTCTTAAATATGATCAAAAGCACAGTTAACAAATGAGAGGATGAAGTTAGACTGTATCGAATGAAAAAGACTGTGGTCAAAGGACAATATGAAATCACTGAAGAGACAATGGGGGGTGGGAGGTGGAAGGTGGCTCAGCAGTTAAGATCAATTGCTGCCCTTGCAGAGGACCCAGGTTCAATTCCCGGTATCCACATAGTCGTTCACAATTGTTCCGGGGAATCCCACACTCTTCTGGCTTCCTCAGGCACTGAGCGCTCTTGTGGTGCACAGACACACTTGTAGGCAAAACACTCATACACAAAAAATAACAAATTTTAAAACATGTGAAGGACTTGGTATTTCTCCAAAAACGACACACAAGCAGCAGGAAGAGAGGCTCTACACGTTATGACTGGCTCACTGAAACTCAGAACCCCACTGAGACACTGCCCCTCATTTACACTCAGATGGCTATACTTAACAAAGGGAGAATAGCCACTGTTGGCAAGGATGTGGAGAGACAAACCCTCATGGAGGAGTGTATGTATACCGGTGCTGTGAAAATCAGGTTTTCAAAAAGTTAAACATGGGCCAACCAATAATCTAACAAGTCCACTCTACGTTTGATATCTTTCTGTTTTCGAAAGTTTTCATTGCATTGGTTGAGAGAGAGAGAGAGAGAGAGAGACAGACAGAGAGAGAGAGAGAGAGAGAGAGTAGATATCAGAGGAAAACTTTTTGGGAGTCTGGTCTCTCCTACCATGTAGGCTCCAGGGATTAAATTTAGGTTGTCAGGCATGTTGACTGGTACCTTTACCCACTGCAAAATCTTGCCAGCCCAATTTTTTTTAAAAATTGGTTTGTGTTGTCTTACTTGATCCAGAGTCTCACACTGTAGCCCAAGCTGGTTTGGATCTTAATTGGTCTTAACTAGCTTCCAGCTGTAGCCACTTTAATGTAGGCGTGTGCTACCAGACCCAGCTTTTCAGGACCCCACCCCCACTCGTCCTTTTTGTTTGGGTCTCACTATGCAGCCCTGGCTGTCCTGGAACACAGAGATCTGCCAGCCTCTGCCTTTAGAGTTCTGGGATTAAAGGTGTGGGCTCTTACACCCAGTTTATCACTGTTTCTTTGATGAGGTGGCTTGTACTCTAGCATATCCTTACCTGGGAGGGTGGGAACACGACAATGGGGTGTATCAGAGTCCAGGCTGGGCCATGGAACTAGGGCTAACGACTTCCCAGGGACCTTGAGGAAAGGAAGCAAGGAGCATCCTAGGCCAGTCAAGGCCTAGATGCTGACTGCTGCAGACTCAGTCAGCTTAGGAGACACTGTCTATTCTGGAGGAATGACGGGAGCTAATGGCCTGGTCCAAACTGGTGTGGGACCAGCTTTTGCCATGACATCTGATCTGTGACTCTGGGTGGCACTGGCAGATTATGTCCAGAACTTGGAATATCAACTAGCTAAACTGGAGGCTTGGGGGACAACCTCCTCCAGGTTAGTATGGGACAAACTGAGGCAAGCACATGGTTAATACAATCAAGGTAGTAGAGACCCTCAGAGAAAAGGCGCATTTCCACCTTGTTCCTGAAAGAATCTTTAAAACCCAAACTCAAATCAAAGAGCACAGTATAATAACTTCCTGTGGGCAAGTTTATAATTAATCCTGGATTAATTGGCCTTAATGAAGTTGAATTAATTACCAGCTGTCTGTAAAGAACTTTGAACTACCTGAGTACAAAACAGCATTTAAAAAGGCAGAAAGAAGCCGGCATCACATTAACATGAAGAATGAATCCGAGTAATCGCAGCTCTGCAGGCTGGATCCCGCCAGTGATGCTCTCAGGACTGTACTCAGCCTGGGCCACCGTCCGGAGTCCAAGGAGGCAGCTGCAGAGGAGGCTACCTTCCCAGTGGGGGTGTTCACAGTGCATCCACCCCAGCCACAGCTACAGTCTGTGTGACCATGCCAGGCCCAGATGTGTTTTCAGGGGATCCTGGGTTGCCCCCCCAAGTGAGTGGGAGACCCATAATGGATGATGAGTGCAGCACAAGAATAAACCCCAAAGTATGCTAAGTGACCGGACATATATAGCTCACCAGTAGAGCAATAAAGGCCTAGGTTTAATCCTCAGCACCTCAAAAAAATCTTGTTAAAGAATGATATATGCAGAAGATAAACTAGAGAAAGGGAGAGGAGAGAGAAGGGACAGGCCTATTTGGAGTATGCTGTCCAAGACACCGTTCACTGAGTGGCAGTTGAACTTGAAGGAGGTGAGGCGGACCATGGGGGATTCTGGGAGAACATTCCAGGATGTTCTCCCAGGCTTCATAGGTCTAGAAAAGAGGGGGTAAGGCTGTGGGAAACAGGAGCAGACTCAGGGGGCCTAGAACATGGATGATGGTAAATTAAGACCCTCACCAGATGCCAATACACACCTCTCAGAAAAAAAAAAGAAAGAAAGAAAAGAAAGCTGTTCAAGTGGCTGGCTGAATCCCTGCAGCTCGGCTGGGGTGGGGTGGGGGGTGAGCAGAACAGCTACCTGGGAGACAGCCCAACAGGTTGTTAAAAGTGAAATAGACTCCTCTTGTATCTTAGTCGGGGTCATCATTCTGTGATGAAACACCACGACCAGATTTATGACTTCCACATCATTATCACCAAAGGAAGTCAGGACAGGATCCTGAAAGCAGAGTCTGATGCAGGGGCCATGGAAGGGGTGCTGTTTACTGGCTTGCTGCGCTTTGATGGTTCAACCTTTCTTACAGAATCCAGGACCACCAGCCCAGAAACGGCACCACCCACAATAGACTGGTCCCTCCCACATCAATCACCAATTAAGAATGTTGATATGAAGAGACATGGAAACACAGGAAGATGGTATTCTCACAAATGCATGGGGATGGAGGAGGCTGGGGGAGTGAGGTGGAAGGGGTCCCATTTTTGTTTGATCTAAGACAAGTTGCATCTTGTAACCCTGGCTATTCTAGAAATCACTAAGTAGACCAGGCTGGCCTCAGACATGTCATCTTCTTGCCTCTGTGATGTTTTCAGGCATATACCACAATGCCTGACAGGAATTTGAATTTTAGGTGTTGGATAGTCAGAGGCAAGGGCTCATGTAGCTTACCAGGTTTGTCTTGAACGTCTTTGTAGCAGAGGCTGGCTTGTACACCTGAACTTCCTGTCTCTATCTCCCAAGTACTGGGCTTATAGGAATGTGCCAAGATGCATGGCTAAGAATCTCATTCTTGACACATCTTCTTGGTTGGGACTACAACTAGACTTCAGAGACATCCGAGTGCCACCATGCCTGCTTTATGTGGTACTGGGGATAGAACCCAGGGTACCGTGAATGCTAGGCAAACACTCTACCAAATGACCTATGTCCCTGGCTGTTGAGGTATGGTCAGTTGCTATGCATCGTAATGCTAATCCATGCCCTAAAGTCTAGGCCTTCAAGTGACTTCAATTTACAAGCTTTTGTTGTGCAAATCTTGTTCTTTGACTTAAAACTATTAGTTAAATAAAATTGGCTACAGCCAATTACTGAAGGGATTAGAAGTAGGTGGGCTGGGAGTGACTGGTGGGTGGAGAAGAGGGGGATGGGGAAAGGGGGAAAGGGAGGGGGAGAGGGGAGGATGGGGGAGGGGGAGAAGGAGGGGGAAAGGACGGGAAGG